>OU744318.1:6487852-6974091 GCA_916610145.1 Eristalis arbustorum
CAGAAATAGTACGACGGTCTGCAGTCTTTACGGCCTGGGAGCCAGATAAGTCTTAAACCCGATTTTAAAGTGTATCTTTATTTGCTGGTTGGGCTAAGTGCAGGATCGAACTTTTTCACTTATGAAAATTTCGTTTACACAGAGGTGATTTAGGTAAGTCAAGGATTGGGTGGTATTGTGAAATATTGTACGAACCAACCAAGAGAAACATGAACAAAATAGGGATGGTAATTATAGACAAACAGAGCCCAACTTAAGGGAGGAAATGCGAACACCACAACTCAACCAGCGAATGTTCATGCATGTGAGGATATTGTTAAAATATAGTTTATAAGTTTATAGTTTCTGATGATTGCTGTTCTGATTCCATTTTGCTGTTAAAAACCTAAAAACAAAACCTGCCTGGTGTCTGTTCGAGATGTTTTCATTCATAACTTAAGCAAATGTGGGCACTAGAAAACACTGTCATAAGTGGTAATAAAGCAACAGATAAAACTCCAAATTGAATTTTGTAGGTTACTGTCGGCAAGCAATCTTCAGACAACTTGGTGCCTTGGATAAAGCAGTGGAGATGGCTGACACTGCTACTACTTTGTGAGCTCTACTTTGGAAGAAGATGACTCTGCATCTGTAGAGTATATGAACTATTGTTTCCTCCACTTTTTAATTTTTGCAATGTCTGCTGAAGTCATTACAGAGCAGACTTAAAAAAAAATATTACAGACTATCGTACTTTCACAACATAGTGTAGTGTCAGATTACACAATCCACATTACCGTTTCCCACCTGTGTCAAATATTTTGAAAGTGCCATCAGCTAATCGGTTGAACGACCTAACGTCTCCAAAAACGAATAATGTCAAAAAATGGATAGTCTCCAAAAACGGATAAATGGCAGTGCACCGCCATGTGCCATGGCTACACGCCGAACGACAAAAAAAATAAAAAAACAAAAAAGATTATTTTGAGAATGTTGTGTTGAACCAACCTACGTTAGAGAACAAAAAAAGATGAACAAGTGTCAACAACACGCGGTGTTCCCAAGCGGTCCCCCATCCAAGTACTATCCGCGCCCGATGCTGCTTGATTTCGGTGATCGGACGAGAACCGATTTTTTCAGCATGGTATGGTCGTTGACGAGAACTTAGGATGTGAAGTTTTTATTAAAGGCGCAATTTGAACCTGTCAATATATTAATAAATCAGCCTAGATAGCTGTCATTCTTGTCTCCTTTTCTCTTGGGAACGTTTTTAAACGCGATATTTGAAGTCTGTTAGCGCAGCGGCAGTCTTGTCATGCTGCCGTCAATTTCAACGTCTCCACAGCTACTGTAGGTAATCACATCTCAGTGTTGAGTTCATTACAATATGTTCAAAAATGTCAATAAAGTAA
The DNA here is from genome assembly GCA_916610145.1 of Eristalis arbustorum. Classification (NCBI taxonomy): domain Eukaryota; kingdom Metazoa; phylum Arthropoda; class Insecta; order Diptera; family Syrphidae; genus Eristalis; species Eristalis arbustorum. The sequence continues at coordinate 6,489,244 of OU744318.1, forward strand.
TGCACACAACACCTGTAACCAAATCTGCATACATTTCACCCGGCTGACACAAGCCCTGCCTTGCAAGGACGCACCAAAAGTATTCAAAAATGGACCCTCCCCAATGTCTCACAACTGAACCAACAGTTTTCACATGGTAAGCTGCATCGTTTCATCAAATTTGGAAAATCATTTTCTCAGCGACCAGTCTCTACAACCACTTGAGGACTCTTGACTTAGTTAGATTAGGTTAGGATGTTACCACAAAATTGTTTGAAAACTGAAAACTCAGAACGACGTGGACGGGAGCGAATACTAATAAGATTGCGTAGGTTGCTATTTATCACATTCGTAAGAGAGTCGGCGGAGTATTTACCAAGTGTCTACTTTGATATGCGAGTCGATGGTGGGCAGAAAAGCAGGTGCTTCAGTGCTTAGATCTCTCTTCACTCTCTGCTGGACGATAACAGCCCTAGTTTGAGGGCTTTGTCTCGTGAGTCGTTTTAATGAATATTGTTCTGACAACTCATATCAGGCCTATGATGGATCTTAAGAAGTGGGCACACCGGAGCCATGATGGGGCGCCCTAGTTCGTGGGGGTGATTTTGAATGCTACTAGACATCGGTAACGAACTCACCGAGACCTTCAATGTGAAAAAAGGTTTTAGACAAGGCGACACGCTGCCATGTGACTTCTTTAACATCATACTTGAGAAGATCGTGCGAAACTCAAACGTAAACACCCGAGGCACGATCTTCCAAAAGTCCGTTCAACTGCTTGCTTACGCGGACGACATTGACGTGATTGGACGAACACAGCGAGCCGTCAATGAGGCGTTTGCTGGCGTTGAAGCGGAAGCGGCTAAAATGTGTCTAGCGATAAACCAGAGCAAAACAAAGTACATGCTGTCATCACGGAAGGACGCACAACATCGACGTCTCGGACAGAGCGTCATATTGGGCAGCAGAAACTTTGAGGTATTCAAGGAATTCGTCTACCTAGGCTCTGGAGTAAATAGGGACAACAACACCAGTACCGAGATCAAGCGCAGAATTACTCTTGCCAATCGCTGTTTCTTTGGGCTCAAGAGGCAATTGAGTAACAGAGCCATCTCTCGAAACACCAAATTGACCTTGTATAAAACCCTGATCATCCCAGTCCTGCTCTATGGCGCAGAGACATGGACGCTTTTGAAAGCGGATGAAGAAGCTCTTGGTTGTTTTGAGAGAAAAGTTCTGCGTACGATCTTTGGTCCTGTTTGCGTTGATGGCGTTTGGAGGAGAAGGTTCAACCACGAACTGTACTGGCTCTACAGCGGCATGCACCTAGTTAAGCGTCTTCGGATTCAACGCTTAAGATGGATAGGTCATGTAGAGCGGATGGACACCACAGCTCCGGCCCGAAGAGTCTTCGACACCGAGCTATTGGGACAGCGTAACAGAGGACGTGGAAAGGGACATCAACCAACTTGGTGTGCGCAACTGGAGGCAGCTGGCGAAAGATCGTGCTGACTGGAGAGGCATGTTGGTTGAGGCACGGGCCCACCCCGGACTGTAGCGCCATTCCAAGAAGAAGAAGACATTCATGATGGGCTTATTTAAAATGAGTTTCATAAAACAAGCAGAAAGCAAGGAAGGTCTAACAAGAGTAAAATGAAAGGATAGCCTCTAGGACTAAAGTACTGAAGATTGAAATCGACATAACATTCCTGAAGCGTGTGAATGGCTTTGCTTAATCTGTCTCATTAATTAATTATGCGAACAGACTGTCATTTAACACTCACTTGTCCACACAACACACCGTCCCGAAAAAACGTGTCCACAATTTACTAAATTGAATAATTACAAGTGTGCACAGCCAAGGCACGTCTCAACTCAAATCGACCCCAGCAATCCCCAACGACGTCATAATGCGAAAACGAATTAAAAAGAATAATCTTAAATGTACCATTTTTATTCTTCCATTGATTGCACTGATTAGTACGCGCGCCATGGATTTATGAGCCACTGAGTATCGCCCCCGTGCTAAACGAGGGAAACTCTGGAACACACACACAGAACTAATAACGAGCTTAATTGCTCCATGCTGAGCATGCAAGTAATCATGGCTATTATTGCCTGGGCGAGATAGGAAGCTGTGACCCGAAAAGTGGAAGACAATCAATAGAGCCTTGCGTCCAGCACATTCAATTGGTTTGTTTCCTGTTCTGTGCTCTTAATTATGCCAAGTTTTAATGTGTGAATAATGGAATTTATGTTGCATTTAAAATTACCTGAAAATTGTTGTTTGTGTAGTAACCATCATAGCTGGAGAAGCTGTTGTTGTTTTCATTCATTTCTGGATGTATTCTCACTTCATCCACGAGATCTTATGAACAAACAATGCACCGACGTTTTGTGGCATGTTTATTTTGTCTTATCAGAATTGATGGGATGCATTTTATTTTGAAAAAAATCACAAATTTGTTAGATGTAAATAAACTCTGAATGGAAATGAAATAAAAATTCAACTCAACTGACAGTTTAAACAAAGTTTTATCGACATGATGACAACAAGAACAGCTGATTCGTGTGGCTGAGAGATGGTGGGTGAAGTGAAAGCATTCAGCGTGAGATGTGTAATGGTTACATGATAGTTTAATGTCTCATGAGACAATACAATCAGATTTCGTTCTGACAACATCTTAGACTGAGTATAGGCAAACCGGAGCATCAGCGCCTGATGTCCCACTTTTTGAAGGGAATTTTACTACGATGCTCAGGTATGTCCAATGTCCACAATGAATCACCCACCCCAAAAACAATTCCAAGACCTCGACATTTTAAATAATCTTCACTCAGACTTCTTGGAATAGACTGTATGGGTCAAAAGCATATTATTTGTTACATTTTGTTATTTGTTTGTTCCTACAGTCCGGGGTGGAACAGGGCCTTAACCAACAAGCCTTCCCAGTCAGCACGATCTTTCGCCAGCTGCCTACAGGTGCGATTTGATACATGCGCGTACAACAATGTTTGAGTGATGTCTGGTTATTTAAATTACGGCATGACGAACAGAATCAAAATACTCTGTGACACCTGACTTCATTTTTCGTGAGAAAATGTCACAAACTCTGCTTAAATTCAACTAACCTCCATTCCCTGCTTGACCGATTCCATTCAGCAGGAGCTGAACAAATTTTTTGACAGTTCCGCTTAGGTTCAACATGTCAAACGGTAGCAGTACGAAAATCGTTTATGAACGCATTTTCTAGTATCTCTTCTGTATTTTGTGTCTAAGTAGATTATTGTAAAATAAACTTTCCAAATAATTCATACACACAACAAAATAAACAAATTCCAACAAGATGCCACGAATAATGATAAAGGGTGGCGTCTGGCGCAACACAGAAGTGAGTGGATATCACACATGACCAACCGGGGACCGTAGCTCTAACACAAAATGCTCCTTTCTTTTCAGGATGAAATTCTGAAAGCGGCTGTAATGAAATATGGCAAAAATCAATGGTCACGAATTGCTTCGCTGCTCCATCGAAAGTCTGCCAAACAGTGCAAGGCCAGGTGGTACGAATGGCTAGATCCGAGTATCAAGAAAACCGAATGGTCTCGGGAGGAAGACGAGAAGCTGCTGCATTTGGCTAAGTTGATGCCGACACAGTGGAGAACAATCGCACCGATCATCGGTCGAACGGCTGCGCAGTGCTTGGAGAGATACGAATATTTGCTGTAAACCAGTGCACTCGTGTGTTTTCGCAGAAAATTCATCTGAAGACATCATTTCTTTGCAGAGATCAAGCCCAACGCAAGGAGGATGGCGATGATACAGTGGACGATCCAAGAAAGCTGAAGCCGGGCGAAATCGATCCTAATCCAGAGACAAAACCAGCCCGACCCGATCCAAAGGACATGGATGAAGATGGTAAGACATCCCTCCTCTTCATCCCGTCCAAGCTTACCACTTTCGTTTTTCAGAACTGGAAATGTTGTCAGAAGCCCGTGCTCGTCTCGCCAACACGCAGGGTAAGAAGGCGAAGAGGAAAGCCCGTGAGAAGCAGTTGGAGGAAGCCCGACGATTGGCAGCTCTCCAGAAGCGGCGAGAACTTCGTGCCGCGGGTATTGGCTGCGGCAACAGACGTCGCATAAAGGGCATTGACTACAACTCGGAGATACCCTTCGAGAAGCGTCCAGCACCGGGATTCTATGACGTCTCCGATGAAAACGTGGAGAAACTCGAACCGGACTTCAACAAGATGCGTCAACAGGACCTCGACGGGGAGCTGCGATCCGAGAAGGAGGAACGGGAGCGCAAGAAGGACAAGAACAAGATGAAACAACGCAAAGACGGGGAAATGCCGATGTCCATGCTGCAGAATCAAGAACCGGCACGGAAACGTTCGAAACTGGTCCTACCCGAACCACAAATCTCCGACCAGGAGTTGCAGCAAGTCGTGAAGCTCGGACGGGCAAGCGAAATAGCCAAAGAGGTTGCTGCGGAGAGTGGCGTCGAAACAACAGACTCGCTGCTCTCAGACTACACCATCACGCCACAGATCACGGCGACGCCAAGGACACCGGCGCCATACACCGACAGAATCATGCAAGAGGCCCAGAACATGATGGCTCTCACCCACGTGGAGACGCCGCTAAAAGGAGGTCTAAACACGCCCCTTCATGAATCGGACTTCTCGGGCGTACTGCCCAAGGGCGCGTCGATTGCAACGCCAAACACCGTCATCACCACACCATTCAGGTGAGACCCTCTTTCTCTGTTTCCTAGCCCTTCCACTCATTTCCAATATTTGCAGAACAACTCGTGGAGAGAACGCAGCCACGCCCGGTGGCTTTGCCACTCCCATGTCCACAGCACTGGTGCCATTGGGCAAAGCCGCCGGGCCCACTGGCGGAGCTACAACTCCCAACCTGGTGCGGGACAAGCTCAACATCAACCCCGAGGAGAACATGGGCGTCACGGAGACCCCAGCCCTCTACAAGAACTTTCAGAAGCAGCTGAAGCAGTCACTCAAGGAAGGTCTAGCCACTCTGCCCGCCCCCCGGAACGACTACGAAATCGTGGTCCCCGACCAGGATGAAGAGATGCCGGACGCCGGCGCTGAGGAGGGCACAGTGGAGGACCAGGCCGACGTGGATGCCAGAGCGTTGGCCCAGGCCGAGGAGGAGCGCAAGCGCCTGCTGGCCAAACGATCGCAAACAATTCAGCGCAATCTGCCAAGACCCACGGAAGTGAACACGAAAATCCTACGTCCACCGTCCGAGAAGCAGGGCCTCACTGAACTGCAGAAGGCCGAGGAGTTGATCAAGCACGAGATGATCACCATGCAGCTGTTCGACTCCGTGAAGGACCCGATTCCCGGGCAGTCTCAGAACAAGATGGAGCAGCTGCAGAACTTCTTCAAGTCCAATCCGTACGACGACATCGCAAAGGAGGACCTGGACAAGGCGAAGTCGCTCATCGAGGAGGAAATGCAAGTCGTCAAGCAGGGCATGGGCCACGGCGAGCTCTCGCTGGAGAGCTACTCCCAAGTGTGGGAGGAGTGCTTGAGCCAGGTACTGTACCTTCCCAGCCAGAACCGGTACACCCGTGCGAACCTTGCCAGCAAGAAGGATCGTCTCGAGTCGGCGGAGAAGCGCCTCGAGATGAACCGCCGTCACATGGCCAAGGAGGCAAAGCGGTGCGGCAAGATCGAGAAGAAGCTGAAGATCCTCACCGGAGGCTACCAGGCCCGTGCGCAAGCGCTGATAAAACAACTGCAAGACACCTACGAGCAGATCGAGCAAAATGCCCTCGCGCTGTCCACGTTCAAGTTCCTGGCCGAGCAGGAGGCGATTGCCATTCCAAAACGATTAGCTGTGAGTTGAGGCGAGGGTGATGAGTGTCTTTTGAGTTCTTATTCTGATTTTGTTTTCAGTCACTGCAAGAGGACACACGACGCCAGATGGACCGCGAGAAGGAGTTGCAGATGAAGTACGCCAAGCTGAGGGACGAGCTGCAGGAACTCCAGGCGCAACTGGAAAGCAAAGAGAGCGAATGAATTAATTTTGGGAACAAATTCTTTAAATGTCTGTAAATTAAATAAATCATATTGACGATATTAAAGTGGGCACTTTTCGAGTTGTATTTGATGCCATTCTGATTGAAAAGCTAGGAGATGGTTGCGGGTCGGGTAGGTACCCACTCTGCCGGCATAATAGGACGACGTTGACCACAGATAATATGATTTATTATTTTTGACATTGGCATGACTGATCGAACCCGATCGTTGACAGCGACTATAAAATTCTATTAAATTAAGAACATGCAGGTAGACGCAATTTCGACACCCTATTCTCTAAGACAATTTGCCGCGTCACATGTTTTCGAAATAATCAAGGACTGTCTACGTCGGCGCCAGCAGTACTGAGATCATACGCAGAGGAACTCTTATGATTGTTATAACTGAGGGTGTATTGTACCGCGACCTTAAGATATATTGTTCTCCTTTTGCAATGGTACAAGACATTTCTCCTACAATGTACTCTCTAAGCCAGTTTCCATTAGAAATCTGAGAATGAGATTTGGTTCTACTGACTTCAATTCTTTCTCTGAAGGGTTCTTGCCCAGGTATCTTAGACCATTGTGGGCTTGTGACACAAAATCCTAGTATGTGTTTTTTGAATTTCGCTAGATTCTCCGCAGAATCTGCAGAGAGCTTTTTCTTAAGCTTAGGAAGCCTGATAGGATCGGAGGTTGTTCTTGTTCTCAAACCTCTTTCGGTTGTATTGTCCTAAGAGTTGCATGGCCTGCTTCATACCATTAGCATTGTTCTAGGATTCTGCCCGGTTCCTAGTTCCCTGGGCACTTCCCTCAGGACATGATCTCCTACAGCTCAGAAGGGTTCGTGGTCTATAAAAGGTTCTGCTTCTTTCGTGTTCCTTTCCGAAGGAGGGAGTCGGGCTCTCCTGCTGAGCTTCTTAAGCTTTTGTAGACATTCCCAAACAACACTTGCTGAAGGCATGCTTCTGGGGACGCCCGCTTTTAAAATGAGACATACATCGAAATATCTTGCTGTTGTTCGAAACTGGCTTTAGGCAAATTTACGGGTTGTCTGACGGACTATAGCCATGGCTTGGAACAGACCAAAGAGTGTCGTCAATTTTACATTCGATGAGTGCCGAGTTTGTAACTGGATACAGCTAGCTCCGTTCGTTGTAAATTATCTTTCTTTCTTTGTGGACAGTAGGCAGTGTCCACTTAATTCTTCGGCGAATGACTTTCTGGACAGTAGGCAGAAGTAACTGGTCCATGTGACACCCACACTAGTATACTCACGTTCTTGCTGTATCCTTGCTAAAACTGACCATTAATGGTAATCCATATCTTCTTTCTCAGCGTTGCCCATAAGACCTTCTGTCATGATCCGATCCGTCCAGTCTAAGCTAACGATTTCTGCCCTCATCCAAGCTTCTTCCTCTAGTTTCTGTCTTGAAACTCTAATTGGCTCCCAGTTCAGATTCGTCTTTAACAAAACTATCCATGCATCATCACTTCCTTGGATACCAATATTTTCCAGTAGTAAGCAGAGGTTGACTGACGGAACCAAACAACCCAGGCTTATAATATAATATGGGTGGCGCTACAGCCCGTAGGGGGACAGGGCCTAGCTTCTCAGCAACCACTCGTGTTGTGCGTGCTATTGTTCTCTTACAAGTGGAAGGGACCTACAGTTTTATGCCGAATCCGAACGGCTTTGTTTTGAGTTCAGTTCTTATTAAGACTACGGACCATCCCATGTTGCTTTTAAGATCACTAGTATACACTAACCGGTGTCAGGTGAGGTAAGGGCCAAAGGAGATAGAAGTTGGATATGCCTTTAGTTACTAAGTTATTTCTCGACAGATCATAGGAATTTCAGTTGTTTCCCGACACACGCAATATTCCGTGGCCTCTGAAAAAAGCTTCTCAAACCTTTGTCGAAAACGTGATCAGATGGACTCACGGTAAGTAAATCCGTTCATAGAAGCCAGTCATACCCGATGCTAATTGGTCGAAATTCAATGGATCAGCCTTATCAACGTTGTGAAGACGCACAAATGCGGTGTTGATCACTGACTTATGTCGGAGACACCTAGGGCACTAATAGTGTGTCGAAATCATGAGATGAGACGAATTGTCGATAGATGACTAGGAGCGTAGGAACTGATCACAACAGACAGACCTATCATACAAATCAGGGTAGGACGGAAGGTGGATAAATCGTTCACATAAGGAAAAGCGGTGAGCACAGGGGGCAATCAAATCCGACGCGGTGGAGAAGAGAGTAAGCGTTGCTCCCGCAAACATCGGAAGGACTCGGATAAGTTTCGACGTCCGGCGTCAGAGCCCAACGGCGTGTAAGCCAGGGGATCTGGCGCTGATCTAGGTCAAGTCAGACAGCGGCCACCGGCGGAGTCTGAACATCGTGGCCTCGGACAGATTCAAGCGCAGGCACGAGAACACCGACAAGCGAGAAGGTTCCGATCTCACGAGATCGGTTATAGGAAGGCTGAGCTGTATCACCATGCATGTTTCACTCAATTTGGACGATGATGAACACGAATTCCGTCCCCCCGATTTAGACGAAGTCAAGATAGCGATATCTAGACTGAAGTCGAACAAAGCTGCTGGAGCGGACGGATTGTCCGCGGAACTGTTTAAGGCAGCTGGAGATAACCTGGTAGGGCGCATGCACCAGCTCATCTGTAAGATATGGTCGGAGGAAAGCATGCCCGATGAGTGGAATCTCAGCGTCGTTTGTCCGGTCCACAAGAAAGGAGGCCTCTTTGACTGCGCCAACAGACTCCTTAACATCGCTTACAAGAAACTCTCTGCCGTTCTGTGTGAACGCCTGAAACCCTTTGTCAACAACCTGATAGGTCCTTATCAGTGCGGTTTCAGGCCAGGAAAGTCCACAATAGACTAAATATTTACACTTCGGCAGATCCTGGAAAAGACTCAAGAGATGCAGATCGACACCCACCACCTATTTGTCGATTCCAAGGCCGAATATGACAGCGTGCATAGAGACGTCACGAACTCGTCAGGTTGTACAGGATGACGATGGAGAACTCTCGCTGCTCCATCAAGGTCGGTAACGAACTCAATGTCAAATGTCAAAAAAGGTTTTAGACAAGGCGACGCGCTGTCATGCGATTTCTTTAACATCGTTCTGGAGAAGATCGTACGAAATTCATACGCCAACACTAGAGGCACGATCTTCCAAAAGTCCGTTCAACTGCTTGCTTACGCGGACGACATTGACGTGATTGGACGAACACAGCGAGCCGTCAATGAGGCGTTTGCTGGCATTGAAGCGGAAGCGGCTAAAATGGGTCTAGCGGTAAACCAGGGCAAAACAAAGTACATGCTGTCATCACGGAAGGACGCACAACATCGACGTCTCGGACAGAGCGTCATATTGGGCAGCAGAAACTTTGAGGTAGTCAAGGACTTCGTCTACCTAGGCTCCGGAGTAAATAGGGACAACAACACCAGTACCGAGATCAAGCTGTTTCTTTGGGCTCAAGAGGCAATTGAGCAACAGAGCCATCTCTCACAACACCAAATTGACCTTGCATAAAACCCTGATCATCCCAGTCCTGCTCTATGGCGCAGAGACATGGATGCTGTTGACAGGGGATGAAGAAGCTCTTGGTTGTTTTGAGAGAAAAGTTCTGCGTACGATCTTTGGTCCTGTTTGCGTTGATGGCGTTTGGAGGAGAAGGTTCAACCACGAACTATACGGGCTGTACAGCGGCATGCACCTAGTTAATCGTCTCCGGATCCAACGCTTAAGATGGCTAGGTCATGTAGAGCGGATGGACACCACAGCTCCGGCCCGAAGAGTCTTCGACACCGAGCCATTGGGACAGCGCAACAGAGGACGTCCTCGCACTAGATGGCGCACACAAGTGGAAAAGGACCTCAACCAACTTGGTGTGCGCAGCTGGAGGCAGCTGGCGAAAGATCGTGCTGACTGGAGAGGCATGTTGGTTGAGGCACCACCCCGGACTGTAGCGCCAATCAAAGAAGAAGAAGACCTGTATCACCGGATGCACGCGTTTATATCTGCTGCTCACATTGTTGCGAAAGTCTCACGGTCATCACTCGCGCCAAGAAACCCTGTTTTTTTTTGTTTTTAATAATCTGAGCCTTTTCTGCAAATAGTGTGGATGGACTAGCAGAAGCACTGAGATGTGCAAAGATGTGGACCGTGTGCGAAAGACAAAAATCCGTGGACTACACCAGCTTGGCCAGTGACTTCGTGAGTATACCTATGTGCCGCAGTGCTTATGAGTGGGTTCGAATCTGAGTCTTCGCTGCGGGGAATCACCGAACTTGCTCTATGTAGACCATTTGATGACTGGAAGCAACGCGTTCGCGGCAAATGGTCAAAGATGAAAGCCAGTAAGCAATCAGGCTCACGCCCTCTGTGGGAACAGTACGGCAATGTAAGTATCTACGCAATTAAACTGGCTCATGATGTTACCACGAGATCGAAATCACATTAATAGTGCCGCTGTGGCAGTTGGAAGATGAGCCGTGAAATCCATCAGAAATGCCTTACTAACCACTGCTTAGATTTTGCGGTCGAAAACTGAATGTTGCCAGATGCCCTCCAAACTCTCAAGATCTGTTAATACACACACCAGGATATGCAAAAAGGTGTGCGCAAGTCGCTGGTAGCCCTAATAGGGCCGATGCGGCAGTTGAAAGATTAGCTCACAAAAAAAATGATTGAAATTTCTGATGTCTCGAAATGCGGCAGTTTTCCAAAAACACATGATACTCCTGTAGTTTCGATATCCACTTGTACACAATGTTTCGAAGATTTTTCGGGCCAGAGCTGTGGTGTCCATACGCTCTAAATGACCTAGCCACCGTAGACTATTATCTTACTCCTGAAAATCGGTAAAAGACTGATCATTGCCTTGTAGCCACGGTAAAAACGAGCTTGAAGAGTCGGTTCGGATCAAGTTTCACAGAAAATCTATAAGCTTTTGGATGCTAGCTCAGTTAGAGATTTAAGACGCTGGGAAGAAACCTACTGCGCACTGAACATTAACCCTCGAATTGACAACGCATCTAGAAAACCACATGGAGCAAAGCTGGCTCACAAGGCAAGGCTTCAATTGAAAGACGATAGCTTATAATAACCTCTATGCACAGAAATAAAAGGCAGAGGTCCGGTTTTTCAGAAGAAGAAAGGCTACGAGGTGGACAGTTTGAAATTGATTGAAATTTCTGATGTCGCGAAATGCGGCAGTTTTCCAAAAACACATGATACTCCTGTAGTTTCGATATCCTCTTGTACACAATGTTCACCAGAGGAACTCGTCTCGTACATCCCAACTCCTGTTTGTTTACTTACCACTTGTGATCACGCCACGAGTCACATGCATACAACTATGCAGTCTGTACCGATCTTTGCAACAGAAAGAACAAGCCAAGTCACGTGTTGTGAAACGGTATTAGACCAGATGCCATAGACAACCTCATCACGTGTTTGCAACTATGTAATATAAGAATGCAGGCTGTACCAATATTGACAGCAGAAGCCAACAGACAACACAAGCCAAGCCATTTTTGTCAAGCGATAATTCCATGAGGCCAAACACGCTGTTGATGCATGAAGACGCTGCCGAAAGAGTACTTATCTCTTTTTCTCTCTGTTGTTTTGTACGCTGCATGTAAGCCCAACAATGCTTTGCTATTCTTCTTTTCTCTCTTGCTAAAAGTACTGTTAGAAACTGTGTGAAGAAATTATTTTAGTTTTATGTTAACGTAGTTTTAAGTCTCTCTATGTTTGGACTCAAGCCAATAAAGAGCTATTGAAAAAATATTTTTGGTGTTTAATTGTTTTCTTTTGCGGAACCACGATTAGCTCCCACACATATAACTCGCGGCCATTGTCCCAAGGACAGAATAAAACACAAACCACAAGGCAAACTTATTATTCAATCTAGTTGTTTTATTTTGTTTTTGTTTTCATTTCGTGTTAGACAGGGAAAAAATTTCATTCATCTTTTGTTTACAAAAAGTTTCATTCAAAAAATTCAAAAGACTTCATAAGATGGCTGTCCCAGGTTTATCATTCTTCCGCGTTTGCGCTAAATCAAATATCTTGAATATGCTTCCTGTGGGTGTGTATACTGCATGTACAGACCGAAAAATTGATAATTGTATAAATTGTATAGTGATCATCGTGACCGTCTCGTTTTCAGCACTTGGTTTTAAATTCATAATTGTCTGCTTTCGCATTGCTTGTCATAAATAAATTTTGTGTATTAACAAATCTCTCATAAAATTTACTTATAATTTCATTTACATCATACGTCTTGCGTCTGGTTCTTATTTACTTTGTTTCGGAAGGCAGTCAGTCCGCCTCCCTTACGTTAATTTGTATATTTATTTGTTATTAATGCATAAATTATATTTAGACCCAAAAAACTACACAGGGGGGGTGTTTGTGAGCGATAGAGATAAAATACTTAAGTGGTACGCGAGACCACAGTCTCGGCCGAGCGAGTGTGTCTGCACTTGTTTAGATTTATCCTACGATTACTAATTGAAAATATTAGAAATAAATACACGATTATCATAGTTAGACAATGAAAGAATGGTAATTATATTAAATACACTAAATAGATGCGAGAACATGAATCAATCGATTCTCGACTGGTTATGTCCGTTAAGTAAAATGCTATAAAACCTAATTCGCTTTGGGTACAATAATAGATAGGTGATTAAACTCAAAGTAGTACGTCGACAAGTTTCGATGCACAAACAAGAAAACTCTGAACTTTGTTGTTTTTGTTTTTTTTTTTTTTGTATTTGGTTTCGAAGGAAATGTATGGAAACTCTTTCGTTTTTGTTTATTTTCTTTCTTTCTTTTGCTTATACACGTGAAATGCTTTTCTGGCTGCGTACAGAGAGTTGCCCTCAAAGTCGTTGAGGGGTTATCGTGTTAGTCGAATGTGGAGGGCGGGGCAAAGCAATTGCGTTGGATATCGTTGGCTTATGCTATGAATGAGCGTGGAGGTGGTCCTTAATAGATTAGTGTTTAGAGTCGATAATTATAATGTAGAGTAGAGCGATAGAAGTACAAATGGATTTTGATTGACAAAAAAAAATAATAGGAGAAACGTATAAACATTAAGAATTATATCACTCATCGGCAGCAGCACTCTTTGACATCTTCATGTAAGCTGCACAAATGCATTCACAAACGAATCTATACTGGCTCTGTAATGAAAGAATAGGAAATGTATAAGTAAGTATGAAATTAGCAAGAAGTTTAAATATGATGTTTACAGATTCTAACCTAATAACCTTAAACATTGTTTCTCCTTTTCTTTGAGCTCTCCCAACATACAACTGTAGCAATGGAAGTATTTTTCGTTTTATTGAAAGGCTCGTATACCTCTTTAAGGTGCTCCGCAGATGTGAGCGTCTATAACAAGGTTAAGCAAGACACAATGCGTCTTTCATTGGGAACGAAAACTTACAGTCTTATGCCGAATCCTATCGCGTAGTTTTTGTTTCTTTAGAGGTTCGTCGGTGACTAGAGAGACCTCTCCATGAATAATAATAATAATAATATGGGTGGCGCTACAGCTCGTAGAGGACCAGGGCCTAGCTTCTCAGTAGCCACTCGTATTGTGCGTGCTACTTCTCACCTGTGGAAGCGGCCTACATATTTATGCCGACTCGAAATGGCCAAGTTTTAGAAGATTTCTTTAGACATTGTCAGTGACTCGAAAGAAGTAGGGCCACCCTGCAGCCTACTAGATAGAATCCAAAAGCGAGCGATAAAACTTATAGGAGACAACGATATTGCGGGTTCACTAGACTCGCTTGAACATCGACGTACCGTGTCTTCTTTGTCCGTGTTTTATCGTTATTTTAACAAACGATGCTCAAGTGAGCTAGCCAACTGCATTCCTCCTCTCCTTGAATACGTCTCGCCAGGAATGCACATCAGTTTAATTCTTTATCCCTTAAGCCTACTTTCGGACGCACAGTGAAATTTAGAGACTCGTTTTTTAGCCGCACCACACGAATATGGAATGCTCTTCCCAGCGCAATATTCCCCATAGATTACAACCCGCAGATGTTTAAGACCAATGTGCACAGGTACCTCCTCTCTCTCTCTCCCTCTCTATACCTTCGGCCCGTGCTGTGTCTTAACCCCGGACAATTAAGGGTATTAATAACCTCTTGAGCACGCGCAAATTATAAAAAAAAAAAAAAAAAAGGGCCGTGAAAATTATTTTTGTCGCACAGACCAGTTATCGAACGTTGGGTCGACGAACATACCCACAACGCCACCGGGCTCCACTCCATGAATTATGGAAGTTATTAATCGTATAGAAAATTTAAAAAAGACGCAGTGTAAGAGTCGAAGCACAAGTATATTAGCGATGGGCAATTGCGAATAAAAACAATCGAATAATTCGATTGTTCTTGCAATCGCAAGTATTCGAATTCGAATTGAGCGGAGTCCATTGTTGAATTTCGATTCTTGTAGGTCCGATTCCAATCGCCAACGAATGTGTGTATTCGCCGATTCTTCAAGTCAGAGAGAGATTGCTAAATTGTGTGTATCCGCCGATTCTCTCGCCCATCTCTTTTTCATTTCGTTTCACTACTACAATTTGAACTTTACATTTATGAGAGTGAGAGTAATTGGGTGAGAAGGATGAAGGACACGGTCGAACCTCCAAAATTCAAACAGCCACGGGAACCAATATTTTTCAGAAATTTGGTTTGAATTATAGGAAATTCGATTCAAGGATGTTCCAATTACAGAGGTTTGGCTGTATTTCCATTCCCAATGGTCCTAATTTGATAGGTATAGTTTCTTATTAGAGACACAACCTTACGCTGATTTTTTACACTGACACCAACATATGAATAAAAAATAAAAACATTTCTACAATGGGATATTAGTACCCGTCATTCTCTTGGTTGTAGTAGGTACTGAGAATATTCGATTCGATTATTATTCGATTGTTTTCTGATGAGACCGAATAAATCGACAATCGAATTCAATTTTTAACAATTGCCAATTTATTCGATTGTGAATTTCATTCGCAATCGCCCATCGCTAATGTATATACCGCGTACAATGCCACTTATTTGCAGTACTTAGAGCTTTTCTTCTTCTTCTTCTTTGTGTGGCGCTACAGTCCGGGGTGGACCTGGGCCTCAACCAACATGCCTCTCCAACTAGCGCGATCCCTGGCTAGCTGTCTCCAGTTTCGCACACCAAGTTGGTTGAGGTCCTTCTCCACTTGGGTGCGCCACCTTAAACGCGGGCGTCCTCTGTTGCGTTGCCCGACAGGTTCGGATTCGAAGATTCTTCGGGCCGGAGCTGTGGTGTCCATACGCTCTACATGACCTAGCCACCGTAGGCGTTGGATCCGTAGACGCCTAACTAGGCTCATGTCGCTGTACAGCCTTTACACTTCGTGATTGAATCTTCTCCTCCAGAACCCGTCAACACAAACAGGACCAAAGATCGTGCGTAGAACTTCTCTCAAAGAGACCAAGGACTTCTTCATCCGCTTTCGAGATTGTCCATGCCTCCGCGCCGTATAGCAGGACTGGGATGATCAGTGTCTTGTATAGAGTCAACTTGGTTCTTCGAGAGAGGGCTCTATTACTCAATTGCCTCTTGAGCCCGAAGAAACAGCGGTTGGCAAGAGTTATCCTACGCTTGATCTCGGTACTGATGTTATTTGTACTTAGAGCAGACACAGTATAACCACACTAGTTACACTGCCTTTTTAGTGTCGAAGCTATAACACAAATAAACCAATAGGAATTGGTTGTTGAGGCCAGCCCTTTATCCAAGTTCATTGATTGATGATGTCCCCTTGAATTCAAAAAGGCTGAAGTTTCCTCCAGTGTTTGAAAAACTGCGATGGTTTTCATTTGTTCAGCCGTTGCGCTACTGATTTTGATTTTGCTGTGCTCTTGCTTTCGGTCAACATCAGCAATGCATCGACTCTTGCAAATCGACAGCAGTTATAGTTTTCTGTTAATTCTTATAGCCTGCACATATACTTGCATCTGTGTACAAATGCATGTAAATTTATAGCGGTCTGGCCAGACACCATGTGCCCGTTGGAAGGATAAGGGAAGAAACAACTATTTGTGTGATAAGGAACTATAGCAGAAAGCAGTTGACTGTGAAAGCTGTGACATTGCTGCTGCTTCGACGAGTGTTACTGATCGAAAGCAGTAGCAAAGCAAAAAGTAATATTATCAATCTATGACTACTGCAGCTACTTTGCATTTCACCAGTGATCGCCAAGTGTTCTTGATTCGATGTTGAAGAAGCAACGTGATAGAATGTCGCGTTATCTAGAACCTTTTATAAACTGAACGTCTACGAAAGTGAGCCCAGTAACGACAATCTTCCCTCGTCATCTTGGACTAAGCTGCTCACAGAATATGGGGTTCAATATGGTCTATTGTGTCCAGAGACATGGACTCTATTGAAAGCGGATGAAGAAGCTCTTGGTTGTTTTGAGAGAAAAGTTCTGCGTACGATCTTTGGTCCTGTTTGCGTTGATGGCGTTTGGAGGAGAAGATTCAACCATGGGCTGTACAGCGGCATGCACTTAGTTAAGCGTCTCCGGATCCAACGCTTAAGATGGCTAGGTTATGTAGGCCGGATGGACACCACAGCTCCGGCCCGAAGAGTCTTCGATACCCAGCCATTGGGACAGCGCAACAGAGGACGTCCTCGCACTAGATGGCGCGCACCAGTGGAATAGGACCTCAACCAATTTGGTGTGCGCAGCTGGAGGCAGCTGGCGAAATATCGTTCTGGCTGGAGAGGCATGTTGAGGCCCACCCCGGACTGTAGCGCCAATTAAAGAAGAAGTCCTGAAGTGACACTAGTCCTTTACGCGGAATTGAGAATATCCAGCAATAATTTGCGCGGACAAAAGGTTGTGCCATCGTTTGAATCAGACAAACTAAAATGGAATTTCATTCGTCGTCCCACCATATCTTTCAATTGAATTTGTGCATGCGATCATTTGCAGCTGTTTTGTCTTTTGTCACATGGCTGTATATTGAGAAGATTGTGAAAAATGAATAAACCAACCAGAAGAAGTCTGTACATCTGTGGATACTGTCGTGAATGGTCTAAAGCAACGAGCCATCGACAATACGCTTGCTAGCTCTAGCGCTTGCGGCTAAAATGGGTCTGGTTGCGAACAAGGGACGACGAAATAGAAAAACTCCTAAACATCCCTCCATCATCCTGATTATAGGGTGACAATAGAGGCAGAAGCTGATCTGCATGACATCAATAACCGCTCTACAGTGGTACACCACCGCGATCAAATGATATCAAACTCTTGGCCACAGAGACGGATAGATTGACTCCATCCAGGAAGTCATCGTGTCCGATCCTAGGGAACAACATACAGAAGACGGCTGCGTCCATGGTGCAAGTGCAGAGTGTCACAACGAACTTCATATACGCAAATGGATACAGCAAGCCAAAGATCGGTTTCGCAGAAGATAACTGCTGGGTGAGACACTAGGCGTATCTTAACAGTGGCGCCACACATAAAATGAGAAGGCACCTGCGGTATAACCCGTTTCATTTCCAACAAACTACCAACAGTCACCAACAGAAGACAATTGGCGTGTTTTTTTACTACTCAGTACTCAGCTCAGTAAGATTTTACACGTGAAGCAACAACAAAGCAACTCACTGAATAAAAACGACTCTGTCATTACTGTCATTACTAACTAGATCGCCTTGAAACATCAAAATCACAGACGGCACCAGAGGAAACTATTTGTTAATGTCAATCGATTATTTCACACTTAAGTTACTTGTGCAAATCTTTGACTTTAGAGTATTTTTACATCTAATGCAGTGGACGTGTTACAATTACAAACTTTTGGAAGAAAATTTAACTCAGTATAAGAGCGCTTTATTGAGACTCATTACTGAGCTGAGTACTGAGTAGTCAAAAAAACACCCCCAAAGGTGTTAACAGACTGCTGTTGACAGATGAAAGTCATCCATTGAAAGACCAATTGCATATTTTCACACAATCCACACAAAAAAGTTTACAATAATACTTACGACATTTTGAACCATGCAGGCACGTTGATCTCTCATGGTACGCACGATATCCAGCGGATAAACAGGCTCCTTCGATTCCATTAATGCCAAAGCAGTGTCCATAAGAATAAGCACACCGGTGCGACCGATACCGGCTGAACAATGAACTATCACAGGTGGATTGGCAGCGCTAATGCATCTAAATCAAACAAACATCAATTAGTCCCCCATTCAAGCGGAGCCGTAATTCAAACTTACTGATGAACACTGGTCGACACTGGTATCTCGTCTTCTGGTGTAACTCCATTACTAGCCATGCACTTTCTCTCGCCCAACAGTCCATTCTCGGCATCAGCGTCCGCATCGAGCAGTCGAACTTGCTTCAGACTCTCTTCAATTTCCTGCAGCAGTGTTTTATTTCTAGCCGAACGTACACGTTCCGTGAATTCTAAAAACAAATTAGGATCGGACGGTACACAATGATCTGGCCACGCTAGATATTGCATATGTTGAATGGAACGCCGCTCTCCGGTCTTCTTGTCAATTAGAATGAATTCACGGAAGACAAAGCTGCCAGTCTCGTCGGCTTTCTCGCTGAGGCACTTCACTGAAAAGCCATCGGCCAGGACGAGCTCGTCGCCAGTGACCGGCCAGTATTGGTGGCACTTTTGCCGGCCAGCCTCCATCACGGTGGTCAACATGACCACCAAGTGACTGGACTCTTGCTGAACCATTCGCCAGAAGTCGGTTGTGGTGCTGGCCAAGGGACCCTGTGTGGCGATGTAACGATTCACCGCCCCGCCGGGGATCTCCATATTTACATAGTTCGCATTGATGTAATCCCCGGAACCGCTGTTTATTAGGACCACACGCGTGCAATCATCTGAAAGAGGGGACAGTCTGTATGGTGGACGGATGAAGGGTGAGGGTTTGCATTGACTTACATGGCGAGATGTCTCGGTAGCGGTTCTTGGAGATGTTCTCGGTTTTCTTCGCCTCGGTGATGCACAGATCCGGGTTCTTGCGATACATTTGTTCGTACTGTGCCAGCAAGGCGCCCGACGCAAGACCGTCGCTCAGGAGAAGCAAGCTCTGAGTGAAGAGCGCATCGCCGTCCAGCATGTTCTGTGAACCGCCGATCTCGTCAGTTTCTGGGACGTATTGGTACAGTGGCTCCTCCTCAGACATGGTCACCAGGGAATTCGGACGAACTGTGAGCAGAAGTTCCCCATTGCGATACTCCCGGGACTCACGGATCAAGCTGACCACCTGCTCGTGCTTCAAGCCGTGCACTTCTCGCCCGTTGATCATGACCACCTCGTCGCCCTCACACACGCGGGGTGTGCTCCTGTCGGCCGGAGTATGCGGGACAACCTTCGACACCTGGACCGGCAGACTGAGGTCAACGCCGCCCTTGACATTGAAACCGAAACGACCCTGCTCGTCCGAGTGCAAACGAATCGTTATAAGGTTATCGCTATCACCACCACCGGACGGAATCGGACTGTGATTTTCGGAGCTGTACGCTGGAGGGATTGGTGATTCGTAGCGACGGGCGCATTGCTCGATGAAACCGGCCTCTCTGAAAGAAATGCACAAGTGAGATCAGATTGACGGTGAGTGAGAGAAAGAGTCAAAGAGGTGAAAAGTAAGAAGGCATCACACACAGTGCCATCAACTAACATTTGAATGTCGTACTCATCGCTTTGCTGCTCCCACGCCTTCCTGGGCATCGAGTCGGTCTGCTTTGAGGTCACCTTATTGTCATGCGGACGGCTTGTTTTTGTAATCGTTAATATCGACGTGGTGTTCTTTCCATTCGCGGACGTGCCATTACTGTCGGATGTACCATTTGGTGGCGAGGACGTATGCTGTATCAGTCGTTTGCTCGGCGATCGGACAAAGGCCTTGTGAATCTTGCCACGCTGCTTGCTCTCCTGAACGGCTTGCAATTCTGTTCGACCGGAATAGTAGAATCTAAAGGGATAGAGGTGCGTTTGGTTAGTTTGTTAAGGGAGTGTCAGTGTTGTGAGAGGACTTACTTTGATCCCAAGCTTATGTTGAGGAACCGCGAGAGTCGATGAGGACGTTTCAGTCTGAAGAATGAATGATGCTCGACGCATGACTTCCACAGGGCTTTCGCGTGCTTGTGGGATCCCATGCAGAAGCCCAACAGTGTGTCATAGTGTTCCGACTGAAAAGAGAAAACTGTCATTTAGACGAACCACCAAGTCAACGGAGCCCACAACCCACTTACCGGTTCGCGACGAAGCTGAATGAAGAAGTCCTTACGCTTGAATGACACCTTGACCATCTTTGACCATGAGAATGTGTTAATTCGAATGCTATTCTGAAATACTAGCAGTCCTATGGATGTTACGCCTAACTGCAATTCCTTGCCACTTGAGTCCTGAAAAAAACAACAATTAAGCATTCAACGGATGATGAGTTCAGAGTTGTGAGACATGTTGAAGGGGTCTTAATGCAAATCAGCTCGACCTTGGGTGCCATGCGAGACATTAAAACACACTGTTGACAATCGAGACGTGTAAACATTGTGATATTGGTGGCTCTTGGAAGGCGAAAGCGAACAGAACGAATTTCATTGACATTTAAGACGATCTGTCAAATAGACAGCTCGCGCTTTCTGAATTTGCTTCGAGTTAATTCTCCTTTGTTTTTTTTGTCATCGCCAGCCGCTGCCGCCTGCCAATAGTCACCAATAAGTAAGTACGTGTTTATTATAAAGATAGTTTCCTTAATAAGTTTCGTTTAAGAAAATAAACCCCCATTGAAACCCTGAAGTAAACGGATGAAAGAGCGTTTTATTTTGAAAGGTTGAAGAGCGGAGCGACGACACACACTCTAATTGCTGTAACAGAAGAACACAACGCGCGGTCGTTAATTATTTTGTTATTTTGTTTCACCCCTGTGGCCGTGTTTTCTTGAAACTTTGCCCTCTTCTGGAACACAATGTCTTACTTTACGCTCGCACCTCAGACAATGCCCTGCTGGTCTTCCATTTTTCCTTATAATTCGGCTTTTAATTGTAAGCCATTACCGGCGGCACGGTGGAGGTGAACTTTTTATTGCGGCCAAATATGATTTGTTGTTAAGATGTAGAACATGATGAAATTTTTCACCATAATTCATTTCGTTTTTAATGGCGTATCTGGTGCGGTACGGACAAGTGTTTAGCATTATTCTCCTCAGCCGAGGGAGGGAAATGTAATTAACGTCACCCGTGGTGTGGTGGTTTGGGCGGGCATTTCTTGGGGTTTCCTCAAAAGGGCAGCGAATTAAAATGTAATAAAGTTTTCGAAGCGCGTGGAAGGGAGGAAATGAAAATTCATGCCCACATCATGTTTATAACGCAATTAATGCACCATTAGGTTACATTGTTTCTCAAACATGACGTTCGTCGGAGGGGGCATAAATTACCTTTTCCACGGAAATATATCAAAAATCGATTCTTTAGACATCACATCATTTCTTTTTTCGCCACAACGTAGAGATGAATCCAAAGAAAGACAATTTTGTGTGTAGGAGGCAACAATCACGATTACTCCCCTTGTTGCATTTTACAATCTTGTACGGACCTTTTCGGAATTTTTATCACACAGCGTTGATTGTTGTGGGCTCAACTGTGCTTGGGCCCAATAAACCCCATTTCTGGATTGAGGCCACGTTTTAGTTTGCATGTCATACAATTTCCAAGTTAATTTGTGTCTTGTAAGACCATTCGAGCGTCTACTTCTTTATTGCTTTGATTTTGTACGTGGGTTAACGTGAACTCACTTTGGTATCGAAATGTGCATCGGAAAGAGTTTGGTTGGCTGTACCAGATGCAGCGCATGTGGTGTGGATCATTCGTGTTCACTTATTTTGTTCGTAATGAAACTGCCATTGCAATAATCGACGTACAAGTCGATATGAAGAAAGGGTGACTTCGTAAATGCAGTCATCTGCGAGAGCCGATCATCCGCCTGCTTTTTGTCTGCAAATCGAAAAAATATTTTTACCGCACGCAGTCGGCATGCAGGCTACAGGCATTTTATTGTCTGTGTTCATAATCTTCATGGCATTGAAAAGGATTCTTTTGAGTTTTCTTGTAAAGGAAATATTGAGAACAGAAGAAACAAGTTTGATAATTGATGGGAAACAAAAAACAAACTAAAACCCACATTTTTCTCCAAATCAAATGTGCCTGTTTTCCTGCAGCTAGTTCATTTTGGCAATTTGACCGACCGTCCTTTTTTACTGGGCGTTGTTGACGTTTACGAATAGAAAATATGACGGTCGGCCTGCGTTAGTTCGATTTGATTTTAAGTTTACGAACACAACTAACGCAGATCTTTGTTAGTCTGGCGTTTACGAAGACGCCCAAACTTAATCTGATATAAAATGGATGATAGGTGTACCGTTGACAAGTGGTCCCAATAAGAGCTCATACCGTGATTGTCATTCGGCAGGAGTGAATTGAGTGCTTTGCAATAGTGACGGCTACGTTCGAGGGCCCTCGATGTCAACATAAGGAATACGATTCAACAAATTTGTTACAAAATGTCATTGTCACATTTAAATTGCTTAAAGTTTTATGGTTTCAGTCATACTTTCGGCAATGTAGACGTTTGGCATCAAATTATATCTATCGCTGAGCTTCTGTTTGACACTGACGTCGGCACCTAGTCTCTGTCAGCGAACTCATACCCTCACCTCCAAGCGATGAAATCCAGTGGTGAAATCCGGCAGCTGAGGACCTTCGACTGAAAATAGGGGACCCAACCCAATTGGGACGTCAACATTCAGTGCTGCCCGGTGCGCCCTCTTTTAGATCTACTATGACATATTCGATTTTCCCTACACCCAGGAATGGCTCTGGCCAGACATCGCACCAGAAAAGGAATGTAGTCGTTTTATTCTCGGATGGCTCCATACAAATTAAGGGTCCAAGGCTGATGCTTTCGAGGAGGACGACAGTATTAGATTGTACCTCATTCGGGAAATTTGCGTCGGTTTTCCAAGCGGAAACCTATGCGTTCCTAATACAAACTAAATTGTGAATAACAGGTGGAAGCGTCGACGTATCTGTGTCTGTAGTGACAGTCAGGCTGTGCTTAAGACCTTACCCAATCCTTTAACCTGAACAAGATAGTTCAGGAATGCAAAACCTCTCTGAACTTGATTGGCAGTCATAATTCACTAGAACTTATCTATGTCCAGGACACCACCGAAACGCTGGCAATTAGATCGCCGACGTTACCTATACCGTTGCTTCCGGACTCTTCGCCCAAGGGTGGCATAAAAAGGCCTAGCCTCCTGCGATATCAACTCGAGGGAATGGACCTCAAGGCCAGAATCTCTAAACCAACGAATTAACTTCATCCTCGGAGGAGGAAGCAACGATAAAGAGCAAGCAATTGATACCGTGTCTTCATTGTTTCCGTTTTATCGCAGTTTTAGCAAACGATGCTCAATTGCTTTCCTCCCTTCCATCGAATTCACCCACAATACTCGTCTCGCCGGGAATATTACCACTTTTATAGTCCACTTATTCCCACTCAATACAATGAACAGACATTTAAGGCCTTTGTTTCCAGGTATCTCGTTTCCTCTTCTCCCTCGACACCCTTGACCCAGGATGTGTCTTGATTTCGGTCACTTAGGATATTCGTAACACGATTTGCGCTATTGTCCTTGGAATTGTTATTACTTCCCCCGAATGAATCTCCTTCTGGTGGCACTGGGATGTGAGTCTCTTTCCTGCAGCACCTAATCGTGTTTTGGGTCGCATTTTGGAAGCTCTTTCTTCACAATTATAATTTCTGGGCATTGTCAGACATTCAGGTGAGGAGGTACAAGCACGTGTTTAGTCTAGCATCACGTTTGGGGGAACTCGAACCTCATACGTGGGAGGCGCCCCCTTCGAAACAAGGACACATCACATTCTAATTTACATTAACCTACAAAACCAGATTGGCTCTGCAGTTCACCGAATCGGAAATCTGCTCTCAATGCGCTTAAATAATTAACCCCCTGCAGGGTACACTGTGATCCCATGCGGAAACAACGTGAATTAATTAACACACCAACTTACCGTAGCTTTATGTAAATCAATTCCATAAAAATCTAATCGTTTCGAATGCTCCAAATAGTTATATTCCGCATCGGCCGGCAGTTGTCCACGATGCAGTTTATGCAATTCGGAAATGCGACGTTCGGAATCGTCGTTTTGGTCCACAAGCAATTGCAAAGTGCTCAAGTAACCCGGTTGATGTTCCACCGAATTGAAGTCACCCAGTTCAGCTGAAAATCAAATGCACATGCAGTCAGTAAGAAGAGGAGGGGAATGAAGTGACAGCACTTACATTGCACAGTGTAACTGGCCAAGAGGCATTGGGTATTTAACGAACACGGCAGTTTACCCATGAAAACGTTCCGTTTGATTTGTAAGTAAAATTGATACCGGGTGTACTCCTCCTGCAATCGGCTTGGATCACTTACGTAAAACTAAAGAAAACAGAACACACACAGTTAGTCGCACAACTCCATGGATTCGCACACGCAAAGCGTCTTACCTTAACTCTAAATTCTAATATTGGAACGGCATCAGGATCCTGTGAGCTGCTGTTCCATTGTTTCTTGAACTGCTTATGCGCGTCGACCCACCGCTTCAGAGGAGACGGAAAAGAAAGAAACAAGTTTAGGCCTCGGATAATGACGTGCGTCCAGAGTGCGAACTTACCACAACATCTCCTGGTTTCTGTGGAAATAGCAAACCAAAGTAATCCCTTTCGGATAGCTCCAAGAACTGAAATACCTGATCGAGTAATTCAGACCCTTTGGCGCGTTTCTGTAAAGAGAATCAAATGAAAGTGATATTTTATTTTTCTTTCCTCTTCGTTCTTTCTGCTTTTTTTTTGTGTTCATTTTATTCTTTTTTTATTGTTTCCTTTACCGCGGTGGAAATGGGCGGTCGTGGTGGTGGAGATAATAGGCTGTTGAGTCATCCGCACTGTGGACGACAGCCTGACTTTATCATTTTTGGCGGCCGTACTCCTTCAGGGTACGTTTTACGAGCTGAGGGGCTTCGGTGAATAGAGATACCAGACAGAGAGAGGCAGAGAGATAGGATTGTTATAAAAACGGTCATATTTATTTCATATTTACTATCTGTCCCATCTGTTATCATTCAACGGCAGTTCGTCATTGTCGTTGGCGTGATATCTTCCTGTTTTTTTTTCGGTCTTGGTTGCTATGTAACGACTTTTGTTTTTATTACGCCAATTAACGGAGATACAATCTGCTTGATAAATTTGTTTATATTACGGGGGTAGTTTCCAGTGAGATATCAAGGAGACATGCACCAGACTCTGTTGGGTCATTTTGATTGCAAGCCGGATTGTTTGTCGGAAACGCAGATGTTGTTTGGCGGAGTAGATGAGACTACTGAATGGTTGTAACTAATGATTTACTATTACTTTGTGGGGCATAAAATCAGATAAATTGACTGGACTTCTCTTGTCAAATTGAGGGGGTTGTTCAGTAATCAAACTGCTACATCTATTCCAACTTAGTGGAAGCGGTTGGTTGCTTCAATATTTAGCTAATTAGAATGCAATTTCAGGGCGAAGCTGGGGATATCACCAAATTTGATGAACACCAACGGAAAGAACGTTCATTGAACTGTATTAAATGGCACCCTCCATGCGCACTATTCAAGGCTTTGAATAGCTGCGGCTACTATCATAGCCACTTTGATGTGCACTTTCGTCATCATTTGTGTCTGTAAGTGCTTATTCTAGAGCGAAGGACTAACTTGGACTAGTTCAAGCTTGTGGTTATTTACGGAACGTCTGCTCAATCCGCTCTGCATGATTATCCACTCCAGTTGAAGCAGTTGCATAAAGTAGCTCTTAGTCTTTTCCACAAGTGATCAGAGGAATAATGCCGAACTTCCTTGTAGGATTGGCCAAGAACAGCTTGAAGATCTGTAGTCAGGAGGGCCAGGCTTGGTGTCAAAGCCAAATTATCAATTTCCTTCAGTATTTGTTCCCCGTGTGATCATGGGTTGCGAAGCGTGCCTTGATTGTGTTGCCATGGTTCAGCCCAAAAGCTCGCCTGGTTGCACTTGGGCATTACTCCTTATAGAGTCGATGGCGGACGATCGAGACGTCTGCAGATCTTTCGCTTTACCCCTTTTAGTGTATCATGTGGGAAAGATGTAGTGTTCAGACAACTTAAAGGCTTATTATTTCAACAACATCAGCGTACTAAGCAGCGAAAGAATTAGACAGCTAAACCGATATATAACAATCACGCACTAAATGGTTGCAGGATTGAGAGTAGTTAATTAATCCGTGTGGTATCACAATGGGCCTACTTTGGCCTAAGTGTTGGTAGTGGGCAGTTCCCATAGTGGTCAGTCATAACCACAACTTAAGCTCATGCGGACAAAATGAGATGAGAAGAACTTCTAAAACGACATTTCAATTTTCGCGCGGGAACTAAAATTTTGATGATCGAAAATATAACAACATTGGAAAGAAGAGACCTCTGACCTCTGGCCAAGTCTACATCCCTATACAGCACTTAGATCCTATCCTCGGTTTACATTAAACTGTAAGACTAGAAAAGGCAAAGAGCTCTTGACACGCTGTGTGTCGTGATGCAATACTGAGCAAAAAATTAGAGTAATTTAAAAATCGTTTCCGTAAACAACGTAAGTAATCTTTTACATGGAAAGTCGCCTTTTTGTTCAACAATCTGGAGACATATGTTTGAATGTATGTAGAAATGCATTCATATCTAGTGCATCACCCAATAAATTCTAAATGTGATCCAAAACGCGGTGATGAAACGTGGTTATGGTATATGCTGATTCATTTGGGAAAAAAACCAGTATTGTGTCTAAGGAAAAACGACGTGCATACAGCTCTCAAGAAAGGACACACGACGTGAAAATGTTAGAAAGAGAGTTTCGAAGGGCTGCTATATATTCGCTCTAGACAAGGACGTTTATCTCAGCTACTCTGAAAATCGCAGAACAAACTTAACCACCAAGACCAAATACATCATCGCTGTTTCTTCGGTTTCAATAGGTAATTGAATAATAGGTGCGGCTATAAGTGGCGTGGTGGCCCGTGGCGTTGTGGGTATGTGCGTCGACCCCAACCTCGACGTCGTGGGTTCGATTCATGCTCTTTGCGACGAAAACAATTTTCACGACCCCACCTCCTTCGAGTCACTGACAGTCCTCAAAGAGTATTTTCTGTCTGGAGAAAGCTTCTCAAACTTGGCCGTTCAGACCCGGCATTAAACTATAGGTCCCTTCCACTAGTGAGAGAACAATAGCATGCACAACATGAGTGGTTGCTGAGAAGCTAGGCCCTGGCCCCCTACGGGGTGTAGCGCCACCCATATTATTATATAAGCGGCGAATAAGCAGGCTTTATATAAAACATTGATCAACCCAGTATGGCTTTGAGCCACTGAAAATTCCAAAAGTTCTGCGTCCAAACTTTATACTGTTTGCATTGAATAAATACGAGCGAGAAGACTTAACCAGGAACTACAAAGGAAGCACAGCGACATGAGATTACCAAGGCGTCTATAGACCGAAAGGGCGCAAAGATTTGTCTCCGTCCTCCGACCCAAAGAATGTTTGACTCATAGTCTGCGGGACAATACAAAAGAGGATGATTCAATCTAAGATGGCACACACAAAAAGTGGAAGGACCTCAATCAACTTGGCGCTGGTTGACGAATTGTTTGCAACGAGCCGGATAGGTTTGTATATTAAGGCCCACTACCTTAGCACAAGAAAAATATGTATGTATTACAACTGCCGTCATAAACATTCGTCTGGATGCATTCCATTTGTGGGCCCTATTTGCACTCGCTCACTTTCGCAATGTTTTGATAGCATGCAGCGGACTGCACAGGGTGGGAAATTAATCTGAGCGTCACAAACGTGGTCGGTGAAAAAAAAAAAAACAACACCCTGATTTGGTTTCGATAACAAACAATGTCAAGTAATTTTAAATCCTTTTGTTACGAAGTAAACTACGTTTAACCTTGTAAAAATAGATTAGGGTATATTCCACTAAGTAACGACATACTGACATGCATGTCTTTATATCTAAAAACCCAATCCATTTGAAGTCATTCCGTAATTCCTTGATGTTCGGTGATAAGGAAAAGTATGAATTAGACATTCGATATAAATTCCGACAAAGAATAAATGTGTACTGAAAGGTGACGTGCTACTGAGTCAGCAGCACTGCGAACAATGAGACAACAATTGAGTTTCTATGTGAATGGAATCATATTTCAGTTTTGCACGCACGGAATCAGGTCATGAATCATGGTCACGATCAGAAAATATATCTTAAGCCTTGAAATGAGGAGGTAACTGATTGGTACTTTGGGCGAACATTTCCAATGAATTTTGTTTGGTATCGGACCATGATTATCAACAGGGATGCTTTTGGGTGGACGTGGTCCTTATTGCGTACACTTACTTGGTATTATTACCTAGGGATCAGGTTTTTCACTGAGTTCATCACTCTGGCAGTGTGACCTCGAATTATCTTCACCAAGAAATCACTCGTATCAGTATCGTCCTCTTGTATAAGACCTTCTGAACTGGGACTCAGGTTTTTTATAAAGGCGAAATCAATTCCTAAGGCAAGACACCTCAAACATCTTTTCATTCAAGTTTGCATTCACTTTGGACCACACGGTTAAGCGATAGGTGGGCATTATCCGGATGAGGGCCATGTAGCAGATTACCTTAACTCTTGCATTGAGTTGGCTGTGAATGGCAAAAGCAGCTCGGATCCTGGTCAAAGCAGCATCTTAATTGAAATATTAATACTGATCTAGATAGACTCCAAGGTATCTGACTGCAGTGCTTTACGCGAATGGTTGTCTAGTTCACCTTGAATGATGTCCTCGATCATTGTACTTCATCCGTACGCAAGAAGAAGTCGTATGCGCAATTACGTGAGAAACACAACTTGTCACATCTTTAAAGTAAATATTGAACAGAATCGGCGAATTAAGGACACCCTGTTGGAGACCATTTTTAACTTCAATTATACCCGTATGGTCAAGTTGCCATTCATGACTAAGAACCCACCAGTACAGGTAAGTTAAATAGTAGGTACAGCTGTCGTTTACAAATGCCTAGCCAAATGAGCTTGTAGAAAAGTTATCCTAACCATAACGGTGTCGAAGGCCTATTCCAGGTCAATAAAGAAGGCATCACAGGCAGCACGTTGTCAACTGGATATCCGATACCACTTCGATCTAAGTCCTGTATTCGTCGATTTTTCAAATGCCTAGCTGATGTTCGGAAAGGAACTTATTGAACAGAAACTGAAGTTCACGAATTGCTTGGATATACATACGTTGTATAATCGCAGTTTACCAATGCTCGGGATAATGTGCGTTATTCTGTGCAGTCTTAAGCAGAATTATGTACATACTAACCACTTCTAGGGAGAGATGTCTCCGTCGTTTCATACCGTTAGTAATCAATTATGACTCAAATGAAATCACACACATCATTCTGAATGAAACGGTATCGGTATCAACTCTTTCCATCTGTTAGTCAGAAAGTAATAAATCATCACATCCCTGCATCATTCATTCATGCATTCATTCTCTGTTGGACAGCGTGTTTCTGTCACACTTTCATAGCTTCTGCACTTTTTAGCCCTAGGTCTGGTTCGAGTTCCGCCTTCACTGCCCACTTTTGATGGTCTCACCACATTTTATGACACACAGCTGTTAACTAAGCAACATAAAATTTGACTGATCTGCTGTCAGTCCCGTTGCAGTGCGGTGGTGACATGTTGTCTTGACCCTTTCTGTCATAAAGTTTGATGTGAGTGTCATAAAAGAAGTGGTGATCATTCCCCATGACCAGAAATCAAATTCAACGAGATGTTCAACTTCCCAGCTGATATTCACCTAGTCCATGCATCCAGATGATGATGAATTGTTGACAGTTACTGATGAACTTGCATACGCTTTATAGTTTAAGCATACTTGTTTGTGTTAGTGGACATCAGTTGTTTGGAAGAGTTCACACATATTTTCAAACTCATCTCCGTAAGTCAAGTTGTAAGAAAAGTAGGAGCTTTGCGACAGATTTCTGTGAATATACGGAAGATAATACGGAAACAACTTTGAAATTAATCAGATTGTAGTGGACTGAAGTTTCACACATTTTTTCGCAAAAGGCCTTTTCGCAAAGGCAGCCCCTTTCCAACATTTCTGACTCTTCTTAGAGAATGTTGATGTTCGAGAAGACTGACCACTACGGCGTCAGTCTTTAGACACAAATCTTTGTGTGGCTGGTCGTACTTATGCTTAAACTCTTAAACTTTACCACGATGCTACAGACCTCACGACGAAATTGACAACTGCAACACTTTTCTTTAATAATTTTGAGACGATCGGCAAGCGAAAAAATACGTACAATGTAATTTAAAGCCTTGTTGAATATTTTGACAGCTGAACGTCATTGGGTCATATGTATACACTATCCACAAAAAAGGCGATCCTATCTCCTGCAAGAACTACAGACGTATTACGTCACTGCTCAGCGTTGCCTACAAGATCCTATCTAGCGTAGTGTGGAAACGTCTTTGCAACGCCCTAATCGGCAAGTGCCAGTGCGACTTCCGTGCCGACAAATCGACTGCAGACAAAATCAAATCCTGGAGAAGACCAGCGAGTTTCAAACCTATACTCACCACCTTTTCATCGATTTTTGGCAGCAGTTATTGCAACGAATGGTTCGAAGCTATGGCCAAATTCGGGATCCCGGCAAAATTGATTCGGTTGTGTGGCGCACCACGCTAACAAATACTCGATGCACTATACAGTTCGGTTTGAGGACCTCTGAGTCGTTTGAAACCATCACCAGATTTCAGCAAGGACATGTGCTTTCGTGTGACGTCTTCAATTTGGTAGGTAGTAGAGAAAATAGTGCGACGGGTTTCTGTAAACACTGAAGGCAATAGCTTCTACAAGTCAGTCCAGACACGCAGATGACATCGACATCGTCACTCTATCCCAACGTGCTGTAGTGGAAGCTTTCACAGCGATTGACGGCGAAACGGTCTGGCCCAAAGGTCAATGAGCATTATACGGAATATAAAAGAGGAAGACGAAATAAAGAAGCGGTCCGCGGTACACTTTCTTCTTCATCTTCTCCTTATGGCGCTACAGACCGAGGTGAACCTGGACCTCACCCAACATTTCGGCGCACACAACCTGGGACAAAACATCACAAGCGACAGCTACAATTTAGAGATAGTGAAGGAATTCATCCACGTCGGGACAAGCGTTAACTCCACGTATGATGACTTAGTGGAGATCCGACGTAGAATCGCCCTTGGCAACCAATGCTAGTTTCGTTTGTGAAAACAGGCGGGCTCAAAAGTACTGACTTGAAGGACCAATATCATGCTCTACAAAACTCTGCTCTACTCTGCCAATTCTGCTATATGCAGCCGAAAGCTGAACGCTAAGCCTTCGAAAGAAAAATCCTTCGTCAGATACAAGGTCTGCGAGTAAGGCGAATGGAGGAGAAGACCCAACTACGAACTCTACGAGCTGTACCAGGATGTGGATGTAGTCCAGCAGGCAAAAATCTGTTGACTACACTGGCTCGGCCAAACCGAGCGCACGGACAACGACGGTCCAGCCGAGAGGGTCTACGAATCCGAGCATCGTGCTTCGAGAAGGAGAGGAAGACCTAACCTCCGGGACAGCTGAGATAATTGAAATTCCACCCTCCTTCCGAGTTGGCGCTGGAGACTTGATATTTATCACAATTCCACGCTTCATCGCAGACGCAAGACAGCATGGTTTTGATGACTGGAAGCAGCGTGCTTAGGACTGTCAAAGGTGGAAGGCAGCGGTATCCACAGGCTCGGAACCTCCATGGGTCGTAGGCCTCTTAACTGAGTACGAACGTCATTGGGAGCTTTGTCCACCGCTGAGAAAATGTCAGAATTGTCTTCATTATCGTGTCAATCCTTAAAAAAATAAGAAGAGTTTACGAAGTCCCTCCGTCGGAATGTCCACAATTCTATTGACATTTCATGTAATTTACTAATTTAAACACGTGAACCCAGGTAAATTAACATGTACAAGTAGCTGGCAGCACTGGTTAGAGTTGGAACTACTAGTATTCTGCTGTGATATGGTTCTCATACGAGTAACGGGTATTAACACGCCAATTAACGGCGATGTTTGACAGTTTCTAAGCAGGTCATCTAAACATTGTCGTTGCCCTGACAGAGATGCAGGCGCGTGTTGTGAAATTTCTTCCAGCGTCACCCAGTCCACTACAGTACGTCAGCTAAACTAAATTATTAGACAGACGACTTGTTTTCAATTCCTTAAGTGATCTGTGGCAATGGAGGCAAAAGACAAACGATTTCCTGAACAACACAACGCAAATGGGAATGTCGTAAATCTCCACTTGTAAGGTAGGTATCCGTGTGGGATCAAAGAGGCACTCCCGCCTTTGATCCAACGTCTCCCTGGAGAGGGAGACTGGAAAGAGTCACCGTGGACTCCTAATTCCGCGTTGTTTTGACACGAAATCAATTTGCGTAGTCCACTGATCCAGATCTTTCTGTCAATGAAAGTGCAAATAAACCAAAAACCAAACCTCCTCAAAAACAACGCGTATTTATAAACTTTTCTCCCACGCAACTCAGAAACTAATCACCGGCCACGGTCCTGTAACACCGGACACATGTACCATTTCAAAGTCAATTTAAATATAAACCGCTTGTGACAACGTGAACTTGAAAGAGCATCAATTTACACGGCGGCTTTATGAGATTGCCGCCCAAAAATAGTTTCCCGGTAGTGTGCCGTGTCCGTCGCGCTCGTGGATAGGCGCGGATATGGGCGACCCATTTCACCGCTGCACGGTTTGCAAGTGAACGCCCGAACATTTCTCGGTGCCGTGTGTGCGCTCTCACTTGTGCAGGCGCAAAAGGAAAAGCAAAATCGTGCCTGGTGTACGTCAAACAAATGACTCAGGCGACAGAAAAACAAATTCAAAGAAGCAACAGGCAAACTGGGCGGAATCCCAAGAAAACACTACATCCGTTGTTCGCCTGTAGCTGTGCATGTGCCAGGTCCGGCCAGGCACCACCGCGAGAATACCTCTGCCGTGCACGTACGAAATGAATCGAACGACGCGACGCGGCAGGCAGTGCGCGCTGCTGTCGTCATTCCTTCGCTCCGCCGCTGCTTTGCCGATGCCGAGTTCAATCGTAATTTTGTAATCGTCTTCGATGGAAGTGCGGAGTTCTCACCTCGGCCTTCATACCTGCGCGTCGTGCGTTGAGGTGGGAAACGACTTATGAGGCGAACAAAAGAGCCAAGGTAGACCAGGTAGGTACTCACATCAATCCGAAAGGTGTGTGTACTGTCATCTAGGAATAGTACAGTGACACATTGTTGTCGTTGCTTCTTATCGCGCGCCAGCTCTGCACTACGAATCCGATAGGTTCCACTCAATCCACCGAGACGAAAGCGTTCAAGCATTGCAGTCCATAGTTCGAACTTGCTGGAGTTTCTTTCTGTTTCAGTGTCTGTTCCTGTTCCTGTTCCCGTTCCCGCTCCACTGGCGGCCGCTGACGAGAGCAGTGGCCAAGGCTTTCTCAACCGGACGAGCTCCTGCAATGGAAGAAGAAAAAAGAGAAACCGATTAATAAGCTTCAATTTGCCTGAAATGCGTTTAATCTTAAGCTAATGCGGCTGCCCGACAAGCGAGAGATAATTGAAATTCCACCCTCCTTCCGAGCTGGCGCTGGAGCACTGGTATTTATCAGAATTCCCCGTTTCCGGTTGGGACCCTCGGCTGCGTGCGCGAGTGTGATTCTGACAAACCGACTAATTTGAGGATTGATGAGCGCCGAAAATGTGAAAATCCAGCGCAGCGCTGAGAATCCATTCGTTCCGACGCCACTCACAGAGGGCCCCGGCTCTCGCATGCTTGATGAATTTTTAATTCGAAACTGCTGCTGTCCACATCCTGGACTTTGTCTCAAAACGAACTAATTAAAGAACCAGTTATCGCCGAGTGATGGCGGTCATAAAGCAATAAAGACGGAGACATGTGTGGCTTGCACGCGATACACTCGTAAGCTGCAACCTTTTGTCTAAAGTAAACTTCCTCTCTCTTGAAAGTGCGTCGTCGTTGCTGTCGTCTGATAAGAAAGCGTTCACGCGCTTGCAGGTACTGCCTGTGGTTTGGGGCATGTATCTTTATTAGGTCAGTTGAAAGGTGAACGTTCTCAAATGAAATTCCCTCGTGTCTCGTTGGTTAAATATTTGCAACGAACGTAAAGAGAATTGGAGCGAAATGGCAGCAAAACAAGCGGACAAGGAACGAGCTTAAATCGTAGTGACAGTCAGCAGTTTGGTTGTTTTTTTGTCGGCTGTAGGTTGGATTTGATTGCAGCCGGTCTAATGAAGACCGATGAGGTGAGGGATTTACACAATGTAGCTGAAAAGCATTAAAAAGGCGGGTTCATTTGGGGCGATAAGTGGAGTGAGCAAGTTCTGATAAAACCTTTCTATGGGTGGGGCATTGGATATTTTTTCCGAGGAATCAACGTAAATGTTCATTGAGTGTACAAAGCATGAATTTGTCCAGTGATAAAGCGCAATACGTGGCCGTATTCAGATGGAACACTAGGCTCGTTGTGCAGAAACGTTGTTGGGTGATGATATTTGTCTGTTGGGCGGACACTAACAAGAAGGAGCTCTCTTCAAAATGACGGATTACATCGGTATTAGGAGAGCAAGGTAATATTGCACGATTCCTTGTGAACAATAGATACAGTTTTGAAATGCAGGGAGAAGGGGCAACTCCTCGGTCTCGTTGAATTCGTTGAAGGAGGCGGATAACCTGAGACCGCCTCGAGTTCTAAAAGCAACTGAAGAGATTCAGATCGAAGAAAAAGAACATGTTATTTACTGGCTAGCCGTTTTAATGCCACTTTGTTAGAATAAGAGGCGCATGATACTCAAACCAATGAGTTGTGCGCCTTACATCTTTTATACAAATTATGCGCCCAAGTTGACAGAGTCAACAAGACCTGCGTTGAAATAGATTCTTTCATCGATGCCTTTGTAAGTCTTCATTGTAGACATATTATGCGTCAGAGTCCAAGCTGGATCAAAGCACAGCATCTACGGCAAGAGTGTGCTACAATTAAATGCCGACTCCAAATAGCGAAGTTAAGAAGCCGTGTCAGTAACTCGAATGAAGTGGTGCCATCAATTTTAGAACCGCCAGCGTAAGGATTGCGACACTTCCCAGTACGCCACGACTCGGTTGTGTGGTGTCCAAGTGCAACTGTCCAAAAAGTCAATAGGAATTTATTTCTCCCTCGATATGTTTGAATCCTGTCGCATACGGCATACAAGACAATAGTTCCCAAAAATCCTACTAACAAAAATTATACATAAATATGTTGGGTGGTTCGATGTTTGGATACTTTGCGGCGACATAAACGGATGTGTGAATCTGGATCTTTTAATGTGGATAGCTTATGTTCTATTCGAAAACAGAACAGGAACAACAACACTCAGGTTCGTAAAAAATTATTTCTATCACGATTCATAAGTTAGATTGCAGTGGATGAGTGCTGGTTAACAGACGTTATTCTTAGCCCAGGTGAACATTCATCATGCTATTGCAGTATCTGCTCTTACAGCAAGGTTGTTCACCACTGAAAATTGCGTTCTGATTCAGGAGCCATACATTCTGAAAGGAACAGTCATAAGACTGACTTGCAGAAATGCATTTGTAAAACAACAGGGTGACCAACTCAAGACATTATTATTAAGACAGTACCGGCTTTGCTCTGGTTTGTTTTTCAACCGGTACTTACGGTACGGTACGGTGCGGTACTAGTACGGAAATTCCGTTTCTCAACCATTTACAGACAACGTGGAGGGATATCAAGCGATTCATAAAAAAAAGTTCTTGGAAATCCCATCTATGTACCGGCGCGCGATGTTCACTTATTGTGCAAATTGAAGTCAAACTTCATGAACCATGAACAAAATTAGCCTATCTTGTAACACATTATGTAATTAGAGCTCTGCGACGTGTAGTTTCGGAGCCTTTGTCGGTCAGACACACAAAATGTAGAGTATGGTATGTAATAATAATAATATGGGTGGCGCTACAGCCCATAGAGGGCCAGGGCCTAGCTTCTCAGCAACCACTCGTGTTGTACGTGTTATTGTTCTCACACGAGTGGAACGGACCTACAGTTTTATGCCGAATCCGAACGGCCAGATTTGAGAAGCTTTTTCTAGACAGGAAATACTCTTTGAGCATTGTCAGTAACTCGAAAGAGGTGGGGTCGTGAAAATTATTTGTGTCGCTCAGAGCTGGAATCGAACCAACGACGTCGAGGTTGGGGTCGACGCACATACCCACAACGCCACGGCCCATTTAAATAAAGCTGAATATGGTCTGCCGTGAAGATTATTTTTGTCGCACAGAGCAGGAATCGAGCCTACGATGTCGAGGTTGGGGTCGACGTACAAACCCACAACGGCACGGGCCACTGTTTGTTTGAAAAAGTTTAATTTCTAAATTTAGACAGAAAAGTTGAAAGTTCCGCAATGTTGTCAATGACAATGGCCACAGTGGCTTCTTCTTTATCGGTTTAGCCCCGTAGCATGCTTTGGTTTTCAAGGCACTCTTGCTAAATAGAGTCTTTGTGAAAATGCCCCAAGAAGAATAAGGTCGCCAACTCCGCTCAGATTGTAGTTGCAGACCAGGCCGCTCTTGATTTGATCAAGTCAAGTCATTTCAACCGACATGACAGATTGGATTCAGCTCGATTCTCAACAAAAGTGCAGGATGTTTCGATTTAGGTTCCCAAAAAGCGTTCCCATGCACATATCAAGGGAGGGGATCGAAGCTAGGACTTTCAGAATAGTAAACGACCACAACTGTTCTAACCTACCATTCAAAAGGGTTGCAAGGTGATTCAACTCAGCGAGTGACGGAATGATTTCATTGAATGGGATGGAAAACAAAATGAACGACCGTAAATACGTCTAAAATTCACAATTAAACTTGATTTTCGTTCCTTCAAAGTCTACACGTTTTCCGCCACACAAATAAAACTAACGACAGATGTCTAAACGAAAGACCACACTGCGAACTGAAAAAGATTTACAACAAAACACACACACAGCCAGCTGGAAAACCCACTTGTATTCGAAAATAACTCATTGGCAATGGAACATCATGGAATTAGATAATCACTGGATACAACTAGAAACTCAGATCTGATAACAAACACACTTCACTCGCAGTCTCATTGATGGCTCGCAGAGCAGCTCTTCCTCCGCCTGAATTCCTCAGTTTTCGAATTCCACGCACCCACGCAAATACTTCGCGAATTCGTATTCTTAACTTTTATTAATCGAAGCACACATGTCCGCAGCCGTGAAATGAATGAGCTCCTCCGAGTGAGTCATCACTCCTGGGTCTGTCTGAAAGCTGAATGAAAATGCGAACGCCTCTCGAGTGAGGTCGTTTTCGAGGTCGCTTATCTTCGAATTGAAATGCAATTTTTTTTTCACTTGTTATTTAAGACGTTGGATATGTTCGGTTGGTTTTTTGTTTTAAATAATTCTTAAGCGAACGCACTTTGGAACGGTCTCTCGCGTGTCACTCGTTCAACTCGTTGGGCGCTCCTTTTGTTTGGTTTCTTAATAATTTTTTCTCGAGATAATTTCTGGCAGCCGGAGCGACCGAAGAAGAAAGGAGGAACTGAAAGACACAAATAGAAAGGAAACTAATGTATGCACAGTCTGGCTGAAAAGTAATCCGAAATGTCTGTGGAACGCTGTTGACTTTCACTGAACGGCGGTGGTGTTGGTCGTGTCGTGCCTAATCCCTTTTGTGAAGTTATCAGCTTCTGTTTGTCGAAATGGATTGCGCAAGCGCTACGCCTGGTCTGATGTGTAAGCCGGGGGAAGCGATGGTGCGATGGTGCACACCGGTGCGCACTTGTAAACAGGATTGTCAGCACGTGTTTCGGGGATCGTGGCGGTGAGTTATGGGCCTGTTTTCTGTTTCTTGACCTGTTCGTGTGGGATGGTGGGCGCTGAATATGCGCCGATGTGGTTTAACCAGAACGTCTTGAAAATACGTCACAGCCAAGCCCATGTGCGGCGCTTTTGCGAATGATTTCGAGAACGATGTCTTACGTAAGATATGCAAAATCATTGCCTCCTAAAGCGTCTTTTTTTTTGGCAAACGTGTGAGTCGTTTCCTTTCGTTCGATTGGGTGGGCGGTCGAAAGGAAGTCTTAAATATAATGGGGCACGATATTTTTGCGGATTATAGAATCGGCTTTATTCAAAGCGGTGAGGAATTGTTTCCTTCTTTTCGATCCATTGTTATAGCAGTCCGCTTCTCATGCTAATCAGGTCTGTTTTGTTGCCTGACGGTAATTTAGAACAGTCGGTGGACACAATGTGACAGCGTTGAGACATTTAATTGTTATCCGAATGCCGGTAGAAATGATGACATTCGTGGTGACTAGAACGCTGTAACTTAGGCTGAATAGGGTTTATATTCACTGTCGCCGCACAGAATTGATCTGTTTTAAGGCTAACCAAACCTTATTTATTTAGACTTGGAGTTTGTTTTGGCTTAAGCACAAAGAGAGCTGCTGGTTACAGTGGAGAACTATCTAGTTCTCAGTACTCCATCTTCGATTATATTCTTGTTCCCCAGAACTCTTACATCAGCCAACCATCCCATTATTGAACTCTTATTAATTGCATCCCATTAACTGTTATTAAAGTATGGCTTGTCTAGCTAATAATTAGTATACGACATT
This sequence comes from Eristalis arbustorum, assembly GCA_916610145.1. Lineage (NCBI taxonomy): Eukaryota > Metazoa > Arthropoda > Insecta > Diptera > Syrphidae > Eristalis > Eristalis arbustorum. The sequence goes on from OU744318.1 coordinate 6,528,287, forward strand.
TAATTATGCAGTGGATCGTTGCCATACAATTAAGCACATGCAAAGGCATTTCTTTTACGTTAACTTTACGTAAAAAGAAACCCAATGTAATTAACACTTGTGACGCTATACACACGTGCGCTTATTCTGTCGTGACTGGTCCCATGAGCTTCTGGCATCAATGACGGACTACTGGTCCCTTCGTCGTGTGGTTATGCGGACTTAATCGGTCGACCTTCGATGTGGAACATGACTAATTCACTTAGTCTGCACCCATGTCATGTACATATTCGGTGACATTCGTGGTGATTAGAACGCTGTAACTTAGGCTGAACAAGATGCACTGAATTAATTTAAGCTAACTAACCCAAGTTATTGCAACTTGGGGCATGATTTAGTTTAAGTATAAAGAGGTGGCCCCGGGGCTCGATTATTCAGTTACCACTAGTGGTGAGCACTTTTTGCTCTCGCACGAGATTTGACCCTATTCTTCTTATAGCGCTACAGTCTGGGGTAGACCTGCGCCTCAGCCAACAAGCCTCTCCAGCTGGCACGATCCTTGCCAATTTGGTTAAGTTCTTCTCCACTTGTGTGCGCCATCGGCTTCGTGGTTTTCCATGCTCTCTAAATGGCCTAACTATCTTAGGCGTTGAATACGTAGACGCCTGGCTAGACTCATGTCCCTGTACAGCACGTTCAGTTCGTGGTTGAATCCACGTTTCTTCTCCAGAAACCATCAACGCAAACAGGAGCAAAGACTGAATGCTGAACTTTTTTCTCGAAAACACCAAAGGCTTCTTCATCCGCTCTTAAAATAGTCCCGACTTTCGCATCTTAGAGCAGGACAGGAATGATTACAGACTAAAACAAGCCAGATTTGACCTACTATATGTATAAATAGCCAACTTTTATCTCCCTTGTCAGACGGTCCAACCTTGATCCTAAATGTGATCTGACAGCTTGTTCCCCCTTTAACATGTCCAAAATTAGTACTATAGTGGGTATAATTACCGAACGCTGCCTTTTAGGGTCTTCACATAGAAAGATTAGGCCTTTTCTCAAATGTTTCCGACAGGAGCTGCCTAAATGAAGAAGAGGAGCATAATGTACAAGACCTCCTCTGTAGCCAGGAGTAGTTAGGAAAGCCACATTAGGCTTCTAAGCTGAAATGGCTGAGTGCTATGCAAGGGGAGAGTAGCCACACTTAGGCCAGTATACGTTCATTGTTCTAAGGCTTCTACTTTTTCGAAAATCCAAGGGACCTCAGTAAAACTAATAATGGCAGACAAAGCTGGCTGACTGTCATAGAAAAGGCGCCAAACCCTGTAATTGACGAAGACTCAAAAGCAACAAGAGAGTAGACCATCAATTAGTGTTTTTAGAAGCATAAGCTATGCCTCATTTCCCTCCACAACTTCTTCTTTTTTGGCTGGCACTACAGTCAGGGTTGGGCCTACGCCTCAGCCAACATGCCTCTCCATCTAACCCGGTCCCTTCTATCACCTTCTCTGCTCCGGCAGTGCTCTTGCCGGTCGTAGGTTCCTGCACCTAGGAGCCCACTACTTCAGCGGCCGTAACGAGCTAAAAAGTGCCAGCATTGGCCAACTAAATCGGTTCGTCAGCAGCACCAACTGGTTCCAGTGTTAGGAGAAGTCAATCCGCGTGGTATCACAATGGGCCTACTCTGGCCTTAGTGTGACTGCTCGGCAGCAGTCAGCCACTACTACCTAACCTAACCTAACCCGTTCCTGTGCTAGTTGCTTCCAGCCACGCACGTTCAACTTATTGAGGTCCCCTTCTAGCTGTGTGTGCCAACGGAAGTGGTCTTCCTTTACCGCGTTGTCCCTCGGGGTTGGAGTCGAAGACTTTCCGGGCCGGAACATTGATGTCCATTCGCTTTCCGTGACATACCCTTCTGAGACGAGAAATTGGAACTCAGTTGACCAGATCGATATCGGAGTACAGCACGTACACTTCGTCGTTCAGTCTCCTCTTTCAAACACTGTCGGTACATACAGGATCGAAGATAATTCGAAGGACTTTCCTCCCGAAGCGACTATCCTCGTCCGCTTTAGTTAGTGTCCATGCTTCTGTGCCATACAGCAAGACTGGGACTATCAAGGCCTTAAATAAGGATATCTTGTTTCTTCGAGGGAGGGCCTTTTCCTCAGTGGCCTTTCAAGTTCAAAAATACAGCGATTGGCCAGCGTGATACTTCCTTTTATCTCAGCGTTTTATCTTCCCTTCACATATGTTATGTTTGTTTATTGGGCTGCCAGCACACTCAGACTGTTGTTGGTCCATTGTGATACCCAGTGACGTTAACCCAACGGCAAATGGTGACTGGACCAGATAAATACGTTTTAACATTTGCTTCGACGGAGATTTGAACCAGGGACCCCTATAACCAAGGGCAGGCACTCAACCAACTGCGCCATCCAGCCAATTTTTTCCTCCACATAGATATCGCATTTGTAAAAATTCTTTTCAAAATGTCATGTTTGCATCGCTTTGATGTGCACTTCAGTGAATCTAAAGCTATTTAGGTAAGTATATAGTTTCAGAATTGCTCAAGAGGCCACGATTAACACTGCTTAGCGCAACTAAGGCAGTTATAGGGCACACTCTACTTGATAATGAACATTAGTCCGGTCTGAGTTGACTAGCTTTTCGAGCTCGTAAAATCTTAGTTTATATAATTTCCACAACAGTTTTTGTTGGCAATAGAAAATGATGTAAACACTACATTTGAAAACCAGATAAAAGCATATTAACTTCTCCTTTCACTGGTATTCGAACCGAAGACCCCTACAACCAACTGCGCCATTCCGCCCAACACGATCCACAATGAACGCGGTAGTATCCTGATGTCAGAATTTGAAGAGTTTGCAGTTCACAAGACATGGCAAATACGTTCTAGACTTGCAATTCGTCGAAACGTGCCGGGTTCTACTTCCGGCAATTTTTTATTTTTCGAGTTTTCATTCATTTGAGTAATTATGAAAGTGAATTTCAAACGCAACGCACTATTTATTGTCTCAGAACTTTGCGGAGCAGTCACGACACAACACGTGCGATATTAACGCGATGCACGCAATGACTTATATTGGTAGGGAGGGTGGTCATAAATGCAATTACTTTTGTTGGCTGAGTGCAAAACCGCACCTTCAAGGTAATTCTTTAGACAAGGGTTTGATGTGGGTCCTCTAAAAAACCTTAGTGTCCAGGAGCACGTAGTTTTTCATCAAAAATTAATTAAGAAGCTCACTGGTAGAAGATCATAGCTTACGCAGCTTATGTGGAAGACTTCACATGGCGATTAATTAGTTAGGTTAGTGGGTAGACGCTGTGGGGTCACGTCTGTGGAACCATTGTGATGATTTTTTTTAGTTTTAATTAAGTAAGTAGGTAGTGGTTCGATGAGAACCCAATTGGCACTATGTGCAGGCCTCTCTATCTTTTAGATATCTCTAAATCTAAGAAGGACTTTAGTTCCTAGAGACCTCATCAAAGGAGTTGAAGAAGGGGCAACTAAACGCTCTCATTCTGACTATATTAAGAGCCGTGTAGGCGCAACTGCGTGTCTTAAGCTGTCTATTTTCCTGTGGCAATGGGCATTGTGTGGGATACCTAGTTTGATGGTATGATCTCCACTCGTCCATTGTACAGTGCAAAGCGCCAACAGCCTAACGATATCATCATGAGTTCACGGAAGGAGATCTTGGCCATACTTTTGTTGATGTGGCTCAACCTCCACTCAACCAGTCTGGCGCATCTACTATACAGTAATAATAATATGAGTGGCTGTAGCTAGCGTTTCCTATTAAGGAACTATTCAGTTCCAATTTTCGAGTAAGACGGCCAGGTTTACCTAAAGTATTTGTACTTGGATGACCGAGTCCAACTTATGGTAGCTGGTATATGGTGTATTCGAGGTGCTTGATTGGGGGACCCACCAACTCAGTGGGGGCATTCCCGAAAGCTCTTTGTTTGGCCAGTTCGTCGGCGACCTCGTTGCCCTCTATTATGCTATGGCCTGGAACATAGAGGAGATCAATGTTGCACATACTCCTCGCCTGCTTGAGTTCTTCCTTACACTGTTGCACAAATTTAGAGGAGGCGGTTGATGAGGTGATCTTTGGTCCTGTTTGCGTTGATGGCGTTTGGAGGAGAAGGTTCAACCACAAACTATACGGGCTGTACAGCGGCATGCACCTAGTTAAGCGTCTTCGGATCCAACGCTTAAGATGGCTAGGTCATGTAGAGCGGATGGACACCACAGCTCCGGCCCGAAGAGTCTTCGACACCGAGCCATTGGGACAGCGCAACAGAGGACGTCCTCGCACTAGATGGCGCACACAAGTGGAAAAGGACCTCAACCAACTTGGTGTGCGCAACTGGAGGCAGCTGGCGAAAGATCGTGCTGGCTGGAGAGGCATGTTGGTTGAGGCCCAAGTCCACCCCGGACTGTAGCGCCAATCAAAGAAAGAAGAAGAATGTTGATGAGGTGATGGCCCTTATGGCTGCTTGGCTGTCGCCGCAGATCTTTCATGTGGACTGCTGCTGCTTTGAAGTTTACACACCTCCCTGATAGCTAGTACTTCAGCTTGGAAGGTACTTGAGTTAACTGATTGTTTCTGCACCTCCTCTGCAAGTGAGCACTAAGAGGCTGATTCGTCCCTTTATCATATCACTGGAAAGCAGGGACATTTTGCGATGGCCTTTTAACGACATGCTGATGAGCTAGGCCCTGGCCCTCTACGGGCTGTAGTGTCCCCCATATTATATTACGTTTTGACGACATTACCTAAGATCGGTATTCGTGCACTAATTTTGAATATGAAGTAAGGGATGTAATAGCTTTGACGGCGTTATTTGTTTTTGGACATTTATTCGACTACGAACTGCATTGGCTGTAGCGCGACCTGAATCCACCTAGACCTCTACGAATTTAACGTCTAAGATGGCATGGGCAACACTGCTCCAGACAGATGAATCTTTTACCTACTCCGAACCAGTGAGCCATCGCATTTGAGGATGTCCATGAAACCGATTGCGCACACAGTCCGAGATGGACCTTAATCAACTTACCGTGCGAAATTGTAGCCAGCTGGCTAAAGATGGACACTTGTTCGTTGAGGCCAAGGTCCACACCGTGCTTGTGCGCGACTAAATGAAGCTTTGATGGCTGCTGGGCTATCAGCGTTTATGGCAACCTTCTGCATTGACAAGGTATTTGCCTGGAATAGCCTGGTATTGTTGGGCAGTCTATAGGAGGTGAATTCACATGGATGAAGCTACTTTCTTCTCCGTGCACTGGTCAACTAAGAGTCGTGAAATGTGTATGAAGCCTAGTCAAACATCGTTAAAAAAGCCAGATGGAGGGAAAGTAGCTCATCCAATGTGATTCAATATCAGTCTTCAAGGCAATAATGGCTTGAGTGTTTCCTATTTCACATGAATCTTCTTTAGAAATCGCACATGAACCAGAAGTTGTCTGAATTTTAGGGCTTTCTGTATATCTGTTTGCTGATCTGAAGAACCTGCTTCCCTATCGGCGATCTGTTGGCCAGACGCTATCTTCCAGCCGATCCTCTCTCTTAAATGAAACTGGTTACATCTGGCTTTCAAGTTCGCACATCGATGCATGTTGTCAAGGAGAGGGAACATGGTTCAGACCAGTTCAAATTCAATCCAAATCCCTCATTTCTTCATTCCATGTGAACCCGATTCACAGGAAATCAACAAAAATCGGACACCTCATCGATTTCCCCCAGTTTTTCGCTGCAATGCCATTCCGTGAATCAGTGCATGATTAAAGCAATTACGTGCTATTGTCACACGCGATTTTGAAACCAGATACCGCGAAACAGTTTTCACCTCGCACAGTTCGTCATCGACGTTTCCCCGGCGGACTCAACAATCGGCGGCGTGCCACCATCTAGGTCGGGCCAACAGCTGCTTCCAATAATATCTCTGGTTCGGCACAATGAGTGTCTGTTGCTTTTTTAGTTTCCCTCAGAATCAGTTAACAACTTTTAATCTTGTCTGTCGTCCGCGATGACACCATCCATCGCCGCCACGTGTGTGTGTGTGGTTTTCTTTTTAACGAATTCCAACCAAATCCACCGCGACGGACGGCCTGACACTCACTCGGCGGCGCACACTGACGGTTGGGGATTTATGATAATTTTTTCTCCTTCTTCTTTTTTTTTTGCGCAGCCGCGTCTCGCCTCTTCCGTCCGGGGGATGTGAACGGACGACACGACGTCTTCATAATGCCGTGCGTAAATTCGCCGAAATTTCTGTTTTTAAATAAAATTAGCAAAAAGTGGAAATGCTGTCTTGTGTGTGTGCTTTTGTTGTTCCGTCCTCCTCCTCCTCGCGCTGGTACGTGACGGTATTCACGGAGGGGAGCCGCAGATCGTATGCTGTACGTCTTGTAGACCATGAAGTATTCCACCAGATGCCACAGTCTTCAAATGAAGTCGACCCTTTTCAACGATCACTGATCAATGCGATCCCGCTCAAGTGATCGGGAGCAGCAGACAAGACACACGCTGTGGAAGATTTGATTACCCACCAGCAATTGATCGTCCATCAATAGCGGTCCCATCAGCGGCGAATCGAATTTTATTGGTTCTTAAAAAGTTCCGTCTCGGAATTAATTTGAAGCGGCCTCTTGATACCGAAAAGCAATTAACTTATATAAGGGCATGTTAATTCGGCCGGATTTGGAAGCCGGGCTTCTCCATACCCGTATGGAGGCCGTGATGGCCGGGCACGTGGGAGCGGAAGCCTACATAAATCACTGGCGTGGGCCAGAGCCGATGAAGGGACACAGTGATTCAGTAAGAGGCTTCTGAAAGCGCGGCGATTTCTATTGGAATTGAATTAGTCTCTGCAGCACGTGGTGTCAGCTTGGAGGGAGAACTACTCTCTGAGGACGACTTGGCCGGAAATCACATGAACTGTGAAAACAGATGGAACCTGATCTGAAATCAGTCTGCCCTTGACCAAGTTTGTTTTTTTTTATGAATTTAATCAAAATTTCGAATTCCGAGACATTAGCATCCACATACGTCAGCTCGTGTGTCAACAAGTTTTTCGGCATATTCAAGTGAAAAAACAACGGAAGGCCGTCAGATGCCCACCGCTTTTTGGGAATATTTTGCGTCTTTGATTATTACTTATTGGTGAGCGTTGAAAGTAACGGTGATGATGGAAATTATGACGTTTTTATGTCCATCCGGTTGTTCGGCGCTTGAAATATTTTGTATCTTAGACATTTCTTTGAAATTCAGAAAACAGACGTTCAGTGTGGACGTTGAGAATGTTGTTGAATCCACAGGGTGTCACTGATTTGATTTCTCTGTTCGGATTTGTTGGTTTACTGGAAATCAAGCAAATGAATATTATTTTCGCCCCATCTTTCCACCGCTGGATAGAATAGGTGCTTAAAAGGGCTGAGAACTGAAATTGCACCAAGAGAACACTGTGTGGCATCATGTCCCAACTGGTGACTGATACGTTGCGGTGTCTATTGTTACAATGTAGTAGAATAATTGCATAGAACACACCATGATTATTTTCGAGATATTGCTCAATAATAAGAAAACGCAGTTGTATGACGTTTAACGCTCGATTGTTGCATTGTTGCATTGTTGAACTGTCAGCTATCAAAATGGTTCCCTTTTTCAATGTTGTCAATTATTCACTGCACACATGACGAAAAATTCAGACGATGCGTTGGTTGTGGGACTATATGCTAAAGCTCATTCATATGAGGTAGCCGCGAATTGCGAACTTCGCAAACATTGACGTTTCATTCATATGGGGGTTTTATCATTCGCGGAGAACTACAGGTGCAAACTGACACTTCACTGCGAATTTTTTGGTCGTTTTGGTTGCCCGATTGTGCATTGCGATTTTAGCTTGACAGTTCGCAAGGAGAATGATTGATTCGCTGTGAAAAACTTTACTTAAACTAACTTTTATTGGGATTTTCGGTAATTCAGTTACAATCTTAGTGCATACCAAGAAATATAACTTACTGTTCATATTTGCTGGAAAAGGGTTGTTTCTAAAAGTTCGCGTTCGCAATTCGCCGCTCATATGAATGGGCTTTTAAGGGTCACCGTGTGAATTCGGACGTCTAAAATTTGACAATTGAAAGTAGCGTGCTCAGGATTATCAAAGATTGTACGCAACTGTGGGTGAGGCTGTTCATAAGTAACTATTCAGTGCATCATGAGACAATTGATCATCCTTACAATTGGATGCTCTCAAAAGACAATCAACGATACGGTGGTACATTGACATTCTGTCTCTATTGTTAACCCTCTGCGACTGACGTGGAAGTATGACAGATGCCATTAAAACGAAAAACTTGTGTTGCTTCTGAAGGAAGAAATTCTTGTCGTTGTACACGAGTCTTCAAAGAACATCGTAGGCATTTGCAAAGACCCCGTTCAACTCACGAGCAATTTACTGGTGTTATCAAATACGCTACTATCAAAAACATATGAACGTCAATTGAAATAATTTGCTATTGTAATAGGAATTCAGTTGCTTTCTAAAGTCGAATTTTGCTAGGTGCAGCTAGGGTCATTTTAAGTTTTCGTAGTAATAAATCAGTTTTAAAAAAAACTCGAAATTAACGTTATCACTGTGACTCACTTATTCACTATTGTGAGCATAAAAAGCTGATTTTGACAGAAAAACGAACTGTAAATTTGATTTTTCATTTAAAACGTCACATTCGAATGTGGTAAAATGATAAATAAATTCCTTGGCGCAAAATTATAGTCGGCAAAACTTACTTATTACTTGCTTATCAGGCAGACGAACCATGGTGGGTCTGAGCCTTCCATCGGTGACGGCCCTGGGCACGCTGCTTCCAGTCATCAAGGCCAAGCTGTCTTACATCCGCGATGACTTGGTCTTTGTACCGGAGGTTCGGTCTTCCTCTCCTTCTCGAACCAGGAGGCTCGGATTCGAAGACCCTCTTTGCTGGAGCGTTGTTGTCCATTCGCTCGATGTGGCCGAGCCAGTGTAGTCGACAGATTTTTGCCTTCCGGACTACATTCACATCCTTGTACAGCTCGTAGAGTTCGCGGATGTGTCTTCTCCTCCATTCGCCTTCCTCGCAAACGGGACCATATATCCGACGTAGAATTTTTCTTTCGAAGGCACCAAGAATCAGCTCTGCAGCCTTACTTAATGTCCAGCTTTCGGCTCCATAAAGTAGGACTGGCAGGATAAGGGTTTTGTAGAGCATGACTTTGGTCCTTCGAGTCAGGAGTTTCGAGCCCAGTTGTTTTGACAGACCGAAGTAGCATCGGTTGCCAAGGGCGATTCTACGTCGGATCCCACTACGATGTCATGCGTGGAGTTTACATTTGCCCCGAGGTAGACAAACTACTTTAGTCGGCAAAAGTACACTTTAAAATTATTTTAGTACGTAACAAAGTGCTTTGATAATTATAGTCGACTTAAAGCCCACTTTATCGTTATCACCTCGTGATAAAGCCAGCTCTCCAGCTGGCACGATCTTTAGCCAGCTGCCTCCAATTTCGCACTCCAAGTTGGTTGAGGTCCTTCTCCACTTGAGTGCGCCATCGGATTCGTGGTCGTCCTCTATTGCGTTGTCCCACTGATTCGCAGTCGAAGACTCTTCGGGCTGGAGCAGTGTTGTCCAAGCGCTTAACATGGCCTAGCCATCTTAGGCGTTGAATCCGTAGACGCCTGACTAGACTCATGTCGCTGTACAGCCCGTACAATTCGTGGTTGAATCTTCTTCTCCAGGAACCTTCAACGCAAACAGGACCGAAGATTGAACGGAGAACTTTTCTCTCGAAGAGACCAAGTGCGTCTTCATCTGCACTTGAGATAGTCCAAGAGTTGTATTACCACGTGCAATAACTGCACGCACCAACTGAGACAAGACATTACAATCGCCGGTTAAAATTTTGAGGTAGTACATCGAGTCATCTACCTCGGGACAAACTTCAACTCTAAGAAACTACTTCTTGGTGGAGATCCGTAGAATCTGCTTTAGCAACCGGTGTTTCTTAGGTTTGTTGAAACAGCAGGGATCAACACCTCTCAATGAAATGATTGAAATCATGCTCTATGAAGCCCCCTATATCGGAGAATCTAATTCGTGTTGCCTTAGACTGAATAATTCTACGTCGGATTTACAGATGGTCTGGCTGTGAGGAAAGTGTTTGGATGAGAAGACATGACCGCCAGTTCTACAAGCGGTACATGTAGTGGAAGTCAAAAATTCGTCGATTGTATTTACTAAGCCACATCGGGCAACCACCACCAGAGGGACTTCGAATCTCGAGAAGGAGAAGAAGACAAAATGAAGACAGCTTGGTTTTGATGACTGAAAATAGCGTGTCCAGAACCGTTAGTGATTGAAAGCAGCTAAAACTCAGCCCCAGACCTTCATTAGATCGCAGCTACGATAAGTGAGTAATAACTTGAATTTGGAGTACAAATTGTATCGTCATTCCACCTCCATGAAATTAAAAATGCGGCAAGCAAATATTGATTCGGTGGAATTATATTCAGACATTTCCACAAAGGAGTACCTTGTGGATTGGTTTAATCAAACTCATCTAGCTTTGAGTCCGATAAAGTGCAACAGAAGAGCTAAAAGAAGGTAGTAAATTGTAGGACTCACTTTATAAGGATATAAAACACTAATTCAGCTCCCTTGATTTGGCCTTATCGGAACAGTGTTACAGTTCATTTTACAAGAAAATCACTATGAAGCCACTGCTCTTATCGCTGATTTTGCCTTCGGCATTGAATCTGTCTAGACACTTGATTGGAATGTCCCTGGAGTGTAGATGTCGAGATCTAGAATTAACTTTGACAGTCAGACGTTGGAAGTTCAGCTGCCAGAAGCCTATAAAAAGCGTCTGAAGGGATGACATTGATTTTATAAATAGAGGGTCATTAACATTATCGCTGGAAAATTTCCTAAAAATCATCATTGCTGGTGATTGACATATGAAAACGGCCTGTTCGTTTGTTGTGTCCTCCGTTTTTAACATCTCTGAACTGTCAGTTTATCAGTCTCTCGTTAGCAACACTTTACCACACGAATGGTGCGGAATTCAAACGGGATTTTTGGAATGTACGTTAGATTGTAACATAATTTGCAAACAATTTTGTTTTTCTGTTCACTTTTCATCGCCATTAGTTTTGTTCACAAACAAAAATTGCGCACACTCACGGTCTATCCAAATGTGATATTCAACACAGACGATCCACTAAACCCGCCAATCAGTCCGACCCGAAGAACAAAGACACACAAATTAACTGAATTTCGTAAATCCGATGCACCTAGGAAAATAACAAGCCGCTTTCACAACAACTGTGCACTCTCTGACGTATGACACCACATCTCAAAGTACTTACATCCATCCCGCTTATCTGTCAAGTGAACAGCTCCACGTCCGACGACACACCACGTACTAGCGTCAAAGTCATTCCACGAAACCGGCAACTTTCGGCTGAATTGATCCCTCAGCCGTGATTACAAATGACAAATGACAAATAATCTCTAACTCGCGATAGGCCACTGACCCATTCCGGCTCTGCGCACTCTAATTTAAATGTATCGTGCACCGAGAATCCAGATAAGGGCAACAACTCCTCCGCCGGCAACCAACGACAAATTGTCATTGACGGCCGAATTAAAAGACTGGCATCTGTTCGGCGGCTGAGACGATGCCCAGAAGAGGTTTTCTTTTCGTTGCTATGCCCCTCGAATGCATCGCAGTGCACAGTAGTCGTCGTCGTCGTTGTCGTTCGGCGGAGCATTTCATTCGGCTGGCTGAAGTGGGAGCAGTGAGTACTTGTTCCACTGATCGCAGGTCGGTGGTTGGTTTACAGTCAACGTCAACGACGCTGTAATCTGAACTTTTTAAGCGCACAAGTGGATTAGAGCGAACAATGCGAAAATAAAAGAGAAAACCTCCCGCTGTAATGGATACAGAAACAGTTGCACTTTTACCCTTCTCCCTGTGACGGTGGTAAATGGTCGATTTTCACTTTCTGACCCGGGGGCGATCCCAGAGTTCGCACACGTCTCCTGGGAAGTTATTGATTGGTGGTGCGCACCTCCTCCCGACCGCTAGTTACATTGATTAAGTCGATTCAATTATTTGCCGCGATCACTGGATTCGGCGCCTTCGCCGGGGTGATTAATTATGACGGATCGCAGGCTAATAGCGGAGTGAAAGTCTACTCGTCTAGCAGCGGCGTGCCACGCTGCTGGACGAACGACGGGTATGTAAATTCTGGGTCACTGCTGATTTACGGAGCTTAAATGCATACGACTTTGAATGGACAAGGTGCGCCGCCAGTTGAGAAAACACTGTCGGGCTCGTACTAGCGGAAGACCCTCTTCAAATATGGTGATGGTGAAATGATGGTTGTTTTATAGCCAAGAGCTATTAGCATATCGACGATAAATCATAACAACTACGAGTATTTCGGCACAGATCTCCTCAGCAATGCATTCCCTATTCGAGTGGCGTTTCTCTGAAAATGGAGACGGTTTGTTTGTTGGGCAAGCGGTACTCTGCTTGGGTATTCCAATTGTAGTATTTCATGTCATGCTATTGTTTAGGGAGGCAGGTGTCATTTTATAAGGGACTCTTCAAGACTATGCCCAGAAAATGGCTGTTGTGTCGAATTCCGCTGGTGACAATTATTACTTCGAGTTGGCAGTACTCGTGATTAGTGGTGCCGGTAATCGGCGGCGAGTCTCGTAAACCACGCATACAACGGTAAGTACATAGCTGTAGCTGTCAGAATAAGGAACGGTATTTAAATAACTCGGATTTTTAAAACTGTCGCTTTGGGAAATAAAACAATTGCTTTTCATTATTATACAGCCTGTGGAACCAATGATACCATTTTTTCTAACTTGCTCAGGTTAGGTTGCTGACAACAGGCGCACTCAAATCAGCCTTGGACTGTTATGTCTTTCGCGATGAGATTTCCTGTGTCAAGAAGTGTTCTGCAGCAGCGATTGGCAAAAGTGACAGATCTTTACAGCATGCGCCCTACTGTATGCTAACATTCTTGGCCATCTCATTGGGAGATATTCAGCAATTCAGGGAAGGCTTGGAGTGGAACGCCGCCTAGCTGTCAGAACCGATGACCATAACTGCAGGAACTTAAACTCAATGTTGTTTTTCTTTTTTTCATTTACGAGTAGTTCATAATTAACACAGCTGTAAAGTTGGAATGTTGACAAATTTAACTGGATCTTGCGTCACTGTCACAGGTTGGTGTTGATGCATTTCATCACAAAGAATTTCTCCCACATTCCTGCCAACCGGTACACCACCCTTTAACGACAAAGTCTTATCGCTTACTTACTTATCAGGCAGACGAACCAAGCAATTGCTGCCTTCCATCGGTGACGGTCCTGGGCACGCTGCTTCCAGTCATCAAGGCCAAGCCGTCTCACATCCGCCATGACTTGGTCTTTGTACCAGAGGTTCTGTCTTCCTCTCCTTCTCGAACCATGAGGCTCGGATTCGCTCGGATGTGGCCGAGCCAGTGTAGTCGACGGATATTTGCCTCCCGGACTACATCCACATCCTTGTATAGCTCGTAGAGTTCGCGGTTGTGTCTTCTCCTCCATTCGCCTTCCTCGCAGACGGGACCATATATCCGACGTAGAATTTTTCTTTCGAAGGCACGAAGAATCAGCTCTGCAGTCTTCCTTAATGTCCAGCATTCGACTCCATAAAGTAGGACTGGCAAAATAAGGGTTTTGTAGAGCATGACTTTGGTCCTTGGAGTCAGGAGTTTCGAGCCCAGTTGTTTTGACAGACCGAAGTAGCATCGGTTGCCAAGGGCGATTCTACGTCGGATCTCCACTACGTTTGCCTCGAGGTGGAAAAACTCCGTTACTACCTCGGAATTGTAGCTGTCGATTGTAACGCTTTGGTCTAGGTCTCGTTGACCTTTAGACCAGCTCGTTTCGTCTGCTCCTCTATTGCCGTGAACGCTTCCACGATGGCACGTTGGGACCGCGCGATAATGTTGATGTCATCAGCGTTTCCCAACAGCTGGACTGACTTGTAGAAGATAGTGCCTTCCGTGTTTACAGTCGCCCGCCGCACTATCTTCTCCAGTACCCAATTCAAGTAATCACACGACAGCACATCTCCGTGCAGGTTTCGAACGGTTTAGAGGTTTTTGAACCGAACTGCACGGTGCATCGCGTATGTGTTAGCGTGGTGTGACACAACCGGACCAATTTTCCCGGGATCCCGAATTCGGCCATCGCTTCGAATAGCGCCTTGCGATGAATGCTGTCGTATGGGGCTTTAAAATCGATGAAAAGATCGTGAGTATGGATTTGAAACTCGCTGGTCTTCTCCAGGATCTGCCTTAGTCTTATCGCTGACGTCGTACATTTTAGACGCAGAAAACAGTCCGTCAGCAACAGCTGTCGTTGCAAAATAATTTATGTTATTTTCTTATAAGGCTCAGATTACAAACAAGTCAAACATTTTAGGCTTACCGATCCGCTTCGCTTTTTGCCTGTTTCTGATCACTGTCAGACGGAATGTTATAGTCAGAGGCTTGGAAAGCTACTTTCAGACTTAACCAAACTTACCGCGACCCCTTTGGAAAGTAAAGTCTTTTACACAAAAGATGAGTCATGTGTTTTCTTCAACAACATACTTGAACACTTCATTTGATAGCATTTTGATCGCGTTACACGTGTAATGCTGACGTTATCGATTGAACCTAGTTAATTGTCATTGCGTGTTTAATTGAAGCTGATATTTTTACTTGGTGTACAAATAACTTTAAGAGGCCTTTTGTAATACATTTTTTACAATTGCATTTTCAGAGGGTAGTCGTTTGCTCCAAAAGAACGGAAGGGCTGATCGTGCATCGACGCAAACAGATGGCAGTTGAAAGGTTCTCTGTCTGGGCTATATGCTGAGTGGGTAGGGCTTCCGATACGGCCATCCATTTTGAGCGATTCGACAACATATGGCCGCGTCTTGACATGTCGCAAAATCATTTTGACTTGCCTTTACTCGTATTTTAGGCGTGATCGACACAAATACATTAAATAAGTTGGGTAGAGTTTTCTTGTGTCCGTTTCACCCGCTTTTAGCTCAGACCACACAAAATTGGTCTCACCAAACGCAGGGCATAACCTAGTCACCGTTAACTTTTAATTTTGACCATATGTATAGTTAGGTTAGATCGAAAGACGTAGTATAAGATTAAGTTTAGCTTAGAGTGCTCGCCGAGGGCCAGTAAGTTAGAGTAAGTAACACTGTACGTCAAACCAGTTTTAAGCATTTTTGTCTAGTATATATAATATATAATATGGGTGGCGCTACAGCCCGTAGAGGGCCATGGCCTAGCTTCTCAGCAACCACTCGTGTTGTGCGTGCTATTGTTCTCTCACGAGTGGAAGGGAACTACAGTTTTATGCCGACTCCGAACGGCCAAGTTTGAGAAGCTTTTTCTAGACAAAAGAACTCTTTGAGTGTCAGTGACTCGAAAGGGGTGGGGTCGTGAAAATTGTTTTCGTCCCACAGAGCAGGTTGGGGTCGACGCACGTACCCACAACCACATTTTTGTCTAGTACGTATGTTTATTATTATTAAGAACAAAATAAAAATGAATTAAAATAGAAAATGTAAACTTTTGCGTCGATTTTTCGGTTTGAGCCTTAAATATTCCTTTGTTCTACAGGGAGTCGAACCTAGATGCCAAAGGTTTGCGTTGAAGTCGACGCACTTTCGCATTTCGCTATTACACCAATTACCTCTTGAGGAGTGTTAGAATAAGCCCCCATGAGATAGTTACTGACTAGTAAGTTTCCACTCACGTGCACAATTTGCAAAAGGCAGGTGCGTTTTTACAAGCCATTTTTACAGTCCTGGAGAATACAATATTTACATCTTTGCAGCTAAAGTGACCCTGCCTTTCGTTCCAAAGAGTCATCCACTTCGAGCCTGTGGATCAACGCAACTAAGGACGCACACGTTTAAGTGGACACACATACTTGAAGAAAGTGTGTAAAATTGTTGGCTAAGGCCCAAGTCCACTTCCATGTAGGCCGTCAAACCAATAATAATTACCTATTTAACAGATTTGTTACTCAGAAAAGTCTTCGAATTCACCCAGAGGGACGGCGCAGTAGAGGCAGACTGCGACTCAGGTGGCGCACGCAAGTGGAAAGGGACCTCAATCAATTATGCGTTCGAAACTGGAGACAACTAGCTAAAGATCGAGAGGTGGCTGGAGACATTTGTTGGTTGAGGCCCAGGTCCACCCCGGACTGTAGCGCCACCTTAAGTAAGTAAGTTACTCAGCGAGGGCTTGAGACTCAACGATGCGCCACAAATAAGAAAGATCGTCGTTCGCTTAGGCGAACCCCTTCATATCAACAACAAGAATTCTCGACATGTTCATCTTCGTACTATCTTGTGGTATGCTTCTGTACTGCTTTGTGGCGTTTTAGTTTATAGCATGGTACGCAGAAGCTTTGTCTTCCACTCTTTTATTGAAAAACAAAAAATAGCAATTACTCCTTGATTTGTGATGCCAATTAGTCCTTGTCCACTATGTGCGAATGATTGTTAATGAATCACTACAAGATCCGGGTGATTATGGATGATTTGAGCACCTTTCAAATGTTGGATGAGTGGAACTATAGCTCTTCTCATCCATAGGTGAGAGTTTATTTAAACAAAAAAAGGACAATGTCATGTTCTACTCTAAAACATCTCTTAATTGCAGGCTGTCACTTAACGAGATGGCTGAGCATTTCAGCATTCACCTCATGTGGGACACTGTGACATACCAGGAAACTGCAAAGCCGACGAACTCGCTAGGTGTAGTACAACCTCATCCCTATCGATAGAAGGGGTATCACCTTCCATGCCGATCGCTACAGCTTAACATCTTCTTAAGATCTACACAACTAAAGCCAGTAATGACAAATGGCTAGAAGGCACCACCTGCATTAAAACAAAAGAAATCTGGCCATCACTCAACCTAAAACGGTCACTCAGTCTACTTGGACTCAGCAAGCCCTCATTAAGGACCCTCATAGGAGTCATAACCGGGCACTGTGCAATTGGCACTCATGCTCGCAGGATGGGTGCTCCATACAATGATTTTTGCAGAAGCTGCATGGATGAAGAGGAGGAAGAGAACACTCATCACCTTCTTGCTCTTGCCAATCGTAGGTTCCTGCACCTAGGAGCCTACTATTTCTGCGGCCGTAACGAGCTAAAAAGTGCCAGCATTGGCCAACTAAATCGTTTCATCAGCAGCACCAACTGGCTGGAAGCGTTAGGAGAAGTCAATCCGCGTGGTATCACAATGGGCCTACTCTGGCCTAAGTGTGACTGCTCTGCAGCAGTCGGCCACTACAACCTAACCTAACCTAACAAAAAGTCATTCCCAATATCGGAGGAGAAACCTGTGAGCTGTCTTCAACTCCAATTGTACAACAATAACCTTTGCACTTCCTTTCAATGACACTCTCCACTAGAACTAGTTTCTACCAGCCTCAAAAGAAACAATAGAAGTTCGTTCATTTCCAGAGAGTTCACAGTTTTTTTTAAGAAAACGCGTTCATGTGCAATGTGCAACCTGCAGTTTGTTTACACGCGTGTATATGCCTCCCCAATTACGAAGCCAATCGGGGGACACGATCTCGGTTCCAAGCAGTTTGCGCCGCAAGTGGCGAAAAACAACACCGTGAGCATGTGGCTTCGCCGCCATCGATTGAAACAGATCTAATTGCCTTGCATTGCCTAATCTTGGTGGTCAACTGAGTGCTCCAGTTCGATGCTAGTTTGGGCAATAGAACGGCAAGTTACGTCATCCTGGTGAAACCAGATTTTGTATTGCTTCTACGTGTGTAATGTCATGTAGAATGTGTGTGTATGGGTACATGTGTGCATTCGTTTGTTAGAGACCTCTGAGGGAGAAGAAAGGGTAATTGGCAATGAAGGCCCTAAGGATGGTCGTGCCAGCTAGAGATGTTTGTTGAATGACGGCCAGGTTCACCATAGAGTGGAGCGCCAGCAGAAGAAGGTACGGTTGCTAGAGGCTTACAATAATTTATGCAGAAGTTGAATGGATGAAGATGACATGGTGAGTAGAGATTACCTCGTTCTGGCTGGTCGTATGAACTCATATGCCTCAGTGAACGGAATAACATTACTAAAAGTCAGCTAAAGCGCTTTGTCACAGGTGTCCACAGGGTTTTGTATGGCCAATGGCCCTAAGTACAACCAAAACGACTAACAGCCCGGTACATCACGAATCTATGGTGGGTCCCTTCGCATTTATTAATGCGAAAAAAAAGTGTTTGAGTAAAGGTCGCGAACACAAGCGTGGTCTTACAAATCTTAAGTATGAAGTCAGCCTGTGACTTGACTGTGTCCGTTGACAATTTTGGTAGACCTGTTTCTCAATGTATAGCGTAATTCTTCTTCTTCTTGTGGCGCTACAGTTCGGGGTAAACCTGAGCCTCGGTCAACAATCCTCTCCAGCTGGCACGTTCTTTAGCCAGCTGCCTCCAATTTCGCACTCCAAGTTGGTTGAGGTCTTTTTCCACTTGAGTGCGCCATCGGGTTCGTGGTCGTCCTCTATTGCGTTGTCCCAATGGCTCGGAGTCGAAGACTCTTCGGGCTGGAGCAGTGTTGTCCATGCGCTCTACATGGCCTAGCCATCTTAGGCGTTGAATCCGTAGACGCCTGACTAGGCTCATGTCGCTGTACAGCCCGTACAGTTCGTGGTTGAATCCCCTTCTCCAAGAACCTTCAACGCAAACAGGACCGAAGATTGAACGCAGAACTTTTCTCTCGAAGAGACCAAGTGTGTCTTCATCCGCTCTTGAGATAGTCCAGGCTTCCGCGCCATACAGCAGGACAGGGATGATCAAGGTCTTATATAAGGTGAGCTTGGTCTTTCGAGAGAGGGCTCGACTACTCAATTGCCTCTTGAGCCCAAAGAAACAGCGGTTGGCAAGAGTTATTCTGCGTTTAATCTCAGTACTGATGTTGTTCGCACTATTTACTTGGGAGCCAAGGTGGACGAAGTCCTTCACTACCTCGAAGTTGTAGCTGCCTATGGTGACGTTCTGACCGAGTCGTCGATGTTGTGTGTCCTTTCTTGATGACAGCGTAATTAGGTGTATTTAATGAGAGATTGAAGAGTTTTTTAATGAAGCCCCCCACACTTGCGAGGCGTAACAGAGGGTGGATTTAACGACTGAGTGAAATATCTTGTTTTTTACAGATAGATTAATTTTTTTTTTGAAGAACACATTTTTCCACGAAAGGTTGAGCAGACTTTGAGAGCTATTTGCTTTATCTCTAAGATGTTTACTGAAACTTAGAGTTGGATTCAGTTTGACTCCCAAATATTTCACCTCTTTAACGGTGTCAAGTGGTTGACCATCGTATTTCCATTGCATTTTTATGTGGATTCTTGGACATCACGCAAAGACCATCATTTTCGACGTTTGTGTATTGATTTTTAATCCCCATCTCTTACACTAACATGACAGGCGGTTGGTCATCAGTTGCATATGTTCCGGAGATTCAGCAAGTACGACTAGGTCATCTGCATATAGCAACACATTGATTGTGGTATTAGCAATTCTAACTCCCCCTGGCAGAGTAGATGCTATGTCGTTTATATACAGAGAGAAAAGCAGCGCGCTGAGAAGACATCCTTGTTTCAAATCACTCTGAATAAGTAGTACCATCCCAAACCGCTGCATTGGTATACGTGTACATTTCTTTGGTAGCATTTATAAATTTTGACGATATGCCTAGTTGTGATAGCTTATAGATAGGCATTTCTATTGACAAGGTCAAGGGCGGCTTTAAAGTCCACAAAAAAGAGTAAACTTTTTTGCCTCGCTTTGACAATGGTTGTCAGAGTGAACATCTGATCTACAGTTGAATATCCTTTTCTAAAGCCAGCCTGTAAATCGGTTAGAATATTTTTCTGTTCAACTCATCTTTCTAGCATTTTTACCAAAATGCCGCAGAATATTTTGGCGATCGTATTCATAAAGGAAATTCCTCTGTAGTTTTCTGCCATGTCGATGGGTCCTTTTTTATGAATTGTAAAAATTACAGATTTTTTAAAAGAGGATGGAATTTCCGCGGTGGCCCGTGGCGTTGTGGGTATGTGCGTCGACCCCAACCTCGACGTCGTAGGTTCGATTTTTGCTATGTTCGATCAAATACTTTTCGCGGCGTCCCCTATTTCGAGTCACTAACAATGTTCACAGCTACATGAGTCTAGTCGGGCGTCTACGGATTCAACGCCTAAGATGGCTAGGCAATGTTGAGCGCATGGACAACACTGCTCCAGCCCGACTCCGAACCAATGGGACAACGCAATAGAGGACGACCACGAACCCGACGGCGCACTCAAGTGGAGAAGGACCTCAACCAACTTGGAGTGCGAAATTGGAGGCAGCTGGCTAAAGATCGTGCCAGCTGGAGAGGATTGTTGACTGTGGCACAGGTTCACTCCGGACTGTAGCGCCACAAGAAGAAGAAGAACAATGTTCAAAGCGTATTTCCGGACTAGAAAAAGCTTCTCAAACTTTGCCCTTCGGAGTCGGTAAAAACTGTAGGTCCCTTCCACTCGTGTGAGAACAATAGCACGCACAACACGAGTGGTTGCTGTGAAGCTAGGCCCTGGCCCTCTATGGGCTGTAGCGCCACCCATATTATACATTATTAATTTCTGCTCCAGTAAAGACTTTGTTGTACAGAAATTGAATACTGTTCCAGAATGAAGGTGCTGAATTTTTAAAAATTTGTATGGGCTTCCGTCTTCGCCTGGTGCCTTCCAATTTTTAGCACAGAAGATCACATCCTTTATTTCTTTTATTTAATATTAAGAAGGAACTAAGAACAATTATGTATATATAATTATATGCTACGCCTAGTCAAGTGTCTACGGATACAACGCTTAAAGACGGCTAGGCCTTGTAGAGGGTATGGACATCACAGCTCCGCCCCGAAAAATCTTCGAATCTGAACCATTGGGACAACGCAACAGAGGACGTTCGAAGAACATGATTACAAACATGATGTAATCGAAAGTAAAAACAACAATTAATTAACATTCAAAGCACCCTATGCAGAACTGAAGCTTTTGCTCATTCAGTCAGCGACCTCTGTTGACAAAAATAATAATATTCAGACCAGCTGATCAGGTTATCGACGGGATCTCGCTTTGTTGTAAATACAAGCAGAATGCAATTTTAGCTCTCTTCTCTTCGTTTCGAAATAAAGATACCACCGCCTGTTAATCAAGTGTTTAATTTTTTTGCGCCAACCCTTACCCGCTTTCTACAATGACACGATCGAAAGATAGTTGCAATGTGTTATCCTCGTATTTTGTTAAAGTCTAAATGAGACTAGGGCAAGGCCAAGCAGAGAGAAAAGATCAAGGGGCTGTCTCTTGGAATAAAGCAGTCTCGCGGAGGGAGTGGTGCAGTGGTGAGGTGTGGTTTAAGACGTAGGCGAGAGGAAAAAGGAGAATCATATCCCATAAATCATTAACGCTGGCAGCACGTGTTACTATAGGAAGATCCACGTCCATTGGCGAAAACCATACAAAGAAAGGAACGGAACGAAAGGGAGTTCGCAGAAATACACCAATTGCACACATTTCCTCCAAAGAAACACGCACAAACATCCAAACACCTCCTTCAAGTATCGCTCAATTAAAAACAAAATCCAATGTGCACACTTACTTGTCAGGCAGACGAACCATAAAGGGTCTGAGCCGGAGCAATTGCTGCCTTCCATCGGTGACGGTCCTGGGCACGCTTCCACTCATACGTCCGCGATGACTTGGTCTTTGTACCGGAGGTTCGGTCTTCCTCTCCTTCTCGAACCAGGAGGCTCGGATTCGAGGACCCTCTTAGCTGGAGCGTTGTTGTCCATTCCCTCGATGTGGCCGAGCCAGTGTATTCGACGGATTTTTGCCTTCCAGACTACATCCACATCCTTGTACACCTCGTTGAGTTCGCGGTTGTGTCTTCTCCTCCATTCGCCTTCCTCGCAGACGGGACCATATATCCGACGTAGAATTTTTCTTTCGAAGGCACCAAGAATCAGCTCTGCAGCCTTACTTAATGTCTTGTGCACACAACCACTAAAAAGCAGACACCCAAACCAGTGCTTCGGCAATTAGAGTTGACTTAACTTAGGCCAGATATAAACTGGAAACTTTATAGCCACAAACAGCATTAAATCCGAATGCATTCTGCTTTTTTATTAGCGACCCTTCACTAATACAGCTCCCCGTTGGGAGCACTGGATCAATTAAAAGCGAACGCCAAGCAATCGAGGAGGCATTAAGTGCAGACGTACAGAAATAGATGTGATAACAGTTATTGCCATGCATTTACAGTGCTAATAAACTTATCACGACAGCCGGAGAGTCTGTGTGCATTTATTGATGGATTTCCTATGAACCGAGTCGGTAATGGCTACGAAGCACTTAAGTTTAATTGATGATAAGGCAGCACCCTCCCATGAGCACAGCGTCATCAGTGCCAGTGGCGACTGACAAGTGTGACACTTGTTGACTTCACCTCTTTTTCTGGAAATCTTCTTATCACACTTCCTACTTGCCTCCGCCTTTGTGGCAAATGAAGAGTTTTCCTTCCAAGTTGATGGGATGTCTCAGGTCTCGTCCTGCTTCCACGAGAGCAAATTCAATTTGTCATGCGGTTGGTGACAGTGTTTCGATTCCGGTTGTGTCATTGTGACACACCAGAGGTGTGTTCGATTGTGTATTCAATCAGACTTTGTTTCACATCAGCAAGGTCGATTTGAATACGCGCCTCTGCATTCGACGAAAACCCCGCACAATTGCAATGCATCAACGGATTGGAAGTGTTCGCCCTGTCTGACCCCGGAGTGCACTCATGTGGCAGAGTTCCGCAGAAGACCCCTTTCAACACAGCCGCCCGGGGGGTTCAACCGGTTGACGCGACACTGTTTGTGCAAGAAACAGGCGATTTCTGGAAATTGTCAAGCAATTTATTTGTTCTTTGGCGTCTCAACCCTTTCACTCTTCCGCCGTGCTGGCTCTGGAAATGCCCGTCAAATGCACGTACAGCCTCAACTGCGTCACCAGGTAAAATAAAAAAAAAGTCCCCTGATACATAGGCCGGCCTATCCTCACGTCCTTCGAGACGATAATGTATTTTTTTTCCGTGTCGCCCGAGTCTTTCTCGTCGTGCCGTTGTGAAAACTCATAACTGCAAGAAATGAGAGAATAAATAAAACGAAAAACAACAAGCGACCCAACAACTCACAATTACAGGATCGATTCGTTTTCCTCTTCTTTCGCCGAGACGCGATGGATGTTGGATGGTTTTTCTCTTGTGAGTCTTTTGTTTGATTATTGTTCTTTTTCGTTTTGTATGCATTTCTTGTTGCTGTTGAAATTACCTCTGTGATTTGAGGTTCAGAGCCGTTCAAGTGTTGTACACGTCGTCGTCGATGGGGTTTTTGTTTTGTATTTGTTGCCGTCGTTCGGCGGCGGTTGATTCTGACGCTGATGACGGTGGTAGTGGTTGCTTAAATATGGTAATTTAACACCTGTGAGGGATGGATATTTAAGTACAATAATTCCTCAGGAGAGAGAGTGCGGAGTGAGTGTGTTTCGTGGAAATACCCTCACGATCGTGCGGCAAATTGTGCTGGCATTCATGAATCTCGCTTGTGAAGTGCTCTTGGCACGATGATTCATTTCAAGTTCCGTTCTGATTGATATCACAGAGCTTAAGATAAATGACATGTCTATTGGTTTAGTTTTCAATCTGTCCTGCTGTCTCTTTTGTTTTATTGTCTCCCTCGATGTGCGCTGTTTGAGTGGTTACCTGATTAGCCTATCTTCTGTTGTCTGCTTTCGGGACACGTCTTCTGTGGAATTTCAAGATGATTGTATTCACTGTGTGTAGTTGATATTTGGGGGCTACTTGATCCTCTTGAATATCTTGTACGGGGGATCTGAAAAAGGGCTCTCATCGGATTGGTTCTTGAATAGTTTCGAGGAGAAGAGGAATTCGAGAACCACGCGAGCTTTCTTGGGTTGAAAGTAGTTAACATTCCGGCTAATAAGAGAGACATGTTTGGGACAGCAATTGAAGCGTGCAACTTCTTTCGAAAACAAGGTTGAAGGAAGACCTCAACTACGTGGGCTTCGAGTGGCGGTCGGAGCTTCTCATTCTTTGTTTAAGAGGTTTTGGAACACAACACGGTCGATATTTCTTCACATTTGCTTCAAACACGTGTAGTTTAACTAGCTGGAAAGTAATGATACTCGATGTGAAATATCTTTGGGCATCGAACTTTGAGTTCGTGGCACCAGTTCTACAGGCAATGAACTTTCTCTGTACAATCATCTGGCTATGCTTGCTGCATGAATCCGAGAGCTCGAAGTCGGAGACGATAAGAAATGGCAACAGGTTTGATTATACCCCAAATAAATATCCCTTAGTCTTCTTTGAGAAGAGGACGAAGGCCTGGGCGTACTGTGCAAAGAGGCGACGATGCCTTTTGGTACGTCTGACAGCGGTGGGAATTAGCAAATGAAAGAAAAGTAACTTCTTCACAATATAACTTAGTTTTTTATTCATTGTACGTAATTCATTTTAAAGTTAATTAGGGTACAAAACTAAAGCGCGCGTTAAGTGTGCGAAGGAAGAAATCAGTCTGGCTCAGTAATTGAAAGATGACAAGCCAGAGACAATGAAAATGGAACATGACATTTTGGAACAATATTAATGGTACATTCACATCACCATTGACTCCACCAAATAGTCCTTCAAGATTTTTTTCTAGTATTAGTCTCCTTGTTGTATAAAATCTGACAAGAAGCACACAATGATTGCAGGAAGGGATGGTAAAAATTACTGGGAACAGCATCGTCTTGTGACTGGGCTCCTTCTACGCCGTCGAGTCATTCTGATTCGTGAGTTTACCTTGCACCTTGAACACTGGATATTCGTGTCGCTTTGCTTTTGATTGTTCCCTTTGAGGCATTCTTGCAAGCGATTGGTTTTCCAGGAATGTTCACCTGAGCAGGTTGCGGATCATTTTGTTGACTGGATGATGTGTGTGAACTGAGTTAATCCGAGTTGGAATGGAAGCAAACCGGGTAGCAGCTTGAGTTGAATAAATTGGTTTAGCAAATTATTACCGTGGACAATCCGTCAAATGTTTTGCAGGTCTTCTCCTTCTTGAGGCGCTACAGTCCGAGGTGAACCTGGGCCTCGGTCAACAATCCTCTGGTCACAGATCCTCAGGCACGATCCTTAGTCAACTGAGTACGCCATCGAGTTCGTGGTCGTCCTCTATTGCGTTGTCCCACTGGTTCGGAATCGAAGACTCTTCGGGCTGGAGCAGTGTTGTCCATGCACTCGGCCTAGCCATCTTAGGCGATGAATCCGTAGATGCCTGACTAGACTCAGGCATGTCGCACTGTCATATGCGGCCTTAAAGTCGACAAATAGGTGGTGGGTGTCGATCTGCATCTCTTGGGTTTTTTCGAGGATCTGCCGTAATGTGAAAATTTGATCGATAGTGGACTTCCCAGGCCTGAAACCGCACTGATGTGGACCTATCATGTTGTTGACGAATGGTTTCAGAACGGCAGAGAGTACTTTGTACGCGATGTTAAGGAGACTTATCCCCCCGATAGTTGGCGCAGGCAAAGGGCAGGGTCTCCTTACTTGTGGATCGGGCAAACGATACTAAGATTCCACTCGTCCGGGATGTTTTCTTCCGAGTAGAGGAAGTAGTTCTCTTCGTAACCATGACCGTCTCATGAGAAATATAACCGAACTCCAACTAGGTATAGAACCGGTTTGTAGAACTACACAATATTCACGTGTATCTGCAATGTGCCCACTTGTCTTATGCGACAGAAAGCGCTAAGCTGTTCAATTATTCGATTGGTTTAATTTCGGCAACTAGGTTGACATAAATTAAACTCAGTTCTACGTGGTTTGTCTCAGTGTATGACATCCCTGATCTTTCTTCACCTTTGTTGACATTTCGTTGATGTCAATTATCTAGTCTATGTGAAAGTAAGCCTAACCCGTCCCCATCGTGAGATTTCAACTTACTCTTCCTACAACCATTGACAGGACCCCACAAAATAGACAGAGATGAGTGACGACAGGATGCGGGTCTGAGTTTCGAATTCCGCTGACAACGTATGTCCTCTTGAGCAGCACATGCTTTTGATAATAGCAAATACAGTGCAGACTCGTTGTGAACACACAATACTTTATACCACCTAAATAGTGTATAAAAAAATGCCGATATAGAAAGACCTTGGTTTTTTTTTATTTCTTTGAACTTTTCAGCATACGAAAAGGCTTATATAACTCATGAGTGGATTCGGCAGTATGCATAAATAAACCTTGCCTATATAAACAACGATTATCTAGTGTCAGCACACCAAGGACCGATGAACTACTACAAGAAAGTAAAACGCACCCTTAGGTTAGAGCAGCATGAGACAAATTAGAAGCTTCGATCACGGCGAAATGCTTGAAAAAACGTCCTTTCGTTTGAAGAAGACCCGAAAGACAGGAGGATGAAGCTGAAATACTTCTCAGTATTCTTCGCAATAATTTAGCATCGAATGCTAACACAGTGGTCACTGTAGACTTTATGGAACTTCTGAGTCATATAACAGGATTAGTACTTACGACAGCCAATTTAAACAGGCGGAAAAGAACAAAAACCGGATCATCCTCTGTACATTCATTCCACAGTCACTTCTAGATGTGCTGTTGAATTTTTTTGAAAAAGCACTTGAATGGGCAACTAACGATAAAGAGGAATATATGGACGTTTGGGACCCTAATAGGTTGCATGCCCATGAAACAGATCGCGTACCCAGGTGCAGAAGGACCTCAACCAACTGGGTGTGCAAAATTGGAGTCTGCTGGCAATTGATCCAGCTTCACCAATCCTTCAGGAAACGTCAACATTACTCCTCCCATTACTCGTGCGCTAAAGAAGCGCAACTCCCGAATGACAAGGAAAAGAAAACAGACTTGGGATACCAGCTACGGCGCCTATTCTAGAGTGTCATAGCCCCATTTGGAGCCAGGTCTGTTGGTCGGCCTGTCTGGCTCGGCAGCCAGTCGAACGTAGGCATACAAAGCTACGAGCTACGGAGATCACAAGGCAACAGACAACGGCTTCTCTGCACATGTACTTTATCCGGCATTTCCCTCCTGCTCAGGATATGCTTTCGACTTTCACACTGTTCTGCTTTGTGGTCTGTGGAGATACTGGTTAATGATGAATTCATCAATCCTCTTCTACATCTTCCATTACTGCTTAACCAGAGTGAACTCGGTTGGGTTTATTTCGTTGCTCTTTAGCTACTTCTTCTTGCGACGGTGCTACACACAGAGCTGAACTTGGACCAACATTCTATACCACTCGTTTCGTGCTTACTAATGCTGTCAGCATTAAGGGAGCGATTAGTCTGACAGTCTTTTACTCTCCGTTTCAAGAGCTTCACTTAAGGTCAGGCACGTACTGTTTGTGGACGTCCGAGTGTAGGACTGATCTACTCACAACACACCATTTTTGGGACTCTACAAGATTCAAAGTGAACATGAGCCACAAACAAAAAGGACGTTGCAGTTGCAGTTGCCCGCTCCAAGTTGCTCGAGGTCCTTCTTCCTTAGTGTACCCCACTTTTCGCGTGGTTGTCTCCATCTGCTGCATTGTCTAATTCTCTCGAAAGCGAAGGCTCTTCAGGCAAGAATCAAGCTCTGGAGACGCCACAAGCCAATCTTACATTGACTGTCAAAAATTTAAGTCGAACTGATTGCGTGCCGATAGCTCAAATGTCCCCAATCTGGGCTCTTCACATTTCACTTGAGTTCACAAGCTCACGAGCTCGTCGGTTGGCTTGGGTTCTTCTTAACCACAACAGCATCTTTTCCACGTCGTTGGCAATTGCCAAATGCGATTTGTCTTCTTGATAGAACATAATTATCTATTTGGAGCAGCCGACCGACAGAGGGTACCCATCCAACCTCACTCGCAGTCTATCGCCGCATGCCCATTAACCTCCTTCCGTGGGTTACTCCCGATAACCGAGAGCATCTCTTTCATCATTTTTTTGTGGGTCCGAAAACAAAAACACGAAGATCAACATTCATCACGTCGAGCCGCTTTTGACAAGCTGTACCATCACGAGCCGCTCACGTCTTATCACATGGCATTCCATCGTTCGCCGAGATGAGGGCAAACAAATCGGAATTGCGTTGTTTTTCCATTGATAAAAATTCATCATCACACGCGTTGGCAGCGGGCACTAACGATCGAACACATGCGAGGCACGGCGCAGTTTTTCCATTCTGCTCCAGCGAAATAATAGCAAACAAACCGCTGCGCCGCGCCGGCAGGTATATGGTTCCACATGGGCACACAATCTGATTCACATTCAAACTTCACTGGGATTCGTCATCGAGGTACCGTTTGGAGGACAACGAGAACTGGAGGAAGACACAAATCACATTCAAATTCAAATTCAAATGGCACTCAATTTATTGCGCTCGCTGTGTGCTCCCCAGTGGCCAACCGGAAGGCAGGGACCTCTACTACACTCTAGAGCTGCCTGCGCTGCCTCCGATGAATATTAATTGGATTACTGGGTGAAGTGTACGCTCGGATCGGATTGGATCGGATCGGATCTTTGTTTTGTGCGCTTGTTTGTTCTCGCGGCGTTCCGTTTTTCGTTTCTAAGGCAGCTTTTACATTGCGTTAAATCGAGCAGCAATTTCTATCGTATTCCCTTTTGTGATCCCAAGCCACTTTTACACACAAAATCCCAACGATCCCAACGTTTGGGATTTTTCGTCA
Source organism: Eristalis arbustorum (assembly GCA_916610145.1). NCBI lineage: Eukaryota > Metazoa > Arthropoda > Insecta > Diptera > Syrphidae > Eristalis > Eristalis arbustorum. The sequence continues at coordinate 6,557,248 of OU744318.1, forward strand.
TTTTTATTTCGTCGCGAACCGGGGTGGTTCTGCGCGGAGAAAATTTTTCTGATAAGGAGAAATTCAAATTGACGCTTTTGATGTTGAAATGCATACTGTGATACATTTATGTACATTTACAGAAAATAGAATAGACATTGCGAATCAAATTGCTGACAATTATGTATAATGTACCCAATAAAAACAATTATCGATGACTCTTGATAATTGTTTTTAAAAAAAGTTGCAGTTTTTTGCGCAATTACATGCGTACTTAAAAGGGTTCATGACAATAGATTTCATATGCGTGCATATATAAATCCTGAAAATACATCCCAAAAAATATTTTAAAAATTAAATAAACAGTAGATAAGAGCATAACATCATCAACAAGGTCTTCCTGCAATAAAGCCCCTAATAAAATGCATTTTCATTCCAACAATCCCCGGCCTCATAAAACATCTGTGGTACACATCTGATAATGCGTCCGTGTACCAGCCACACAAGGCCGCACATGATACTAAAGGATAAATCGAAGAAAGATAAGGGAAAACACGAAGAATGAATCTCGATCCTCGATCATCTTTTCACCCTTTCACACATACGCCCCTTCTCTTTCTCACATATGCATAGCATCCATGCAGTACCCATCGCTTCGAGAACAAGAATGAAGCAACCGAAAAATAAGCGAAGGGTGACAAAAGAGAATAGGCCGAATCCCAAGATTTTTCGTGTACATGCAATTCGGTCAACCCCCCTTACGTTTCACTTCCCTTGCCTACAAGAAGAGTCCCGTTAGTGACGAATTTAGTTCGTGTAAAAGCCGCCTAAACAATTCGTGTAAACAATTTTTGCGTAAATCGGCTCCCATTCCAGAGCACGAGTGTGTTTGTGTGCGCCCACCACCAGTGCATTGTGTAATTCGTTATGTGGCCTTTTGTTGAAAGAAAAAGTGTAAACAACACACTGATCCGAGGGAGGGCGCTGCGATGGGGTAACAATTAACCGTGAAATAGGATTCTCCATAATGGCCCGTTGAATTGACTATGTGCTACCTTAGCGAGCGAGACGGGTTTACGAGCTCGAGATGGTACGGAAATGGCGTTTACTGTGTGTGCGAGGATGTGGGCCAGGAACACGCCATTCGACTGGGAAATGTGTGGGCGTTCTCCGGCGGTTAGTGGGATCCGCACATGGAAATGGAAGTCATTTGAATGTGAGGGGGGTTCGATGACATTTAAACAGAGGCTGAATGGAAATGTGATACTCAACTTGACAGGTTATGCGATGCGGAGGATTGTAATTAGCTGACGTGCTTTGACCCGAAACGATTGTTTTGTTTCTTTTTTGACGTGATGATGTGGGTGTGATGCTTTCCATGCGATGTATGATGGACGGGTGGGTTGAGTAAGGGGACAAATTAGTCGCAGACGCGGAAAAGGGTTTGTGAGGTTATAATCGTAGACTGGCATTTTATTTCATATCAATTATTCAGTACTCAACTTAATGGATCGGTAATTTTAGGACTTCAACCCACATTCAACTCAGCAAACTTCACCAAATTATGCGAAAACTGAAGTGAACATGGAACAATTAACAAAATGTTCCCAAGAACTCTACGGACACATCCAGCACTTGGCACAGATTGAGTCCATTTTCGTTTGACAGCGCATAAATTACACATTTCAATCAACTCGGCAACTGGCTCATTCAACGGCTTTATGACGCCATACATCAATTTATTTCGACAAAAAAAGACCTGAACCCAAGGCCGGGTGAATTTCGCTCACTGTGTTTATATTATTAACAATAATGTAGGCATTTGCAGGTGCTTAAAAGTTAACTCCCGCGAAAATGCTGACTTTCGTGTGGAACGTGCATGTCTCAGATTTGTATTAAGGATGTACCACAATTACAGGCAAGGTTTCTGTATGCTGTCAAATATGCATTGTTGACAACACTAAAAGAAAAAATAGATTGATATTTTACAGCTGACATCTTAGCTTGAGCAAAATTGAAACGTTCCATGATACAACAACACAATTTCATTATAGAACTTCTTCTTTGGTTTAAAAACTCAATTGATAAACAAAACAACCGAAGTAACGCTAGTAACGCTCTATACGACCTTAGTCGTCCCAGTTCTGTTATATGGACTTTGTCAAAAGCGGACGAAGCTGATCTTGATTGCTTTGAGATAAAAAATTCTTCGTGTGATTTTCGGTCCCGTCTGCTTGGATGTACGAGCTGTTCAGGGACATCGACTTAGCCAGAAGATGCAACGATTAAGATGGTTAGGTGATGTAGAGAAGATTTAAACCAAAGCTCCGGCCCAGAAAGTCTTCGAATCCACTCCGAAGGACGGCGCAGTGGGGATTTTGGTGGAGGGCATTTTTGGACCATACTTATTTTGAAAATGCCTTAACATTTTTGGTAATCCATGCAACGAGTCTGCATTTCCTGGTCTGCAACCACACTTGCATTGCAGGACTATATTGACGCCACATCAATAGGATTCAGCCTATGCAGAGTGATCATGCATGAATTTGACAAAAATAGTGCGAGAGTGGCTGCGGGATCGTGAGGTCCTTTTACCCGATGTGACATCTGTGGTAGATTTCTTTTAGTATTTTTAACTGTTGAACTAACTAAAAAGAAAGGGTACGCAAGAACTAACCAATATCCACTCAGACTTTATTTCAGGATTATGAGTATGTTGGGGTTTCTGGGGAATGAGGGGAAATGATATGATATGCGGCACCAATTCCACTTTTGTCCATTACAATGGGTTCTTAAGAACCTAAGTGAGAGGTACTCCGTCACGTCTACCCACTAACCTGATGTTCTAGTTTATGAGCCTCAAGATTATGGGCTTTTAAAAGGCGTGTTTTTGTAGCAATCGACCGCTGGGAACTTTTCCGATCGAGTCTCCCTTAAGCTCTCAGAGAGTCCAACCCTGCCAGGCGAAATAATCGACGAACAGTGGAACCGTTGTCAAAACGCCATTAGAGAAGCTGCCTCTGATGTGTTGGGTTTTAAAATGCCACCAAGAAAAAACCCATGGTTTGACATTCAGCGAAGCTAGCAGCATATAAGGCGACGCTGGATAGAAGAACGAGAACGGTTCGTGAGCTCTACGAACTTAAAAGAAGGGAAGAGCACCGGCTTCTCAAAAAGAAAAAGAAGGAGCATGAGAAGCGCGCGATCGAGGAAATGGAGAGGTGGTACGGCAGAAATAATGTCCGAAAGTTTTACCAGCGGGTGAAACAACTATCCAAAGGGTACAAACATCGGACAGAAGCCTGTCGGAACGAAGAGGAACAACTCGTAGTAGAGTCCCAGTCGATACTGAGAATCTGGAAAGATCAATTCTGCAGACTGTTAAACGGAGAAGAGGACACCAATACCACTGTCAGGGAGAATGTTCCACTCCACGCAATGGACGACGATAGAAGAGAATTCCGTCCCCCCGATCTAGACGAAGTCAAGGTAGTGATATCGAGACTGAAGTCGAACAAAGCTGCTGGAGCGGACGGATTGTCCGCGGAACTGTTTAAAGCAGCTGGAGACGATCTGGTTGGGCGCATGCACCAGCTCATCTGTAGGATATGGTCGGAGGAAAGCATGCCCGACGAGTGGAATCTTAGTATCGTTTGCCCGATCCACAAAAAAGGAGACCCCTTTGACTGCGCCAACTATCGGCGGATAAGTCTCCGCAACATCGCCTACAAGATCTTCTCTGCCGTTTTGTGTGAGCGCCTGAAACCATTCGTCAACAACATGATAGGTTCCTATCAGTGCGGTTTCAGGCCTGGGAAGTCCACTATCGATCAAATTTTCACATTACGGCAGATCCTCGAAAAAACCCAAGAGATGCAGATCGACACCCACCACCTATTTGTCGATTTTAAAGCCGCATATGACAGTGTGCATAGAGACGAGCTATACAACGCCATGTCTAGTTTTGACATTCCTGCCAAACTCGTCAGATTGTGCAGGATGACGATGGAGAAATCTCGCTGCTCCATCAAGGTCGGTAACGAACTCACCGAGACCTTCAATGTCAAAAAAGGTTTTAGACAAGGCGACGCGCTGTCATGTGACTTTTTCAACATTGTACTTGAGAAGGTCGTGCAAAACTCACACAACAATACTAGAGGCACGATCTTCCAAAAGTCCGTTCAACTGCTAGCATACGCGGACGACATTGACGTGATTGGCCGAACTCATCGAACCGTCAATGAAGCGTTTGCTGGTATTCAAACGGAGGCGGCAAAAATGGGTTTAGCGGTGAATGAGGGCAAAACAATGTATATGCTGTCATCAAGAAAGGACACACAACATCGACGACTCGGTCAGAACGTCACCATAGGCAGCTACAACTTCGAGGTAGTAAAGGACTTCAACTACCTTGGCTCCCAAGTTAATAGTACGAACAACATCAGTACCGAGATTAAACGCAGAATAACTCTTGCCAACCGCTGTTTCTTTGGGCTCAAGAGGCAATTGAGTAGTAGAGCAATCTCTCGAAAGACAAAGCTCACGTTGTATAAGACCTTGATCATCCCTGTCCTGCTGTATGGCGCGGAAGCTTGGATCATCTCAAGAGCGGATGAAGACGCACTTGGTTTCTTCGAGAGAAAAGTTCTGCGTTCAATCTTTGGTCCTGTTCGCGTTGAAGGTTCCTGGAGAAGAAGATTCAACCACGAATTGTACGGGCTGTACAGCGACATGAGTCTAGTCAGGCGTCTACGGATACAACACCTAAAATGGCTAGGCCATGTTGAGCGCATGGACAAAACAACTCCCGCCCGAAGAGTCTTCGACTCCGAACCAGTGGAACAACGCAATAGAGGACGACCACGAACCCGATGGCGCACTCAAGTGGAGAAGGACCTCAACCAACTTGGAGTGCGAAATTGGAGGCAGCTGGCTAAGGATCGCACCAGCTGGAGAGGAATGTTGACCGAGGCCCAGGTTCACCCCGGACTGTAGCGCCACACGAAGAAGAAGAAAAAGTTTTTGTAGCAGCTCAACAAGATTTTACAGGTGAAGCAACAACAAAACAACGTACTGAGTTGAAACTACTTAACATTTCACTATCATCACTGACTAGAACGCATTGAAACATCGATGGTGCCAGAGGAAACTATTTGTTTATAAAAGGTTTTGTTTAAAAAAAAGGATTGATACCAAATCGATTATTTGACACTTTTTAGTGTTTTTTTTTTTTTTTTTTTTTTTTTTGCTATTTACACTACTTCCGCAAATCTCTAACATATCAATTCATTCATATTATTTGGAAACATGTCTCATAATTAAATTTCACTTATTTTTGACATTCGAATATTTTGACACCTAGTGCAATGGGCGTAAACACACGTACCAACTTTTGAAAGAAAAATTGATCTCAGTATAAGACCGTTTATTGAGAGTCATTACTGAGCTGAGTACTGAGTAGTCAAAAAAATACGCCTTAAATGTGAAAAACAATTCGTATTGTTGCCACGTGAAAGAATTTTCCTAAAATTCAACAAATTGTTACCATGTTTTGAAAAGTACTAAATATGAGAGTTAAAGATCTCTAGGCTAATTTATTATTTCTTTGGCGAATTATCAAACTGAATATGCGATCCAAAAAAATACCACTTGCTGTCCACTACAATACGACTGAGGAATTCGGCAATTCAACCCGTAGTTGTCTTCTGCTACAAACCGGAACGAATCTCGGATTACTCGCTTTTGTCTGTGACAACATCTAATTTTATGTGAATGAAATCTATTGCAGGACGCGGGTCATAGTTAGCGTACTTAACGAAACTTAACGAATCTTTCATAAGCATTAATTCATCATATTAAGGATTGACATTAGCTCGTGCTCTTACAATTGGCACTATTACTGACAAACTGAAATCATCATCCAGACACAATCCACCACTTCACTAACCTCAAACATTTCAAATTTCACAAAGATCTCGTACGTCATTTCCGACTGGGTTGTGTCCCGCTGAGAATTTGCTGGTGCCTGCGAGCACAAAGGTACCATTGGGAACGAAATGCCAACATTTGGAATAATCACGTTTATCAGTTAGTGCTTGTAGTTGGCTGTTGAGGTAACTTATCGTTGAACAGAATCGTTATGGACCTAATAGCCTTTGTCACGTTCTTAACTCTGCTTATTATTATTCACACCGCACTACACACTTTTTCATAACACCAGTCCTTGTCCAACTTGGACTAAATGTCGTCACTCGCGCACCATACTCGAATCACCCTTCATTTTCAAGTCACATCCCCTCGGCTGAACACACGTTCGTCCCCCTCATTTGAAGAAAACCCATCCACACTCAACCCACTTGAACTTCGGTCGTCCTAATCAGTAATCGCGAACTCCTCACGTCTCTCTCACGGTAAATTGGAACCCGTCAAGGTGTAAAATACCGATTATCACCCACACTTCCAGTCGAGAATATTTGCGATGAGCAATTAATTTGCAAACAGCTCGCCCAGAGCGAAAGAGGCCCCGGCAAGCCGACTTAGCCTGACAGCCGTCCAATCAACCAGAATGCTATAATTAGACGCCAAGCTCGTTCTAAATTGGATTATAACACACTACTGCTATAAATTACTCAACTGCTGTGGTGTGGGTAAATGGGTTGCGACCAGCCACCCCTAAGCCCGTGGATAGTGCACGCAGGGCGGCCAGGTTATTGGCATGGTTCGCCTCAGCGCTGTGCGGGTTTATACGCCGCTCAAGCGTAAGTATTTTCCATTTCGATAGTCGCCGCACGTAACTGGGTTATCCGTGCCATGACCGCATCAATTTGCGCTCGCACCGGCTTTCGTTCGGTCGCCAAAGACCGCAGTTTAATCGCTGTTCTGTATTTTTCGCAGTAATTAGCCGTGCAAGTGCCTCCTTCCGAAAAGCTGATCAGCTCAATTTTACGATGACTACCGGCGTTTCTCGGCGGATTACACAACTGTTTTAATTGAACGTGACAGTGCGCCGGCAGCCGGTTCTGCTGGGTGCGCGGATTTTGGATGTGCGGGTGCGATGAGTTACGGAGTCGAGGTCGTGCAGCCATTTGTCACAAAGTCGATTGATTCCTCGGCAGCAGGCTACGGTTTCGGTTGCTCTGCTGGTGGAGTCGCTTACACGGCTTGCGTTACACACACGTGTGGCAAGACTGCGGTTTGGTGGCGCCGTCTGCATGCAGTGCACTGCCTGTCTGCCGCGAGTGCAATGCCATCAGGTAATGAGCACTAGTTTGGTCGCCCATTTATCTCCGCTGCTGGATGAGCACATACGAGGAACGGCCGACGACGTCCCGCTGTGATTGTTTGTAGATCCTTTTAGAACCGTCACAGCGTGCAGCCGGTTGCCTGAGGCAATTCGTCTGGGTCCTAGGCAAGCAGTCGGAGTGCATGTGTCGCTCGTCACTTGTGGGTACACCACACCACACCACCTTGAAGTGGGAGAACGCTGGCTGCGCCTCATGAGGGTACGATTCCATGGTGTTGCGCTTGACTGGAGCACACAAGCTGATCCACGGGGATTCCGGTGATTTAGTCTGGCCGGCTGTGGATCGTAAAACCGGACGTTAAATATTCACGAAACTATTAAATGCTCTTTATTGCCCATGATGTCTCTGTCGAATGGGGGAATGAAGAGATAAGCTTCTGTCATTTACGCTAAGCCATAGGCAACCGCTGTCAGCATCTGATTAGGAGCATCGAACCTGTGTTTGATTTTCTTTTCGGATGTTGTCGATGATGTTCCGCGTCATCTTTTACAAGATTCCCCATGACTTGACAACGATAAGATCAGAAAAGGGATTGACAATTGGGGACCACTTTATTTCGCGTTTAAGGTGAACGAGAAACAATTCTTGCTAATTAACTTCTTTTGTAAGAGAAACGTGTTCTATGATCCTAGCTGGGAGCCAATGGCAAGCCTGAATTGTTCTATTGTAAAATAATATCTGCCCCATCTTGCTGGTGACTTAAACTCTGTAAACGATGTTCGTCGTGGACTTTAACCCTCCTCTAAGTTTGAAATATATGCGCACGATACTATTCAACTGCATACAGACCTCGTGAAACCGATATACTGCATTTTATTCTTTGGGTGATCTGGCAGGAAAATCGATTACAAGCCTTGTCAGGAGATCGAACCCCAAGAAAAGAAACGGCGCCATTCGACGTCGTACATTCGACGGAAGTTGAGTGACGTAGAGATCTTGGGACTTAATTAGCTACAATCGAGAGCGATTGAGTCTAACACACTCCATTATTCTTTAGGGATGGCGCCGGCAATCAACCGAATGGTCAACAGGGGCGTCCAGGGCTGCAGTCAGCAGGAACTTCGTCGAATCCCAAGTCTAATAGAAGTCGTTCAAGACCAGGCAGGGACATAGGAATAGAGTTGATGGCAAACCAGCCGATCATTTGACGATTCTCACAGCCTCAGCGAGAAATCCGAACCTTTCGCTCGATGATCAAACTAGATCTGCTTCTCAGTTGTGGTTTTCGCATCGTTGTCCGCTCCGCCACGTTATCTTCGTCCGCTTCGGAAAACATGTAAGGATTGCCATCCAGCGCTTCACTTGGAGCGTCATTCTATAAAGTACATGTAGCAGCTGAAATCGATACATCCCTGGACTGTTATGAAGCAGACATCCCTGCAATCCGAAAAGCAGGGTTTCTATGCGTCAGTCAACCTTTACCTTGACGTTTAGCCTGTAGGTGGTGTAATCTCTCTTGCTGTCAAATTGGGGCTGTGTTCATTTAGCAGTTGGGCTCACTTTGAGAAATTTTCTAATATCATAGTGAACTCCTGCCTTACGTCTAATTTTCACGGGATATCAGAAATCGGAATTAGTTCGAGAAAGACAGAGTTCAACGCATAGGCCCAATCTATGGCAAACGAACAATTTGCGTTAGAGAGAAATTCGACTTAGGGAGAGTTCACTTTATAGTGTTTGAGGTACTTCTGTACACCCTGTATCCCAAGTCAATTTGACTTTAATTCAAAGGGAATTACATTTTATACAAGATGAAACTAAAAATACATGTCGTTATGACAATTGTCATATCACATGTGCAGCACGCATATGAGTCAAAGCAAACAAATGCAAAGTCATCGGGAAAACCCAGTCCAACACCCCTGCCTTGACCCTTTCACATTGTGCCATGCAAGTCTGCCTGCACGCAAGTCAAGAAGGGAAGACATAAGGACAAACAAAAAAATAATAATAAATCGACATCTACAGGAAGTTAGAAAAAAAAGGAAGGGTTTGCGAAACCCACCAGTTAATTGATTGATCCTTTTCATGGAATTAAGGGCAGTCCTCTGGGTCCGAGGTTGCCTTTCACACTTCATCTAACTTCAATGAACATGGTTTTCTTTAAATTGATCGACTTGTGAGAGTAGAAAATGAGGAAATAAAGACGGGAGATGAAATGAACACAACTGAGACCACATGAGCAGTGGCTAAATTTGATGACCTGATAAGTCCAACTCAGAAATTAGTCTTCTTGGAGACTTTGTGTAAACGAATCCTCTTCATGGCTGTCAAGAAATGTGTTTCATCAAACACTAGTTCAAGCTCTGCTTAGTCCCGGACTGTTTAAGTTAATGTACCTCCATGGTTACAATACTAACGTCTTTCCTGACATGAAGATGTCGCTGCTTTGAATTCGTATTTTCGTTTATTTCAATTTTTGTTACTCTTTTAGTTTAGTCTCTTTAGTCGTTCAAATAAACTAGAACTCGAATTATAAAAATCATTTATTTTATCAAAAACCACACCCCAAACGAAGAGAATGAAGAAGCGGAAGAATTTGACTAGACAAGAACCTGAAATGGACACGTCGCTACAATCATCGATGCATTATGCACTACTGGTGGCATCACCAGTAAGGGGGGCTGGTATAGGGTGATGTTTAAAGATTTGGTTCTTTTAATGTCTGAACTCTGTCGATGTCTGAGCTTTTTAGTAGAGCTTGAAAATAACTGTTAACCTTTATTCACATTCGGTTTCTCACTGACCGATATTGAATTGCTCATCGAATTTTCGGACATGCTCTGAGATATATTTAAGTACACTCAATTCTTCGCTCTTCGCTTGAGAGTTTTTTTTAATTTGAAATATACCACTCATCTGTTGACATTTTTTACAAGAAATAAATGGAAAAGATCAACCTAAAACCTCTTATGTTGAGAATAAATCAAAATGCTTTTTCAACAGTTACTTAGGTTAACGGTACGAAATGTACGCCCAATGCAACTAAATAAATTTGAGGAGATTTTAACTTCTATTTATGAAAAAATGAAAGAATCTTGGTGTCATACATATTTGATAACATTTCGCTGATTCGATTCATGGGACTACTTCGATTTCATCATCATAATTTTTTGACTCGCATGATCCACTAATGGGGTCGGGGAGTTAAAGCACGCACTGCAGATCTCTAAATTACTCGATCACCCTCCATCGATTCTAACTTCTTATGATTTATTGTCTCAGCGCAACCAAGCGAGTTTTTGAACTTGGCCCAACCACCTTGTCCTGGGTCTGCCAAGGGGCCGTCTTCCTGATTGAGTTGCACTTAAGGCACGCCTCGGAAGACGTGATGAAGAAGACATTCATGTCACACGTCCAAACCGTCGAAGTATAGCTCTCTTCGTTCGGAGAATTAGCTGCTCGACGTCGGGTGGTGACTGTTAACTTCCGTGTTTCTCACCCTTGTTGGCGATCTTGTCGAGTAATTCCAAACAGCACGAAGGAATCTCATCTCGGCAACATGTATTTGCGATCTTATTCTGTCGGTCATTACTCATTGGTTTCGACACCATGATCGGTCTTTCTGATTCCAGATTTGCCAAGCTGTTTCAATACTGATCCATCTTGGCCAATCCTACAGGAAAGCTCAGCATTAGTCCACCCATCACTCGTGAAAAAGACACCTACACTTCTCTATGCTTCCCGTTAATTTACTTCAATGCTATCTATGTAAGTACAAGCTAAGGAGGGACTCATTTCCATGTTCCAGTATCTCTTCTTGAAGTGTTGCGTTTAAATTATGTCCACTTAACTAATAACAAAAACTGCACTTCGATTTTACCGTGGTCTGAACTCTGAACTGAACGAAATTTCTAATATATTATTTGATCTTCTGCCTGTCATATTTACTTGCACTTGCACTACTTGTACTCCCTGAACTTCATTCGATGTGTGTTACCATTGAAATGACTAATCACATCACTAATCAGCTAAATGAGATTTGTTTTTTTCTCTCAGTGATATCGCCTACTGATTGACCAGAACCTAAAAAATTCTAAGAAAAAGGTTTCTCTCCGACCGAAAGCGAAAAAAGTACAGCGATGCAACTCGGTCAATGAGTGACCGTTTTTCAAAGTCTCAACGAGAGAGAGTAATTTAGAAACCTTTCAAAAGGTTGAGAGATATTTGCGAGCACTGCTTTTAGGGATATGAGCTATGTACATACCTAATGGAATGTATTAACAAAATAAGTGAAAAGGGTATGATTTGCGAACAGTCAGCTCCTTCAAATTTAATACTCAGAATATATCCTTTCAACATTTTTATCGTTTTAACAACAAACAAAAAAACATCACTTTTAAATAGCTAGGCAAAGTCATTAATTAAATGGTGCGTTTGTTTTAGTCATATGGGTGCAGTTATAGGTTTTTGTTTTATTCACATCAGCATCTTTCGTTTGCCATTAAAACACTCTTCAGCATGAGGACGTAAATTGGAGAGGACTGTGGCTACGATTATCATAAAAATTATGTATCCTTATTTACCAAAATATGTTTTTAACTTAAGAAACAAGAAGCGACAGAATAATATATCATAAAATGGAATATAGATTCCGTATATTTGTAAATGGCCGTGGCAACCTCGACGTCGTTCAACTCCTCTGTGCGACACAAATAATTTTCACGGCTCCACCTCTTCCGAGTCACTGACAATGTTCAAAGAGTACTTCTGCCTAGAAAAAGCTTCTCAAACTTGGCCGTTCGAAGTCGGCATAGAACTGTAGGTCCTTTGTGCGAGAACAACAGCACGAACAACATGAGTGGGTTGCTGAGAGGGCCCTGGCCCTTTATGGGCTGTAGCACCACCCATTATCATTATTATTATATTCGTAAATATTCTAAATCACTTCCAATATTTTTGTTTCCAGTACTTCAGAAAACTGTTGCACGCTGAAAGAATAAATGTTAGCCAAGAGAGTAATATTTTGTATTACTGTTCTGTGCTTTGTATGTCAGTGGCTAACCGTTGTAGGGGTCTGAAATTAGGAACCGTCAACCTATGACGCAACAATGAAAGAGCCCAACTGGTCTTGCGTTCCAAGAATCGACTGTCGTACGAAAAGACCAACTTGGCCCAAGCTTTATATCGGCAAAACAAACAAGCTTCTGGTGTTAGACCGAAACTCGATCTGTATGTTCGTCCAGGTGCATGTCAGGACACTGTTCGTTCGGAGGAATTCTGCGGCAATAAAGCCAGGAATACAGCGACGGAGTCGGAGCTGCGGCTGCGAAAAAGAAACCGACGACGATTCAACATCAACTTTGTCACTGCTCAGCTTTACAGAATCTGAGCTTAGCTTACCAGGACCATGGAATGTTCACAGAAACTGCAGACACAGAGAATGCAGATACATCAGGTCCTTAAAATTTATAAAAGACACGAAGTGGTATCAACAACCACGCGACATGACAGATTAGACAAATAATGAGGATCTTGGGCCTCAGACTGGAAGTGATGGTCAACCCTCACACTCCCCTTCCAAAACCTGACATAACCTAAGTCATGTCACTAATGTCAGTTTAAACTGTCATCACATTCACTGCCCTTGTGCAAAGACTTGGTCAGTGCTCAAACGTAGTCATTTTGCCAGAAATGTTGTAAGTGACATCTACGGCTTCATCTTCCAAATGCACAATTCCAGCAAGATTCCACGTACATGGATAACACAGCCTAGACAGCAGATGACTGGATGCCAATCGACTGATTTTAAATGCATGTCAGCACAGAACAAAATTTAGTCAGACATATCGTCAAACTGTCAGTAAACGTAAGCAAGACCATCTCTACAGCCTCAAGTGGAAGTCCACTATCAGTCAATTCAAATAATGGCACTGGAAACGTTTTGAACAGCAAGTCACTGCTTCGTCATTCCTTGCCCATCCATGAATCAGTCGTTTATGCAATAGGGGAACCGACGTCAGCTGTTTGGACGAACTTCGAGTGTGCTCACTTAGGTTACTTCAAAACTTTGGCCCAATGCATGAAGTGTTGTATAAAGCAAATTATTTTGCCATGATCCTGCTCACGAGACTCGTTATGGTGCAACGATGTTCGATGATCATGGACTCATGTCTGGAAGTCAAGAACAGAAACACGGCAGCAGCTCTAGGAAGAAAGACCCCCCCATTTTGACGAGATTACAAGCACACACTTTCACAGTCCAGAACACAGTGTGCCAGTCTTGCTACAGAATGTTCCTCTTCACAACTAAAAGAATAGAACAACTCGATCAACGAACAAATAAGCAATGAATGATCGAAGCATGATCACCATCATGACGTAGAACTGAATCAACAGCAAACTCCACACGATCGAAGAGTTATCTTGATTTTTCCCCATTTCACTGCAGTCAGCGCAATAAAATACAATCTTCCTCGCCGTCAGCGCACCGAACAAACCAACCCACACCCCATCACCGAGCAATGCTTGCGACGTAAATGCTGCCAGAACGTACATTCATAGGTACGAGGAAATCCCTTGTCCCCGTGTCAACATCAGATACTCGAGTGTACTATCGCGAAAAAAAATAGTAAAAAAAAAAATAACAGAATTTCGATATCAATATCCGTTCAAACATCAAGCCCACGCGGCGTTATCAGTTGATGCGGTTCTGCTTGATGGGCACTCATATTTCATTGGTGAGTTTACGCGGAGGCGCTGAGAAAAGCAACTCCCAGTGGCAAGCGGACGAAGATGGCACCACTTTCAGCATGGAACGTGGACAATCGTAGAACAAAGGAAGACGATGCGTTTCCAATTCGACTTGCTCCTCAACGCGAACAACTCCGTCCGTCAACAAAGACAAGCGAAACACCTCTTCGTCACATTGTTTGTCCACAAAACATTGGTAACCACGCAGCAGTGCGCTCGCAATTAATATTCAAAGTCACACCGGCAAGGTTTATTTGCGAGCGCGATTCTCGTCAGAATTGGTCAGTGAATTCGAAAAAGATGTAAATTTCATGTAGTTACACACTCACGGGGGGAAACGCCATTCACACCGAGATCCAGCACCAGAATGCGTAGGTTTTTCCGCCCGCTGTTCGGTGTACGTTGGCTACTGAAACTCAAAACGGCTGTTCTCCTCCTCTCCTCGACGGCTGGTGGTTGCGTGTCAGTCTGCAGTCTGCTGACGCGAACTCAATAAAGCTGCCAAGCTGTAAGGCATCCCCCCCGCCCAAAACAATGGCACCCTCCATGCCAAACGAATTTCCACCCTAACACAGTCGCCGGCACCCAACTCGACACGGCGGAGTGAGTGCACGCTGGACGGGGGGCACCCCGAATGGCACAAAGTATGGACTTTTTACATGCAATTGTTTCTGGATTGCTTTCAGCCGTACATAATATTGATTCGAATGGGGAGCAGGGCCGTCGCTGACGCCCCCACAACCAGACGCACGCACACGAGCACACCGAGCTGAGTGAATTATCCTTCACACCAATCGGTGGGCTTTTCTTTTCAATTCGGTCTTCAAATGGAATTACCCCAGAAACAGCCGAGCGAGTGTTGCTCATGAAAACCGAACGAAGGAAAAAGAAACGAGGACGAGGAATTATTAAGTTTTTCTGAGAACGAAAAGAATGGAAAATAAATCTGCCGACGACTCACCTTGATATGAATTTGATTTTCTTTTCAGCAGTCGCTAGCGGCTTTCCTTCTCTCTTTCTGCGACGATTTTCACTTTTCACCCAAAACACACACTTTTCTTTTTCTCTTTGCAACTTAAGGGGACCAGCGCACACTTGGTTGTAATTTATTTATTCACTCAAGAAGAAAAAAATTACAAAAATTACAAATCACACCACAAGCCCGATACACACGCACCGAAGGAAAATCAAGGGGGAAAAACGAGACGTGAGAATGAAAAAAATCCGTCTCGACTTTGGGATTTTGTTTTTTTTTTCGCTTTCACGACGAAACACACACGAAAAGTTGGGCAAAAACAGACGCAACGTGTGCCTGAGGGTTGATTTGTTGCAACAAGCGATCGGGAAAATTTATTAAAAATGGATAAAACAGAGAAAATGTAAAAATTAAATTCGATGTGAGAAGAACAAAAAGCGTTTAATTCCTCTACAATCTGCACGCCGCCATACTTAAACTGAATTTGTCGGTAGTTCAATGGAACGACAGGAGCTGGGCTGACGGATTGAACGGCGAATTGAATGCGGTTGAATGGTGCGCGGTAGGTGCGTCTCTTTCTGGTTTGTTGAGTGCAGCGATGTGAGAAGGAGTCAGCTGGTTTGGTTTGTTTTGACAGTTGTGGTGGAGGAAAAAAAGCGACCGAGTGACATCTGTTGGTGTTTGTTTCTCTGGCGAGTTGGGCGACATCTGTTGGTGGATAGTGATGGGTGGATTGTGGACGGATAAAGTGAGGGTTGTTTGTCTTTACAGTGGAGTCCGCTACTGGTGATCTATTTGTCAGCGTAAATTTGACGCAGAACTGCGATGTAGGTGTACGACTTGCTGAGGATCTGCAAAGAGGTAAGATGTTACAAATGGGAGCCGATGGCTGATTGTCGGTTCATACTCCACTGAATGTGGTCAGCGAGAGTTCCATGAATCCTCCGGCAGTGAAGTAGAAGGGCTTCTGGGCGTTCTGCAGGAATATGAGCAGAGTCTTCTGGTATTTTTGACCGAAGTTGTACCACGACGAGTTGTAGCCACGAGAAGCTAGGGTTTTGTTCTGAAAGTGAGCGTGGAAAGGATTGATATGAATGTCAGTGTAAGGGACAACTATTCTACAGAAATGATTAACACTACTTTACTTCTGGTTTTCGAATCGGGACTTGGCTACCAGAAATAAGAGAGCAAGGAGATATCCTTCTTCGGAAATTTTGTTCCCGAGTCTACATGGTAGAGGAATGTGAGAATAGTGGAAATCCCTTGTATATCAGAAATACTTTCACAGAATCCATGGATCCACCACAATATGGCGGCCGATTCATGGATTTTGTGGGAAAATCGTGTGAAGTTGGCCTCAACCTTGTACTATTGTTCGGAGAGTGTTCAGTTTGCTCTCTTATTTCTATTGACGACTTTGAATTTAATTTGTGAACGCACTTTTCCACTAGACATCAAACTGTCACTGTCAATTTATTCAGTAAACTCAACATTTTCGTCGTAGTAAAGCACACGAAAGAAGCAACCTATCCACCTTCTACCAAAATTCGGAGTACGTGACCGCAACTTCAAGAGCGCTAACTCCAATTTTCGAGCTGAATTCTCGCCCGAGTAGACTGACAATAACAAGTCTAGTGCAACAGTTGTGAGAGGTTGCCGTGTCAGTGGGACAACAAGTTGATCGAAGTGTCGACAATATTGCTCCCGTTCAGGCGTCCATAGCAATCGATCCAAATCAGCCGATTCCACGGCGTTCTCAATTGGATATCTCTCAGACCACTTTATGACGTAGTTTGAGTAAGGGCCTTGTTTAGCACCCATAAAGGCAAGAATGATGTATACAAGGTTACGTCTTAACTGACAGATGTGACGGTTGAATTGTTCTTTGTTTACACACTAAGTGTGGAAATTCATTCACACTAGTCTAAAGATGACTGCGGCTTGTACTTTACTTGTTAACAAAGATTTATTGCAAAGATCCCTCATTTTCTTGAAATTTATGACACTAATCTCTTCTTCTTCTTCTTTGTGTGGCGCTACAGTCCGGGGTGGACCTGGCCCTCAACCAACATGCCTCTCCAACTAGCGCGATCCCTGGCTAGCTGTCTCCAGTTTCGCACACCAAGTTGGTTGAGGTCCTTCTCCAGTTGGGTGCGCCACCTTAAACGCGGTCGTCCTCTGTTGCGTTGCCCAACAGGTTCGGATTCGAAGATTCTTCGGGCCGGAGCTGTGGTGTCCATACGCTCTACATGACCTAGCCACCGTAGGCGTTGGATCCGTAGACGCCTAACTAGGCTCATGTCGCTGTACAGCCTGTACAGTTCGTGATTGAATCTTCTCCTCCAGAACCCGTCAACACAAACAGGACCAAAGATCGTGCGTAGAACTTTTCTCTCAAAGAGACCAAGGACTTCCTCATCCGCTTTCGAGATTGTCTATGCCTCCGCGCCGTATAGCAGGACTGGGATGATCAGAGTCTTATATACAGTCAACTTGGTTCTTCGAGAGAGGACTCTATTACTCAATTGCCTCTTGAGCCCGAAGAAACAGCGGTTGGCAAGAGTTATCCTACGCTTGATCTCGGTACTGATGTTATTTGTACAATTTACTCCGGAGCCGAGGTAAGTGAAGTCCTTGACTACCTCGAAATTATAGCTGCCCATTGTGACGCTCTGTCCAAGGCGTCGATGTTGTATGTCCTTTTTTGATGACAGCATATACATTGTTTTGCCCTCCTTCACCGCTAAACCCATTTTTGCCGCCTCCGTTTGAATACCAGCAAACGCTTCATTGACGACTCGCTGAGTTCGGCCAATCACGTCAATGTCGTCCGCGTATGCTAGCAGTTGAACGGACTTTTGGAAGATCGTGCCTCTAGTATTGTTGTGTGAGTTTTGCACGACCTTCTCAAGTACAATGTTGAAAAAGTCACATGACAGCGCGTCGCCTTGCCTAAAACCTTTTTTGACATTGAAGGTCTCGGTGAGTTCGTTACCGACCTTGATGGAGCAGCGAGAGTTCTCCATCGTCATCCTGCACAGCCTGACGAGTTTGGCAGGAATGTCAAAACTGGACATGGCGTTGTATAGCTCGTCTCTATGCACGCTGTCATATGCGGCCTTGAAATCGACGAACAGATGGTGAGTGTCGATTTGCATTTCGTCTTTTCCAGGATCTGCCGTAGTGTGAAGGTTTGGTCTGTTGTGGACTTTCCTGGCCTGAAGCCACACTGATATGGACCTATCAGATTATTAATGAATGGCTTCAGGCGGGTACACAAAACGGCAGAGAAGATCTTATATGCGATGTTAAGAAGACTGATCCCTCGATAGTTGGCGCAGTTGAAGGGGTCTCCTTTCTTGTGGATCGGGCAAACGATACTGAGATTCCACTCGTCGGGCATGCTTTCCTCAGACTATACCTTGCAGATGAGCTGGTGCATGCGCCCTACCAGATCATCTCCAGCTGCCTTAAATATTTTAGTGGGCAAACCGTCCGCTCCAGCAGCTTTGTTAGACTTCAGTCTAGATATTGCTACCTTGACCTCGTCTAAGTCTGGGGGACGGTATTCGCGTCTGTCATCGTCCAGATTGAGTGGAACATTCTGCCTGACAGCGGTATTTTGGTCCTCATCGCCATTTAACAGTCTGCAGAAATGATCTTTCCAGCTTCTCAGTATCGACTGCGACTCTACTACGAGTTGTCCCTCTTCGTTCCGACAGGCTTCTGTCCGATGTTTGTACCCTTTGGATAATTGTTTCACCCGCTGGTAAAACTTTCGGACGTCATTCCTGCCATAACACCTCTCCATCTCCTCGACCGCGCGCCTCTCATGCTCTTTCTTTTTCTTTCTGAGAAGCCGGTGCTCTTCCCTTCTTTTAAGGTCGTAGAGCTCACGAACAGCCCTCGTTGTGCGATGCAGCGTTGCCTTGTAGGCCTCCTGTTTGGCTGCATGTGCCTGCCTGCACTCGTCGTCAAACCATGGGTTCCTTCTGGGTGGTGTCGTAAAACCCAGCACATCAGTGGCAGCTTCTTTGATGGCTTCTTGACAACGACTCCATTCTTCTTCGATGGTTTGTGCAGATGGCGTCGAACTTACAGAGAGTTTCTGGGAGACTCGGTCGGCAAAGATCCTGGCAGTCCGCTGCGATTGTAGCTTTGCGACGTCAAACCGTGGTGTTCGTTCTCGACTCCGTTGTTCTCGTGATATCCTGATTCTTACCTTGGCTACAACAAGGAAATGGTCCGAGTCAACATTGGCTCCTCGGAACGTTCGGACATCAAGAATGCTGGAGGAGTGTCTGACGTCGATCACAACGTGATCAATCTGGTTGACGGTTGATTGATCTGGGGACCGCCATGTCCCTTTATGGATGTTGAGGTGTGGGAACCGCGAACCACTAATCTCGCTATACGTCACCAAAAACATGGCGGATTTTCAAAGGAGCGAGCTAAGTCTTCTCAGTCGGAGTCAGTTACCGCAAGAGCGTTAACTCAAATTGTCGGTCGTACTTCTCGCCCTAGTGGACAGGCAAGACACACAAATTTGAGTCTTCAGATTCGTTGTGTGCTGCTACCGTGTCGGTGAGACAACAGGTTGGTCAAAGTGTCGTAAATATCTCTGCCGTTCAGGCATCCGTAGCAAACGATCCAAATCAGTCAGTTCCGCAGCGTTCTTAAGAATTGGGCATCGCTCAGACCACATTATGGCGTATTTTGTCTTGTTTTACACCCATACAAGATCGTGCTGACCCTAGAATTGTAGCCGATGCACCATTTGAAGTGACGAACGTTCTCCGAAAAATCATCTTTGGTGACGAAGCTCATTTTTGGCTCAATTTATATATATATAGGTGGCGCTACAGCTCGTAGAGGGCTAGGGCCTAGCTTCTCAGCAACCACTCTTGTTGTGCGTGCTGTTGTTCTCTTACGAGTGGAAGGGAAGGGACCTACAGTTTTATGCCGACTCCGAACGGCCAAGTTTGAGAAGCGTTGTATAGACAGAAGTACTCTTTGAGCATTGTCAGTGACTCGAAAGAGGTCCTGAAAATTATTATCTGTCGCACAGAGCAGGAATCGAACCTACGACGTCAAGGTTGGGGACGACGCACGTTCCCAGAACGCCACGGCCTCCACACACATTCGTGGCTCAATGTGTTCGTCAATAAGCGAAAGATGTTTTATTGGTCGGGTGAAAATTTACATGTGCTTCATGAATCACCATTTCGTCTACAAAAACTAACTGTTTGGTGCGGTTTAAATGCCGGCGGTGTTGTTTGGCCATATTTGTTCATCGTCAGGTGACTGTGAATGGTCAGCGTTATCACGCCTTCATTACCTATTATTTGTGGTTTCAACAGGATGGTGCCACAAGTCAGAAGCCACACAGCACACGTTACAATCGATTTATTGAAAAGTAATTATGGTGAGGGTGTTATCTCAAGAAATGGACCAGTCGATTGGCCGCCTCGTTCGTGCGATTTGGTTCGCCGCTTGGCTATTTTCTTTGGGGAAACGTTAAGTCATTGGTTTATGTCAACAAGCCGACGACGTTGAGAGAGCTCAGAGCCAACATTAAACTGATATAGATTACATGAACTGAAACCAACTTGAAAAAGGAATTTCAGTGTCAGCGACAACTATAGAGGCTCAACTGTAATGCGCATGAGTGGGCATCATCTAGTGTCAAACGCGCATGGGTGAGTGTGGGAATACACCCATCCCTATGCGCCAAACTATAATGGAGTCCATGAACGATTACGAGCATTTCGTTAAGCATGTTCAAAACCCAGATGTTTCGTTAGGCATGAGCTAGTGCCAAATTAATCGCACCGCGCATATGCGAATTTGCAGATGGCACATAAACAACAAAAGTGCATCTGTCGAATTGGAAATAATTCAATCAATTATTGAAAAAGTGAGGAAAAATCCATGCCTTTACTACAAAAAGCACCCGCTTTTTTTGCAACATATTAAAGAAGAACATAACATGGGAGCAAATAGCTTTATATAATTTATATAATAAATCTTTCATTTGTTTTAGTATAGAAATTGCTTCAAACATTAAACTTATTTGTTTCAATCTGCGAATTGTCGCTAAGTGCCTGCTGCACTACATTTTTCGGCTGAATGAAGCAAAACAATTTCTGATATATGGACATTCGCGCCAATGCTTATTATGGGTAGACATGAATTTTTTTGGAAACATGACGAAACATTTCGTTAAAATTTGACACTAGCTGATGCACACTCATGCGCATTATAGTTGAGCCTTAATGTACGTACATCTAAGTAAGCGTAAACCTATGTCAAGAACGAACCATCGTTAACTTTCGAACAAAACAAAGTTATCGTCAACTTTCTGACGAAAGTTTTAACTAACTTTCACAGTACCCACACTTGCTTCTGAGGACGTAGTTGAAATTTCAATACCAACTGTCATTTGAATTGAAGTAAATGGGGTTGTGTCTAAGGAAACACTTGCACTGCGACCTTAAAGATCTATTGGTCCAAGATTTAAATGCTGTCTTCATGAGTCTGATAACATCTCTAGACGGGGTGTCCTCGACGTCTTTAACTGTTACTGTGATTTTGTTGATCGTATTGAATCTGGCTAGGGTGATGATTGGGCATTCTGTTTGTATGTGTTTTTTTTTTAGGTTAGGTTTGTTTACTTTAGGTTTGTTTTGCTTAGTTGTAGAGCAGTTGTAATTCAGTCTCATGAATTCCTTTGAGTATTTGATACCCTCGTGGTTTTCTGAGAGTTGTTTGGTTTCCTTGGCTTGTGTATCTGCCTTTTCATTTCCTTCGTGGTTTTTATGGCCTTGCACACCGATTAGCTTTAGTCTGTTGTGTTCTGCCTCTTTTTTGTTATGTGTGGTTGTATGTGGCAATCTTCCCAAGTACTCGATTTTGGGAACACGCCTACCAACCAGTCTTCCCACGGGACTGCCATTAGGTATTATTTCGCGGGGCTGATTAGCAATAACTATGCTTTAAGTCCACCTATGTTTGTAAGCATTCAGTACAGCACTGCTTACGTCATCTAAGCTTTCTTGATTGCGTATTTGATATTCGTTTTGAAAGACAGCCTGTTGTCTATCATGAGACCGAGGTATTTCAATAACTCCTTCGATTTAGCTGGTTGCCTACAGTGAAAGTCTCAAATTTCAGCTTCCTGTGACCTAGGTTTTGTGTTCGTGATAACTTCAAACCAGCGATTTCTAACCAATCTCTTATATTTGGCACTGCTGTTTTTGTGACACTCTTGGCTTGTATTACATATTTGGCCACCGTGACGACAGCAATATCATCGGCACAGCCCACTCCTTCAGGTCTCATTAATTCCTTTAAGTATTTGATACCCTAGTGGTTTTCTCAGAATTTTTTGTATGTGCCAATCTTTGAATGAAACTAATAGCACATGCTACCAGTATGCACGATTCGCAGACCCAAGTACTCGATTTTGGGAACACGCCTTTCAACCACTCTCCCCACGGGACTGCCATTAGGTATTACTTCGCGGGGCTGAACTATACTTTAGGTCCACCGATGTTTGGAACCATTTACGAATTTGAACATTACGTCATCGAAGCCTTCTTGATGCATTGATGATTGAAAGACAGCCTCTTGTCTTTTATAAAACCGAGGTTTTTCAAGGACTCCTTCGATTTAGCTGGTTGCCTATACAGAAAGTCTCAAATTCCAGCTTCCTGCGACCTCTGTTTTGTTGTCTGATAACTTCAAAGCAGCGATTTCTAACCAATCTCTTATATTTGACACTGCTGCACTCTCGGCTTGTGTTACATATTTGGCCACCGTGACGACAGCAATATCATCGGCACAGCCCACTCCTTCAGGTTGGGTTGGCCGCAGCACACCATCGTACATTTTGTTCCACTAAAGTGGTCCAAAGACGGGTCCCTGTGGGATACCTGATTTCAAAGTGCTCCAAGCCAATGTCATTGTCATTAAACTATTTCTAATACTTCAAAAAAATACGGTGACCCGTGGCGTTGTGGGTATGTGCGTCGACCCCAACCTCGATGTCGTAGGTTCGCTTCCTGCTCTGAGCGACAAAAATAATTTTCACTGCCCCACCTCTTTCGAGTCACTGACAATGCTCAAAGAGTATTTGCTGTCTAGAAAAAGCTTCTCAAACTTGGCCGTTCGGATTCGGCATTGAACTGTAGGTCCTCGTGAGAGAACAATAGCCAAACACAACACGAGTGGTTGCTGAGAAGCTAGGCCCTGGCCCCCTACGGGCTGTAGCGCCACCCATATTATTATTGTATTATTATTAATACTATCTTCAAGAGAAAGGAGGTCGTAAACATGCTAATGAGGCATCTTTGAATGTGTGCCTAGTTCGCTGTCTAGGCATCTCTTCATATTTTTCCTTCGATAGTGTCCTTCTTCTAGTCAACCTAAGGGCCCATTCATATGAGCGGCGAACTGCGAACGCAAACTTTAAGAAACAACCCTTTTCCAGCAAATATAAACAAAAAGTTAAACTTCTGGTGTTTTGCAAAAATATTGTAACTGAATTATCGAGTTTTTTTCATAGACAAAAATCCGAAGAAAAGGTAGTTTATGTATCCTAATTCATGATTTGAAAGTTTTTCTCTGCGAATCGATCATTCTCTCCGAGAAATGTCAAACTGAATTCTTGATACACAAACGCAATCCAAAGACGAAAACGCGATCCACAAACGATCACGAACGAAAATTCGCAGTGAAGTGTCAATTTGCACCCGCAGTTTTCTGCGAATGATATGAATGAACGTCAATGCTTGCGAAGTTCGTAATTCGAGGCGACCTCATATGAATGGGCCTTTATGCTTCTCTATGATCATCTTTATAGCCGATAGCTGTGAAGTCATTGTTGTTAAGGAAGCACCTGTCATGTATAGACGTAGATTCAAGCCGCTCCCACTTAAGGCAGCCAAGCTGAACGAACCTAACGAAAGTTAACGAAGCTATTTCTTCAATTGACATAAAACCATACAGTGTATGTCCACTCTGATCGACCTTTAAAAATGATTGCTTCCACCTACCTGTTCAGAGACCTCATTGCCGAACCAACAATACACAAAAAGTTCGCAGAAAATGCATCCGCAGTAGAAGTAAATCAAGATGGCGCCCTGTGAGTCGGATTGCACTGTCGCCTGAAAGCCTGTCAATGCGAAGATCAACAGGGATGTTAAAAACTGCAGAAGAAGTGGAAACTTGAAGATGCTCTCGATCTGCTTTCGAATTCTGCAAGAACCGAGAGTTAAAACAAAAGAACACTGCCTCCCTCCATGAGATTGGTACATACTCTAGAATAATGTTGTGATGCTCCACCAGGGAGTTCAGGTATTTGTTGAAGTCCACGTCCACCTTGCCACTGACAGCCAATCGATCGAAGGCGATGTTGAGCGTTTTCATTTGATACCGTGTCTGATTGATGAGGGTGACGTTCAGGTAGTCGATGCCAACGATTTGCAGTGCGCACATGATCGTCGACGTTGACATGTACAGCACTTTGACGTTGTACGGGACAAAGTCGGGGATCCGAACTCGGTAGGGGAATGTCTTTCCAGCAATGTTGAGTGGATCTGTGGGGGAAGAAATGAGTTTCAAATGTACACATAAGTGTCTCATCCCTTACTGAGCATCACCATAATCATGGCAAGGATGCCGGTGAAACCAACAATCGTGGCGTAGATCGTCAGTGGGACTTTGTTCTCAAATTCACCCCAAAAGAATGTCCTCTTCTGAAAGTAGAAGAAATTAGGAGAATGATTCCCGATGCGGTGCATCCTTCATACCTGTTCCTCAGACATCACGTACTTCTTGGTCATGGCCTTGAACTGCTCAATGATCCGGCGGATGTCTTTTTGTCGATAAAATGCATTGACCACCTATATCAGAAGAAAATTCAAGAGTAACCAACGTCGGCACTCAACAGAAACCTTACCTTGACCGCTCCTGTGATGTGAGTCAACGAGAGGCACGTGTTCTGCGTGAGTTCGTTGAGGTTACCCCAGCACAGCACCAAGTCGTACATCTCGAATCCCGTGTAGATGAATGTTGTAAAAGTCATGACTAACGCACCGTAGATGGTCAGGGAAACCTTGGTGCACCGCGATTCATGTCTGATGCCAAGCAAGGGAATTCCAGACCATTGGATCAGGGAGACGTTCAGGTCAATGGAGCCGAGAGTTCCGGTCGTGGGATTCGAGGGGAATATGTATTTCGATGAGATTTCAAACAATTTATTCATGTCGACACTGAGGATGGTGGCTTGTTCTGGAAGAAAATTTGGACGGGCTTAGTCTCGGAATGCAAAGAGCCATTCAAAATGTGTGGTTAAAGGTTTTTATGAAAGGAATTCGACTTAGCATCTAAAGGAAAAAAATCCTTGTTCTCAACCACCAGCCAGCGGCAAGCATTGTGCTACGCGGTTGTAGTGGAAAATGTTACGTTTTGTAAGCCATTTTGACAAACTTGGTAATTTAACTTGAAACATAATCCCACGATAACCTCGTTTTTATACCTCCTCCCATTCTAGACGATTCTCTTAATTGAAGCATCCGTGTTCTGGGCGCTCGATGTGTCCAAGCGAAGGACTACATTCATAGTTTGGTGCCTACACTTCATGGAGATCGATATTCGGCAAAACTTGACTACCATAAGGAAGTATCTGAGCCCCTCTTTTACTTGCTACATACCATGGCGTTGACTATACACCAGCGCTGTTTCTTTGGGCTAAGGATGGGCAATCGCAGAGCAATGTTGGATAGATTCTATTTCTTCCTCATCTCTGCAGCTCCTGCAAAAGGCGTTGTCTGACATGTTTAGTCGTGATGTATGCGTACCTATGACACTGTGTCTGGTGAGGACGCTCAGCACTTAATTTCGACTAAAACTGATCACACAGCCACAGGGCCCTTGCTATTTCTCCAGTTTTTACTCTGCCTAGGGCTTTGTCTTCCAGTATTCTTTTTATAGAGCTATGCCACATCAGTGATAGACAGGGATACTCCAAGCTCGGAACCTTTCTTCTTGAGACTGTCAACTTGATCGTTGCCTTGGCAGGCACTAAGGCACCGTGTTAGTCAAGGATGGATGATCGATGATCTGACTGAAGCTTTGTGCACAACCTGCCAAATTTCGAAGTTAAGATACACGATTCCATGGCTTATAACGCCGCTTGGCTGTCGGAGGAGATAGAGATCGATTTGTTTTTTGTATAGCGGTCTCGTATCGGAAGTGCTGCTTCGTATATCTCAGCCACTTCAGCTTGGAAGACGCTGTAGTCGTTTTTTATTGCCAGTGATTCTTCGATTTGGCCATAGACGACTCCTGCACCTGTACACGCACTACATTTTGAGCCGTCGGTACACAGGAAGAGTTGCCCATCTCTGCTGCCATATGTTCTTTCCATAGTTTCCGGTCCGAAAAACGAAGGTAGGTCTTTCCCTAAGCTGGTTTTGGAACCAGGTAATCTGTTTGGATAGTGTGTGGTACTGCTCTCATCTGAGTATGGAAGCGTAACTATATGGGTTGTCTCTCGAAAGACCCACCTCTCTGAGCCTCAGAGCCAATGGGGCTGCGCTGTTGCTGCAATATAGGTCGCGGTGAGAGGGTCTAAGTGGACCCAATGATAAATAATGTCAGTGCTGCAGTGAGTAGACAGAAGACCGTGCTGTAAAAAAAATGGCGACGAACTATCCCTAAGACGCTTTGGAAGGGTCGGTCGTTTAAAACCTTAGTAGGCCTTTCGGACTACTCCTTTCCGGTCTTAATCGTGGGTCCACAAATAAATCTAACACCATGACTAACAACCCAAAACTAATCGACAAAAATGACACGCATCCACATGGCAGAGTGCTACAATGAAAGTATCTCTTAATGAAAGCAGGTACTATGAGGGATCCCAAAAAACGGTAGAGGCATCGTAAACAATCTATTCTGTCACAACAGTGCTGTCTCATCGGTTCTGAGCCGCGAAGAATACGGTTTCTGAAGGAATAATCCATACTTCCTGCTGAGAGAATCAGTAGCAATCTCGTATGTCCATACGCCGCTCAGCTACCTAAAAGACGATAACAAGGACTAAGTAAAGAAAAAAATTGCAATGCCCTTTAAATCAGGTACTCCTATCGAACGCATTCGTTGAATCGCGGTTGTTGACATTAAGTCCCTGCTGCACTTATGAGAAAGCAAAAATGTCCGTTTCTTAAATTAAAGCATTCTAAAAAATGCCCACGGTATGACGCCCGTCATAAAGATCAAGGAACAGTTAAAAGAACCATACATCAAGAACGAAAGATTGGGTAGCGTTCCCTGACACAGCAACTTACGAGGACAACAATTCTTATGAACTGCAATGGTAAGTTACGCATTGCCTTGGTACCATACGGAGTCAGTGTAGTCTCATCACACAATTTACCTAATGGAACGACCAATTTCATTTTTTTTTCACGTATAATGACATCTCTTGGGAGGAATTTCGGTCGGAACTTAGGGAAGCATTGGCGATTATTTCAGGTGTTTGCACGTCGATTTCGCCGGTCCATTCCAGGGTAAGAAGTTCCTAATTATTGTGGACTCCTATTTCAAGTGGTTGGATGTAAGAATAGTTTCAACAACAGGTTCAGCTCTGCCATCAGAAGCCTACGTTCCGTAATAGCAACTCACGGCCTACCAGATTCAATTTTATCGGACAATGCGTCGGCCAATACAGCGCCTTTTCATCCGTCGAGTATTGGCCAAGCTGAACGTGTGCTTCGCACATCAAATGAATATTTGCAGCGAAATTATATCGAACCAATGAAGCGTCGGCTTTCAAGGCTTTTGCTAAATCTACACGCAATACGTTTCCTTACAAATAGAGTAACCAACAAGCTAGAGATAAATGATCCAATTTAAGCTAAGAACTATTCGGGTGCCCAATCATGGATTCCAGCATACGTATAAAAGCAAAGAGGGCCGATTACTTACTCAGTAAGCACCGAGTCAGTTGGTACTATGTGGAGACACCTCGACCACCAAGGAATAACGAAGATGATACAACACCTTGGAATATCAAAGAAACTGATGACCAGTATACTCAACCAGCCGACAATGAATGCGAATAACGAATCGTTGAAGAGCAGCGCAAACCCTAGCTGTGCATGATTGAGACTCATATTTAGAAAATAAATAACACATTAATTCTCAAACACGAAATCTTCAATTAAAGTCCACATCACATTTCCCTTTATAAAATAAATACACTACGAGTCAATTATTAAAATGTATCCACCACTTGGTAACTGATTAGCATCCAATTCACCTTTACTTCAAATCTGTATCAGTCTTTCAACTTAAAGCCAAAACAGTGAATTACTTGTAAAATCCAAAATCACTAGTCTGCACAATTGTATTAGTTACTCCTTTGCCCTCAAAACCTTAAGTGACCGCTGATCGGAGGTGTCGTTTAAGTTTTGTGAAGCCAATTCCTCTGTCAACGAAATATTCATTATTTTTTAATCAGATTATTATAAAATCATTTAGAATGTGTCCTTGAATTCAATCCGCCTTCAGCTTGCCCCAGGACTTCACACCCACCGGTGACAGGAGACGGTAATTTAAAAGCGATAATAGCCACCGTATGGGTCATCATTGGTGTCCCCTCTTCCAGATTTGATTAAGTGAGACATTGTAACACTATCAATTATTCACTCATCCGTTCGCCCATAAGAGGGGGCGTGGTAAGTCACACGCGGCAATTATTAGGTGCTTAGCAATTTGATTGTCGGAAAGTGGGCGGCAAACAGGGTATAGGGTACAATTTTAAGTGTGATGAAATGCTTGAATTGGATTGTGTTTAGTAAATTTGATTGAGGACTGTTGGGATAGGACTTAAAATTTAATTTATTTTCATTTCGATTAAATGTTCTTTCTTCCTGCATCCGAAGTTAACGCATTGACGACGTGTTTATAAAGTACAAACCAGTGCCAAAATGCGTAGACCTGTACCCGTTGACTTAAATTTTAACTTATATTCTGTAGAATACATTACCTAGCAAAACTAGATTTATACATTTAGACGACGTCTTGAATAATTTTAAGGCAATGTGTCAATAATATACCAATTTGTGTGCAGTTGGTTACGGAGTTGGTGATGTTTCTCTTGCGAAGATTCCCCTCCAAAAATCAATGAATATCGTTTTCTCAGGCCAAAGTTACCAATCATAAGTTGTGATATTTCGAATGTCATTCGACACTCAAAAAAACTCTCCACTCCACTCTCCACTCCAAGTGTCAACCGAAATCATGTTGCAGCATTTTGAAACTATTTGTCTGCGTGTCTTTGTATCGCTTTGTGTGGGAAGTCAAATGTCGCTCGAAAGCAGCATCACTTCTGTACTATGTTTCAGGCATCGCATAAACAAAACATGTTTTTCAATCATGTAAATCAAGAAAATAACAAACGTTGTTTATATACCACTTGACAGTTGTCAAAATTGCCAGACAAATTTATTTCACGTTCCGAAATTGGACTAGATTTTAAAAGTTGTCATTATTTTTATTTTACTTTCCAATGTGTTCGAAATGTTTGTATTATGTAAGCAATTTAAATAAAACAACGTTGTCAGAGGTAAGATATTGGGTTTATTTTGTGCCGACATGTATTAGTGCCGATATGTATCATACAAACTCTAATTTCCTATGGTGGCAGTAAATTGAGGTGTGTTGGACAGCTTGTCAAAACCGCCATTTTTTGCTTTGTTACGTCCAGAAATAAGACAGCAAAGAGATATACATCTTTTGCCTCTCTTGCGCCTTGATTCCATCTGACAGCGTTTTTATAAGCTTTTCGCGCCGTGTCTGATCCTCTTCCCCAAACATAGTATTGGAGTGGATTGAAGGTCTTATTTGAAAATTCACTCGTTTACCCGACATTTTTCAAATTTTCTGTGTTAAGTATTCAACACAGTGAGGAGGGGTAAGCAAACGAACAAAGCGTATGATCACGCTGTAAATTAATTAAGCTCCTGTTTATGGGAGTTTCTGTCTGCAGCATTAGGGTGATATTAATGAAGAAACCGATAAATGTATGTTTTTTGCTCAAATATGAATAATATCTATAAAATGCATGTGTACAAAATGCTTATGTACAGGTATGTATATAACTTTGAAACTTTTGCATTAATCAATAAAACAAGCAGTTTCTTTGCTGCTTTTCCTTTTTTACAGATATATGATGGAATTTACTTCCAAATTTTGGCAACTATTTTTCTGACTTAGTTTTACTTTCAATATCTGGAAATTTCTCTTAACAATTAAGAAATTATAATTTTTCGTGACTTCATTTCTCACGTATGACATAGAAAAAGGCTATACATTACATAAATGGATTAAATTGATGCAAACTATTTCTGTAAATAATGCAATTGAACACTCTTCGAACAATAGTACATGGTTGCGGCCAACTTCACACGATTTTCTCTCAAAAATTGATGAATCGGCCGCCATTTTTTGGTGAATTGACGAATCGGCCGCCATTACAAAGGTGAATTGACGAATTTGTAAAAGTATAAGTGAAATACAAGGGATTTCCACTACTCTTACATTCCTCTCTTTTGTGGACTATGGCCAAAAATGACCGAAGATGGATATCTCTTTGCTTTTTTATTTCTGGTTACATCACTCAGAGCCCATTTTTGCCAAGAGACAAATGTTTGCTTAAGCTTATAATAATAATAATATGGGTGGCGCTACAGCCCGTAGGTGGCCTGGGCCTAGCTTCTCAGCAACCAATCGTGTTTTGCGTGCTATTGTTCTCTCACGAGTGGAAGGGACCTACAGTTTTATGCGAATCCGAACGGCCAAGTTTGAGAAGCTTTCTCTAGACAGGAAATACTCTTTGAGCATTGTCAGTGACTCGAAAGAGGTGGGGTCGTGAAAATTATTTGTGTCGCTCAGAGCTGGAATCGAACCTACGACGCCGAGGTTGGGGTCGACGCACATACCCACAATGCCATGATGCTTAAGCTTACATCATTATTTAGTTTTGTATATTGACAGTTGTTGAAATATAACAATTGAAAAACAGAAGTAAATAATTGTCCACCATGGTTAGAGCTGATAGAAAATGTGTCTAATTTTTGACAGTTATGACAGTTCTGTCTGTCCTTTCTGTCTTCTGCTTACTGCTGTAGCAATGCAATATAAGTATACGAGTTGCTGAGAACCTGAAGGGACCTGAAAGGACAACAAACTTCTGACATTCTTTGCTTCACACAGAACACTCTTCAAAATTGATCACAAACAGGTCACTATGCGTTCAACAGGAACAGCTGCAGAGTCTTCTCAAATTTAATGCCAAAGGCTGGTAAATCTCACAGTCTAGCAACGAAATGTGAAAGAGAATGTGAACAATGCACTCCAACTGGCCAAGAAATCCAGTTGAGTACTTTGGGTACTGCTGGGAAACTTCATTTGCAAACCAGCAATGGAGAAACAGCTGGACTAGGATATTTTCCACTCAAGTGAAGACCATGAAAAGACCTGAAGCCTCTGACTAGACATGAGCCTGAAACCCAGTGAAGGGAAGGATTAGAAATGAGGCACAGAACTGAACCACCACGGGGAACTGGAATATACTCTCGATTTGGCTGCGAAAGTGGCACAGTCGCGAATGTTCACACGGGTTTTGGAATGAAGAGGGTCGCCATTGAAGTGGTCATGAGGGAGGGTCGTAGGTCATGACGACTTGCTATGTAGTGGTGAAAATGGAAAATGACATAATTCTGGCACAGGAATGATATCCATTTTTCAAAGAGTCAGGATCTGAAATGGAGTTCAAAGTCATTCCATGAGTTGGAGGAGATGCTGACGTTGAGTTACTGATATATTAACACCATTGCAATTGTCTCTGTTATATTCTCTGTCTCACCTACCGTCAAGTTTAGTATTTCTGCTCAATTAAATCTTACTTTTCACACTTTGACGTGCCTTCCTGCAATTGAAACATGTCAATTGGCTTAAAAGATCCTCTTAAAGGTTTAACTAAAAAGTGAAGAATGCACTAATAACCGGGCACAACAAAATCACGTTCTGAAAACTTTGAAAAGAACTTTTAATTGCATTTTTAACTGAAAATCCATGTTCAATTAAGTACTTAAGGCCTGCAGTGTAGACAACAGCAAATGTCTACATGCCACTCAGGTGGCGATTAAAAGTTTCGGACTTTTTTTTTAAACACGAACAGATTTAAGTGCTAGTTGGGATTTGTTGAAAAAATATTCCACAAATAATTTCAACCCTTGCCTGTGTAATTATACAGACAATTGATTGGATTGGAATCTTAGGAGGAAATTGGACGTGGGAATCGACAAATACTTTATGAATTAAGAAAAGCTTTGGAAGAAATAATTCAAGCGGCGTGGTAGTTTTAGATTCACCGTTTGTGTTGAGGCCGATTGCCTTAACAAGCATGCTTGAATATGAACTTGTTTGCGTCTTAATTCACTGACATTAGATATGCCAGCGTTTCTAGAGTCCAACGAAGGCGTCAATAGTGAGGCGCCGCAGATCTGATTTATGTTGATTCCAAGAATTAATATCTGTAAATAAACAGAATTCTACCAACTGGAACTCAGAAATCCGACGAAACTTATATGAAATCGCTCGGAAATCACAATAGGTGGCAGCTTGGTGATTTCTTGGAAAGCAATAATCTTGCAACTGTTGCAAGGACTTCAAGCTGGTGTTAAGGCAATGGCAGTCATTTATTTTCAGTTAGAGATGGGAAAGTGTGTCTCCACCGCAGCTCATCTCTCTTTACGAATGACGGCGGAGGAGCTGGATAATTCTTTGTCTGACGACGCCCTTCAGAACATCAGTGAGTAGGAGCTACCTTATGCACTCCCCTTTTAGAGCTATGTCGATACATAAAGAGCTTAGATCTAAATGGTTTCTGTAAAGCCTAGTCGGAGCAGGTAAAAAGAGGATAAAAAGGGAGCTGTTCTCCCTTTAAAAAGGGTCAACACTCAGATACCACGGTGATTGCAACAGAGAGTATTTTTGTTTCGTTGTAGACTTAGTGGTGGCCTGTGGCGATGTGGGTATGTGCGTCGATCCCAACCTCAAGGTCCTAGGTTCGACTCCTGCTCTGTGTGACACAAATAATATTTACGGCCCCACCTCTTTCGCACGCTACTTCCATTTTATGGTCAGTTTAATCGACCCACTGAAGGGTATGTAAATAAGCAAAATTGTCGATTTTGGAGTGAATATCAGCCAGAAGCATTGCAAGAGCTACCAATGTATTCAGAAAAAGTCTCAGTTTGGTGCGGTTTATGGGCTGGTGGCATCATTGGACCGTACTTCTTCAAAGATGAGGCGAATCGTAACGTAACTATGAGCGCTACCGTGAGATGATATCCAACTTTTTTTTTTGCCCAAAATGCAAGAGCTTGACTTGCATAGCATGTGGTTTCAACAAGACGGTGCCACATGCCACACAGCACGCGCAATTGAGAGGCGAGTTCGGTGAACATTTTATTTCACGTTCGAGACCGGTCAATTGGCCGCCTAGATCGTGCGATTTAACTCCTTTAGACTATTTTTTGTGGGGCTATGTTAGAGCTCATGTCTATACAGACAAGCCCGCTTCAATTGACACATTGGCAGACAACATTGAAGCATTTATTCGTGAGATACCAGCCGAAATGTTGGAAAGAGTATGCCAAAATTGGACTAAGCGGATGGACCATTTGAGGCGCAGTCAAGGTCAACATTTGCATGAAATAGTCCTCAAACATTAAATTATATGGACCGTACTATCGATTCAATTCAGATTTCATGCATTTTTCTGAATTTCATGTGTTTTTTTTTGAAAAACTTTCCTATAGCTTTTAAAAAATCACCCTTTATTTATGATGACGAATAAGATGATTGTACGTTTTCATTTTGAAACCCAGGAGAAAAAATGTATTTTCCTTGCTCGCCGTATTGTTTCCGTTAAAATCTTACTACTAGTTCTATGGATCACTTCAACTGCGACTGTAGTCTGGTGTGAACCTGGGCTTTAGCCAACAAGCCTGTGGCACAATTTTTAGCCAGTTGCCTTCAATATCCCTTCAGTGTTGTCCACAAGCTCTGCATGGCCCAACCATCTATTATGCTCTCGGATTGGCGATTGCGGATTTTTTGGCATAAGCAACTCAACCGAACATCGTATGAAGAAACGAGTTTCAAAAGTGAGTGCTAAGCTTGCGCATCGATATAGTTCGATGGCCTGAGAGACGAATGAAATGGTTACAGCAGCATGTGTGGGGCAAGTTGCTGACTGCACCCAACCTGGTAGGATGCCAGCGCGATCCCTGCTTGTCCATAAGTTGACATACAGCCTCCTCGTGGCGCCCCTGGATAGTCATCACAACAACCGTTGTGTGGTGAACTAATGTATGCAGCGACGCCTCCTCTGCCAAATAATGGGCCTGGCTTACCAGTTGTAGGTTGTGCGTGAGGTTAACTCCCTCACTCCCTCAAAAAATCGACGCTTACGAACCGACAACAGGCCTCGGATATGGACGGATTCACAGTTGACGACCCCAGCAAACGATCAAAGGACAATGTTTTCGGTTCTGCACGTGGGATGAGGTCCCAGAACTCGCGGAGGCCCTGGCCTGCTACAAAGCAGATGTTACCGCCATCCAGGAGGTGCGATGGGATGGGCCGGGCAAAAGGAAGATGAGAAACTGCGACATCTACTACGGTGATTTGTACTAAGAGGGAAGGCAGCGCTTATTTGGATGCGGATTCGTTGTTCGAGGCAGACTTAGGCAAAAAGTCTTAAGCTTTGAGTATATCAGCGTGCGCTTCATAACAATCCGCATCAAGGCTAAATTCGGGAACATCAGCCTGATTTGCGCACATGCCCCGACGGAGGAGAAGGATGACGATAGCAAGGATGACTTCTATGATCTCCTAGAAAGAACATACGATCGGTGCCCCAGATATGACACCAAGATCGTTCTAGGAGGTTTCAACGCACAGCTGAGCAAGGAAGCAAATCTTACAAATCTTCCGTAGTTTGACGCGTATGAACTCGGCCTTCGTTCCATAAAACAATAGGACCGCGATAGGTAGCACTCATATTCGGTTCTAATCGCCAGCTGCAACTAACACAGAACTATTTTGAAGTTGGGATTCGGGGTCACGATCTTGACGCCAACCGCTCGACGTCTAGTCGGGAAAACGACCCAGAGTCGTCTTCGAGTCGTTCTAATCCTTCTCTACATTCTAGGAAATCCGACAACAGTAACCGATCGAAAAAGAAAACGCGGCATCATAGCAAAAACATTTATTTCAAATTCACTTCAAAAGTAACACCCCCACAGACTACTCCCCAGAGTACTGCTGGCGCAGCACAGCCACAAACGTGTAAGATTTGCTGATGATCTGAAACAAAACCATAAGTCTCGCCCATCCTCCACAACATCACACATCGCGTACATTACTCAAAGTCGTCAAGCTGAGGTCCGCATAACCGCCAGCGGTGAACACCAAAGGCCGTTGGGCGTTGAGCAGGAACAGAACCAGCGATCTCCTGAACTTCGTGTCGAACTTGTACCATGATGTGCTGTACCCTTGAAAGGCGAGGGTCTTATTCTGAAAAACGAGATGAAGTCGTCATCGGCAGATAGCAACACTCCCACTGCCCTCACTTGCTCGGAGACTTCGTTGCCAAACCAGCAGTATACCAACAGCTGTGACAGAATGCATCCGACGTAGAAGTAGACCAGCACCAGGGCCGATGTGTCAGAGCGGACCAATGCCTGAAACCCAGTCATCCCGTAGATGAGCAGCGAGGCGGTGAACTGCACCAGCATTGGAAACTTGAACACGCTCTCGATCTGCTGGCGGATGCTGAAATGGAACTCAGATTAGTGACTTCCCGGAGGGGTTGGGCACTCACTTCAGGACGTGCGCGTGGTGCTCCACGATCTTGTGGAGGTGCCGTATGGGATCCACGGTCACCGTCCCGACCACGTCCTCGTTCAGCTCGTCAAAGGATATGTTCAGGATGCGCAGCTGGCATCGGATCAGGTTGATGAAGGTGACGTTGAGGAAGTCGATCCCGACGATTTGGAAGCCGATGACGAACACCGATATCGGGATGTACCACACCTGGACGTTGAAAGGAACTGCCTCTGGCATTCGTGCTCTGAAAGGGAACATTTTGCCCACAAAATCCGATGGATCTGGACAAACGGGGAGAGGGAGCATAAATGGAACTCCTTGCAGCATGTAACTTACACATCCACAGCAAGGACATGGCCGCGATGGTGGACACTCCGATGATGAAGACGTAGAAAGAGAAGGAGAACTTGTTCTCGAACTCAAGCCACGCGAAGACCTCCTTCTGGCGCTCAGTTCGGACGTACTTTGCGGTGATGAATCGAAAGTGCCGCACGATCTGGTGAATGTCCCCAAGTCGACTGAACACCAGGACGGTCTGTGGAAGTGGGAACAATTGTCGGTGGTTGGAGGCAGGGGCACGGGCTTACCTTCAGGGTTCCGCCTAGATGCAGCAGGGTCATGCAGATGTTTTGAATGAAATCGTCAAAGTTGCCCCAGCACAGGACGAGGTCGTAGAGCTGAAACGTGTGATAGGGAAGTCGAAAGAAGACCAGCGTGAGGGTCCCGTAGACCAAGAGGCTTGCTTTCAAGTCGCGCTTCGTGGCGAATATGGGTATCCCGGACCATTGCAGCATTTTGAGGTTAAGGTCGATGGAACCCAGGCGCCCGGTGCTGGGATTTGATGGGAACACGGAGTCCGGTGCGAGGTGGAACAATTTTTCCATTGCGATCTGGGGCGGAGGTTTGAAGTGATTGGTGGGAGATGACAGGTTTTTGAACGTGACGTCTATTTCTCTGTCCAACTGTGTTTGATGAAGGACTTGTAAGACACTCGAAAATTATTGAACTTACTCCTTGATCCACTCAGGTGAGATGTCGCCGCACAATTGGGAAACACTTCTTCCTCGTGCGGTCTTATATTGTGTAAATTTTGACAGCGTCAATAATTTATGACTAAGACTTGATGTGGCCAATAAGTTCCACAAGTTCCTACGTAGCTACCAGTCATATCTCGCCCCCTTTTTGGGAGGAGTCTTAGGCTTTATCTTATAAAAGTGACCAATTGGATACGGCATTATTCAGTTTTCCCAAAATTCCCTCCAATCAAACGGATGCATGTAACTAAAAAAAGTTTTAAAGTGGACAACGAAGGAAGTTTTAATTGTCCAACTTAATGCGTGAAGTCGGGCGAAACATACAATTAATAAACACTTGCAAAGGACTCACATACTTGACACGGCATGTTTCTTTGAATTGACTTCAGTTTAATTTAAGACTTCAGGCACATAAGACGAGGTCTTTCGAGATGTTTAAAAAATATACGTTGTTTCCAGAGAAGTGCGCTGGCATACACTTAAAAGAATTGTATTGGGTGCAAGGTTCGTCTTATTTGTACAAGCACTGATATATTTGAAAATGTCTTAAAAGTTTGTTTTTGAAATGATAAAAAGGGCGCCATCTATGAATGAGACGTTTCAACGCGTCCTAGTCAGTGATGACATTTGACTGGAGACTTTAAGGTCAGTGATATGTGTTGTTGTTGCTTCCCGTGTGAAATCTTGCTAAGCTTAGCACTGACCAATCAAAAAAACACGCCTAAAGAATGTAGGATGAATGCAAATTATATACAAATTTTATGTAATAATAGTTGTACCCTTTTTCAAAAACTACTGTAAAAAGTTTACATCAGTGCTCCATCTTTTACCATTTAAGAGTACACAAGGGACGAACAAGCAAATATTGGTTTATAAATATATACCTGTAGGAGAAATGGTAAATGCTCTTCGAAATTGCGAGGGTAACCTAGTTACGGACCCACAGGGAATAGTGGATGTGTTTAAGCAGCACTTCCAACAGCGGCTTAGCGGGCCTGACCAGGAGAGAGTGATAGGGAACCAGGAAATCCCAACTCCAGTCGACGAAGTAGTCCTACCACCTAGCTTTGAAGAAGTCGGTACAGTCATTAAAAGGCTGAAGAACAACAAAGCCACAGGCTCAGATGGCTTACCATCGGAGCTTTTTAAAGCTGAGGGCAATGTAATGGTAGGGAGCATGCACCAAATCATTTGCCGAATTTGGGAAGATGAAAGCATGCTCGACGACTGGAATATCAGCTCCATATGCCCCATCCACAAAAAAAGCGATCCTACCTCCTGCAAGAACTATAGAGGTATATCCCTGCTCAACGGTGCCTACAACATCCTATGCAGCGTACTGTGTGAATGTCTTAAGCCGTTTTCCACCGCACTAATCGGCACGTACCAGTGCGGCTTCCGGCCCGGCAAATCGACTATACAGCAGATTCTGGAGAAGACCAGCCAGTTTCAAATCGATACTCACCACGGCATTTTTCGCAAGGAGCTATTCGAAGCGATGGCCGAATTCAGGATCCTGGGAAAACTGATCCGGTTGTGTCGCACCACGCTAACACATACGCGGTGCACCGTGCAGTTCCAAACCTTCACCGGATTTCGACAAGGAGATGCGCTGTCGTGTGATTTCTTCAATTTGGTACTGGAGAAGATAGTGCGGCGGGCAAGAGTCAACACGGAAGGCACTATCACAAGTCAGTTCAGCTGTTGGGATACGCTGATGACATCGGCAATATCGCGCGGTCCCAACGCCGTAGTGGAAGCGTTCACGGCAATAGAGGAGCAGGCGAAACGAGCTGGTCTAAAGGTCAACGAGGACAAGACAAAATATATGCTGTCGAGCAAAAAACGATCCGCCGCACACCACCTAGGCCAAAACGTCACAATCGACAGCTACAATTTCGAGGTAGTAAAGGAAGGAAGACCTCGGGGCAAACGCTTACTACACGAATGACATCGTAATGGAGATCCGACGTAGATTCGCCCTCGTCAACCGATGCTACTTCGGTCTGTCAAAACAACTGGGCTCGAAACTCCTGACTCGAAGGACCAAAGTCATGCTCTACAAAACCCTTATCCTGCCAGTCCTACTTTATGGAGCTGAAAGCTGAACATTAAGTAAGGCTGCAGAGCTGATTCTTGGTGCCTTCGAAAGAAAAATGCTACGTCGGATATATGGTCCCGTCTGCGAGGAAGGCGAATGGAGGAGAAGACAACCGCGAACTCTACGAGCTGTACAAGGATGTGGATGTAGTCTGGAAGGCAAAAATCCGTCGACAACAACGCTCCAGCAAAGAGGGTCTTCGAATCCGAGCCTCCTGTTTCGAGAATGAGAGGAAGACCGAACCTCCGGTACAAAGACCAAGTCATCGCGGATGCAAGACAGCTTGGCGTTGATGACTGGAAGCAGCGTGCCCAGGACCATCACCAATGGAAGGCAGCAATTGCTCAGGCTCAGACCCTTCATGGTTCGTCTGTCTAATAAGTAAGTAAGGAGATGGTAAATCAATGCAATCGTATAAATCTTTATGACGACTACATTTCATTTGGAGAGTCTTGTGTTCCATTTGGAGAGCCCCATCACATGTACTATGTACAGTGGAATCTCCTTAACTCGAACCAACTTTGAAATTTCGTCACAATTTGACTTGGGGAGTGTTGACTGTATGTAAGATGTGTTTCACTTCCGATGTATTGCGCCTGCCGTTACAAGGATATCCTGAAAACTTTTGTAAGGATTTTTCTCGATAATAAAAAACTTCTTTCTATCCGAAAATGTTATTATTTCCATCAATTTATTGACATTTATGAGCTATACAGCTGCGGCGTACAAGCAAAGAAGCATTGGAACGCTATACTCCGAAAAAGCGTGGAATATATTCTTTTTTAACCACTAATCGATGGGTGGTCTTAGCGCATCGTGAATTGCCAAATGAGCATGCATCCACTAACAGCCACTGTGTGGTGTGTTCACGCGGGATGAGTGATTGACTAGTAACCAGTGTTACCACAGGCTGCTTCTGGTTAGAGTCCCAGAAGCAAAAAAAAAACGAGACATTTTGAAAATAAATGAGTCCCAACAATGGGGACCCCCTCCTATGTGAAAAAAGTAACTAGTACGTGCTTAAGCGTTTTCAATGAAAGCATAGTTCACACTTTGCAAAGTTATGAAAATATTTTTTTTCTGTAAATTGTACAAATAACATCAGTACCGAGATCAAGCGTAGGATAACTCTTGCCAACAGCTGTTTCTTCGGGCTCAAGAGGCAATTGAGTAATAGAGCCCTCTCTCGAAGAACCAAGTTGACTCTATATAGGACCCTGATCATCCCAGTCCTGCTATACGGCGCGGAGGCATGGACAATCTCGAAAGCGGATGAAGAAGTCCTTGGTCTCTTTGAGAGAAAAGTTCTAAGCACGATCTTTGGTCCTGTTTGTGTTGACGGGTTCTGGAGGAGAAGATTCAATCACGAACTGTACGGGCTGTACAGCGACATGAGCCTAGTTAGGCGTCTACGGATCCAACGCCTACGGTGGCTAGGTCATGTAGAGCGTATGGACACCACAGCTCCGGCCCGAAGAATCTTCGAATCCGAACCTGTCGGGCAACGCAACAGAGGACGCCCGCGTTTAAGGTAGCGCACCCAAGTGGAGAAGGACCTCAACCAACTTGGTGTGCGAAACTGGAGACAGCTAGCCAGAGATCGCGCTAGTTGGAGAGACATGTTGGTTGAGGCCCAGGTCCACCCCGGACTGTAGCGCCACACAAAGAAGAAGAAGAAGTTATGAAAATGATGAACACGAAAATGTGAGCTGTTTAGGTAAGGGGGTTTTAATAGGGACTTGACAGCTTTGTATTTAGTTACTTACTTATCAGGCAGACGAACCATGAAGGGTCTGAGCCAGAGCATGTATTTAGTATGTAAACGCATTCTTTCACTAACGATCAAAATGTCACTGTCAATTTATTCAGTAATCTGAACAGTAATCCGAACATTTGCATCATGGTAAAGCACACGGACAAACAATGTCTGCAAATCACAACAATTTTCTACCAAAATTCGGAGTCGGAACTTTAAGAGCGTTAACTCGAAATTTCGGTCGTTGGTTGAAGTGTAGAAAATGTCGCTGCAGTTCAGGCGTCCCTACATATGTCAATTCCATGGCGTTCTCAAGAATTGGGCATCGTACAGACCACATTATGGATCTTGGCGTAAGGATCTTGGCAAAATCATCTGCAGTGACTAAGCTCACTTTTGGCCCAATGGGTTCATCAGTAAGCAAAATATGCGTTGGCTGTGTGAAAATCCACATAAAATTAATGTTAGGTGCGCTTTGCATGCCGCATGATGATAACGTCACGTTACTGTGAATGGTCTGCGTTGGAAGATATGGGCTAGGACGACATGTAATTTTAACAGGATGGTGCCACAAACCACACACCACACCATACTCACTAAGTCAATGGTTTATGCCTAAAAGCCGATGACGTTGGAAAAGCTAATAGCCAATATTGAACGCGAGCAAAGCTGTGGTTTCAACCGAAATGTGAGGCCGAGTAGTTGGTAATTGGGTCCAATCAATCAATTTCAAACGTGCCCGCGGTGGCCACAGAAAATCACAAGCATTAAGGAGAATATTGGTCAGAAATGCTAACACTTATCCCATGAAATCTTATAACGAATAAGGATTTGCATTACTTAAATCATTTATTAGGCAAAAAGTGGCCAGTGGCATTGGGGTATTGTTAACTCATGCGCATCCGGCGTGAATAGGTTCGACACCTGGTATGACCCAAAATCATTATGACAACCAACCCCATCTGCTTTGAATCACTGCCAATGCTCTCCAACTTGGTCGTTCGGCATCAGCATACAACTGTAGGTCCCTTCCATTCGCGTAATTCACGGACAGAGGCAAGTGCACGCGTCGCAAGATGTCACTTTGGCATTCGCTAAACATTGGTCAAGCCTATTGCCCGCTTCGATCCATTGAAAGGGACCGTGAATCAATCAGTTTAAATGGGAATTCGGACATTCACGGCTTGAATCAAGTTTAACGAACGAAATTTCATTCAATATGGATTCAGACACGATTTCCTTCATATAAATCTGTAAACGCTCACGAATAATCACCTCTGAAAGGAATCTCTCATTGAAGACTATTCCTTGTCACCAAAAATGAAACTAAATCTCCTCTACTGGAAGACCAAAATTGAGTCATCGCCACATCAGATAACCTCCAACTTCGTGTGTGTCAAACAAAATGTAACTAAAGTCTTTTCCCAGCCCCACCGTGCCGCTCAAATGCAACAGATCCCAAGAGACGAGCGTAATTGTGACCCGATACGATGAATCGTTCGTTGTTTGGAGCAATATATCACAGGGATCCCTTTGGAAATCATGGTGACCTTGCATGAGTTAATTAAACGTAATTACCAATTAATTATGAAAATGATTTACACTACTTGCGCCTGCAATCCGAAGGGATTACTCTTCTGTTTGCCATTAAATAGCATGGCGTGTGGTCATTTGGATACCAGCCGAAGGTCGACTCAGTTCGTAGTGATCGGCCTGTTCGCCCGTGTCCTTAAGTAGTCTTTCGAGAGTCATAATCGAAAAGAGGTGTGTGTCCTCAGACAGGTGCCAGGGACCAGGGATCAAGTTTTAAGATCCCTTATGCGGCTTAAATTATACGACGTTTGTGTACATACTTGATGTGCATGATGAGGAGCTTTAGATTCTAATTTTTTTTTTAGTTTCTCTAGCGAGGTGGGAGGGACACATGTCAGCCAGGATGATGAAATTGTGCATCAAGTGAAGACCTCGGTGAGTCAGAAGAAATTTACTTAACTTTACTTGCTTACAAGTTTACTTGTCTGTCAAATCTGATGACTGTGAGGAGTAGCTCATTGTTTCCTATCACCCTCTCCTGGTCGCACCCGTTAAGGATGTGCTACTTAAATGCGTTCACTAGTCAGGGTGAGTAACAAGATTACCCACCTAGACTACTTATAAAGCTCTAGTGTTTTTTCTTGTCTCTGGACGCTTCGATATCCTGGATCTGCTGGGTTGCGAGATACCTTTTATTTACACGTTGCAAAGTCTTTTACTATGGGGGGCAGAACCAGCACTGCTCCTGTGGAGAAAGTTAGGCGGCTTGATGGTACATCCAGAACTGTAGTCATAGTTGAAGAAGAAGAACCATTATATTTCGTAGAAATCAAGATTCCACCTCAACAGACACGCCTTCCTCCTGTGACGTAGATCTTATGTTTAATAGCTTTCGCGGTCGCAGAAGAGCTCGGAAAAGGCCCATAGACCATTGCGATTTATTACCTAGTGTCTCTGTCAAATCTGATGACTGTGGCGACTTTGAGGCGAAAACTAGGTGGAAGAAGTCCCTCATCGACTAGAGTTGGAATTGGTTTCCTATAACTCAGCTGTTGGAAGTGGTGCTTTAATATATCCAACATTCAATTCGTGTCTGTAACAACATTTTTGTGGCATGTCTTTTCCTCCCTAAGCACAGCTAAAAGCCTGTGCGAGATAAATTCTTTAGGCGCAGAAGTTCTTAATTTTCTTCAGATTTGTTGTCCGATATCTACACCTCTTGTGTTGTTTTGTTTTGCATTGCAGCGCTCTTTTGGTAAGACTCGTTCGTTGCACTTGTCTTCTGCGGCCAATCCTCGTCATGACACGAGAGATGGTAGATTAAGATATGTAATAGATTACTTTTCCATAATTTATGTGAAGCACAAGCAAATTTGGCAGCACCGACAACGGTTCGTACCGATTACGTAGCGACCTCTGCTCTGCCTGTCAAGCTTACTTTCGCTTATCGGTCTTTTCTGA
Organism: Eristalis arbustorum; assembly: GCA_916610145.1. NCBI lineage: Eukaryota > Metazoa > Arthropoda > Insecta > Diptera > Syrphidae > Eristalis > Eristalis arbustorum. The sequence continues at coordinate 6,601,052 of OU744318.1, forward strand.
TCGAGCCATAAATGTGACTAGACTTGCGACATGACTCGTTTTAATAAAATGTAATAAATAAAATTACAATTAGAATTCTTAAAATATGTATATTAAAAGGTCGAGAGTCTATGCAAGTACACATTGTAGCTGTTTGTGTTCGACGTCAGGGTAGTCAGGTTTCAAATTAAGGAATCGCCAAATCAAAAGTTAAAATCGCCAAATTTTCAAATTTTCGACGCCATAAACGCCAAATTGGAAAAGAAAATAATATTTAATGTCAACAAAATAAGTTAAATACTAGTCAATGCTAACTTACTGATCTTTGTGCGTTGGGCGAGCAAGCCCCAGTGATCAAGTTATCGGTCGAGATTATCTCTTTGGTGGTATGACCTCGAATCAACTTCACCTCGTATAAGTTTCGTCCCCTTGTCGGACCTCATTGGTGTAGAATTTTCTGTATTAGGACTCTGCCCTTCTGTTACAGCGAAGGCAAGCCCTAAGACAAGCTCTCTCAAAAACCCGAATCTTGTACATTAAGCTTGCACGTACGTTTAACCACACCGGACAGCCATAAATGAGGATTGGTCGCATGGAGGCGATGTAGCAGATTACCTTCAGCCTCGCATCTAGTTGGCCGCTGTAAAACAGTCGCTTTGTCTAACTACTAACTAACAAGGCACCCCACAGTCTATGAAGAAACAAAGGGCTCTCTTTTCCATAAACGAAGGCCACATCTGACAGCCCTGTTCGACGTAGGCACGCCGAAGAGCCTCTTACTTAGTAGCACTTCGTAGGCTATGGCAAACCAGTGTCTGCTCCGGCGTCAAATGTCAAAACTAAACTTTGCTTTCTAGACGGTTTTAGACTCAATATGATTCCTAGGTGGCCCGTGGCGTTGTGGGTAAGTGCGTCGACCCCAACCTCGACTTCGCAGGTTCGAATCCAACTCTGAGCGACAAAGAAAAAATGTTCACGAACCCACCTCTTTCGAGTCACTGACAATGCTCAAAGACTATTTGCTGTCTAGAAAAAGTTTCTCAAACTTGACCGTTCGGAGTCGGCATAAAACTGTAGGTCCCTTCCTATCGTGAGAGAACAATAGCACGCACAATACGAGTGGTTGATTGGAAGCTAGGCCCTGTCCCTCTATGGGCTGTAGCGCCACCCATATTATTATTATTATGATTCCTAGGTGAATCGTTTTGAACTGAACAAGTTATGTTACTGAGTAGAAAACACATGACTTGCAACATCACTCTGAGCAAAATGATTCAGACCTCAATCGCCGATACAAGACGCACGATCGTCAAAGAGTCCGTACACTTGCTGGAATACAAATATGATATTAGTCTAAGACAATGAGCCTTCATTAAGGTGTTTGTTGGTATTAAAGGGAACCGACGAAAATACGTCTGCCGGTAAACTATGGCAAAACGAAGTACATGTTGTCTACCTTGATCGTAACGTTGCCATTGTACTTACTTACTTACTTAAGGTGGCGCTACAGTCCGGGGTGGACCTGGGCCTCAACCAACAAGCGTCTCCAGCCAGCTCGGTCTTTAGCTTGCTGTCTCCAGTTTCGCACGCATAGTTGGTTGAGGTCCCTTTCCACTTGCGTGCGCCACCTGAGTCGCGGTCTTTCTCTACTGCGCCGTCCCTCGGGGGTGTATTCGAAGACTTTTCGGGCCGGAGCATTGGTTTCCATCCGCTCTACATGACCTAGCCATCTCAATCTTTGGATCTTCATTCTTCTGTATAGGTCGACGTCACTGAACAGACCGTATAGTTCGTCGTTATATCTCCTCATCCACTCACCATCTATGCAGACGGGACCGAAAATCACACCAACCAAGCGCTACTTCATTCGCTTTTGGCAGAGTCCATGCCTCCGCGGCATATAGCAGGACTGGGACGATTAAGGTCTTGTAAAGCGTTACCTTGGTTGTTCTAGAGAGGGCTTTGTTTACCAATTGCTTTCTTAGCCCAAAGAAGCACCGATTGGCAAGAGTTATTCTTCGTTTGATTTCAACGCTGGTGTCATTGTCTGAGTTGACAGCGGTTCCTAGGTAGACAACGTTTTTGACTACCTCAAAGTTATATCTGTCTGCTGTGACGTTCTGACCGAGACGGCGGTGTTGGGTGTCCTTTCTCGTTGACAGCATATACTTGGTCTTACTCTCGTTTACCGCTAAACCCATCTTCGCGGCCTCCGTTGCAATACCCACAAAAGAGCCATTGACATCACACTGCGTTCTTCCGATAATGTCAATATCGTTGACATATGCGAGTAGTTGGACGGACTTCTGAAAGATTGTTCCTCTGGTGTTGGCGTTCGAGTTTTGAACAATTCTGTTCTTTCATTCTTTCAAGAACGATGTTGAAAAAGTCGCACGTTGACAGCGCGTTGCCTTGTCTGAATCTTTTTTTGACACCAAAGGTCTCGGTTAGGTCTTTACCTACCTTGATGGAGCAGCGTGCATTCTCCATCGTCATCCTACACAAACGGACGAGTTTGGTAGGGATGCCAAAACTAGACATTGCTCTGTATAGCTCGTCTCTCTAAATGCTATCATACGCTGCCTTAAAATCGATGAACAGGTGGTGGGTATCGATTTGATGCTCCTGGGTTTTCTCAAAAATCTGACGAAGTGTGAATATTTGGTCGATGGTGGATTTGCCTGACATAAAGCCACACTGTTATGGACCTACCAGGTTGTTGACGAATGGCTTTAGGCGTTCACACAGTACGGCAGATAAGATCTTATAGGCGTTGTTAAGGAGACTTATGCCCCGATAGTTGGCGCAGTCAAAAGGCTCTCCTTTCTTGTGGATCGGGCAAACAATGTTGAGGTTCCATCGGGCATGTTTTCCTCCGACCATATTTTACAGATGAGTTGGTGCATGCTCCTTACCAAATCATCGCCTGCGGCTTTAAAAAGCTCGGCGGGTAGGCCATCAGGTCCCGAAGCCTTGTTGGATTTCAGTTTAGGTATGGCAATCCTCACATCATCCAGGTCGGGTGGACGGAATTGTTGATCTTCATCGTCCAATCAACGTGTGTAGTTGAGGACTTTGTCTACATTGTCACAAGTACGAGATTAAACGAAGAATACTCATTGCCAATCGCTGTTTCTTTGGGCGCAAAAGGTGTAGAGCTGTCACTCGAAAGATCAAGCAGACTTTATATAGGACATCGATCAACCCTGTCTTGTTCTATGAGGTGGTAACGCGGGCAATCGTGGCCTACGCCAAAACACTAGGTCTTTTTGAGAACAAAGTTCTGCTTTAATTTTTTGTTCCAGTTTGCATTGATGGCATCTAGAGGAGAAGATTGAACGCGAGATGAACTCGTACAGCGGCAAGAAAAACACAGCTCAAGCCTCAAACTCTTCAATAGTGGGCAATGGGGCCACTCAGGAAGAGAGAGAGAGAGAGAGAGAGAGAGAGAGAGAGAGAGAGAGAGAGAGAGAGAGAGAGAGAGAGAGAGAGAGAGAACGCAATTGGAGGCAGCTGGCGAAAATTCGCGGCTGGAGAGGCGGCTTGATGGTACATCCTGAACTGTAGTGCCAGTAGAAGAAGAAGAACCATCATAAAAATCGAGAATCCACCTCAACAGACACGCCTTTCTCCCGTGACGTAGATCTTATGTTTGATAGCTTTCACGGTCGCACAGGATGTCGCACACGGTCGATTCGTATTAGTTCATATTGGTAAATGGGCATCGAATGAATTACCTCTTAATCAACTGCTCACGCTAGGATGTCTCTTTACAAGCCCATACACACACAGGGTAATTCATTGAGCAAGCAGTAAATCGCAGCAAATAACAAATCTGTCCCTCGATTCGAAGCAACAATTTCCTCAACAAACCAAGACGTCGGTTCTCAATCAAGTCTGTTTCTGTTTACATCCTTCTCTCGAAATGGCCAATTCTTGACCGAAATTAGGTCAGATCAAAAATTACCCTCCTCATGATAAACAGAAACAAACATCCACACAACTACCCCCACACGACTGCTCTTGACTGTCCTGACGAATCCACCCTTATTTCCATGGTCCCTCATCCCAACTGAGCACTCCATGCAGATTCCCAGCAGGAGCTCTCTTCGCCATTCAAAGCGAACGGCAAAAAGTAATCATCGTCATCATCGTTCGCCGGCACGTTCCACCCCAAAAATTGATTAAAAAACCCCGCCGTGGTCGCTTCCGTCGACAAAAACCGCAAACAAAACCAATCTTCTAACAGGCGCCCAGGACGGCGTGGCGTGTCACGCGTGGAGCACAATCCACTGTCGCCGGGACATCTGACAATGACGCCTGAAACTGTAACCGTCCCCATCGATGGCCCTGCAACTGGCAACTGGTGCTGCGCCCATCGTGTGCGCGAGAAAAGGAAAAACCAGAAAAAACTGCCAAAAGCCGAGCCCCGAACGTCGTAAACGACGACGCAATGAATTTGTTTTGAATTTTTTCAACCCAGGAGCCCAGAATTTCCAGGCGGTATCTGCATTCCTGAGCAAACGCGGCTATCCAGTGCACGGGCGAGTGAAAGAGCATCCAGCCGAAGCTCTCCACACCGGGAGTGTCGTAAAACCCGATAAAGATGATGACCGTAATAAAATCCGAACCCACGTACAGGGGTTGGCTCTGGCGGCCGTTCGATGCTTTGGGGCTACCGCGACCGCTTCGACGACGTTTAACAGCCCATTAAACTGTCGAAGTTAATGCGCTCATAAACCCATCAAATCAGTCAAAGTAACAGGCGAGCAGCGCCGCCAGCAGTTGTCCCGAGAAAAAGGTTTTTCCCTCCTCAGTGTGACGGTGTAAGGGATGATTCGGCTGCAGCGTGAGGACGGTGGGAGGCAAGTGTGTAAACTGTTGCGCGGGTGGATGCAAATTTGAGACACACGAGGGTGGAATGTGTTTGGCTTGTGACTAGGACTTCAGCGGGGGCACTGATGGCTGATGACTTTATTGGGAAACTTTTGTGAGGGCGCGTGGGGAGCAGTGGGAAATGAACTTTGTTTCGTCGAGTAATTGTTGTGAGCAACTTCAAGAGAGGTGGGAAATTGGGTGTGAAAAGTGTTAAGGCTTAAGCCTGTACGGGGAAACTTCTTCAAGGACTCTCATGGATGTCACAAAAAGTTGGTGATTAATGAGATGATGCATTTTCAGTTCGACTAATTTATAGCGAGAATGGTGTCTAGGAAGGTTAAATTTTTTGCGAGATGTTTGTAGCGTGTAGTCATGTAAGGAACTCTTAGACAGTGTCTCAGAAGCTGGTTCGTAGCACGGTGTACCAGACAATCGCGCTCGGACACTGAATGAAGCCCGAACAGAGTTGGGGGCGTTCTAAACGCTTTTAAACTTGAGAAGCTGTCAGACATTCTAATCAGCATGGCAACACATAGTGTGAGCTCAATAAGTAAATATTCCATAGTATTGGGGATAAACTACTAACTATTTGTCCGTGTTTTTGGTATTGTGACGACTTTTTTCCCAACTTTCTGGCAGTTAGTGGATCCCATCCCAAAAGAACTGCGCCGGCTTGGCGGGTGGGGTAAAACGTCCCATCCACTGTTTTCCAAATAGTTCTTAACCGAAATAGCGTTGTCATGTCATGATGCAAAATTATTGCCTCGTGTCTGGGCGCATATTCCGGGCGTTTTTTGGCTACTGCTCTCTTCAAACGGATTTACTGTGTTCCGTAGCGTTGTCCCTTGATGGTTTCACCCGGTTTTAACTGAACCTACTGAATAGAGAGCATTACCTTCGCGCCATGGATATTCGGCTTTGCGGTGATTTGGCTGGTTGGCTGGATTTTACCGGTATGAAATGAGCGTTTTTTTTGAAAATTAAAAAAACGTTCATATTAATTATTAATGTGAAAGTAAGAACGGTCAGAAAGTGTTTGTTGTGCAACATTTAACATTGCTGCCATTTGCTTTTGACTCAAAGTGTCATCTCCATCCAATATCGTTTGCAATTCGGCGTCTTCAAACTTTGTTGGTGGTCTTCCACGTTCTTCATTTCTCACATCAAAATCATTATTTCTGAACCGTTGAAACCATCTTTTGCATGTTGCTTCTGATAGAGCATGATCACCATATGCCTCGACAAGCATTCGATGCAACTCTGAGGCACTTTTCTTCAAATAAAAACGAAAAATTAATGCTTTCCGCAAATCATCACTGTACATCTGGTACAAAATTCGACGTTTTTAACACGATGAAAAAATATGATTTTGTCTGTTCAATGACTTGATGTATACTAAATATTTGTCACAGATCAAAAAGCAAAAAAAAAAAAAAAATAATAAGGGCTCGTTCACAACAAATGTTCCCTATCGAGACATTTGTATCTTGACGCTCACTTCATACTGGTACACTGGTATATTTTTTTGCGCTTGGTGTTGTTGCAATGGATCCATTTTCAATCCGATACAAATGACTTCATTTTGTGGCTGCTTGAGTGCCACCCAAAGATTCGGCGAGCTCTCCTTATGTTCGGCAACAATCAAAATCATAGAGTAATGCTTCCAGTTTTTCAACTTTCTTGGCTGCCCTGGACATTCATCGTCTTCCAAGCCTCACCACTAAATCGTGCAAACCACTTTTAGCACGTTTCGCTCAGCTAGCGCATGTACACTACACACTTTCACCAAAATACGATGTCTTTCGGCAGCAGTTTTCTCCATGTTACAGTAATGAACAAGAACTCAAAAAAACTTTTTCAGGAACAAAGTTCGACATTCTTCTTCTTTCTTTGGCTGGCGCTACAGTCCGGGGTGGACCTGAACCTCAGACAACATCCCCTCTCTCTCGCCCGGTCTTTTGCTAGTTGCATCCAGCCACGCACGTTCATCGTATTCAGGTCCCCTTCCTATTGGCATGGTCTTCCTTTACCACGTTGTCCCTCGGGGTTGGAGTCGAAGATTTTCCGAGCCAGAGCATTAGTGTCCATTCGCTCGACGTGACCTAGCCGTCTGAGACGAGAGATTCGAACTCGTTTGAACAGGTCGATGTCGCTGTACAGCCCGTCGTTCAGTCTCCTCCTCCAAACACCATCCGTACATACGGACCGAAGATAATTCGAAGGACTTTCCTCTCGAAGCGACCAAGAAATCCTCGTCCGCTTTAGTTAGTGTCCATGCCTCTGCGCCATACAGCAGGACTGGGACTATCAGGGTGTTATATAGCGATATCTTGGTTCTTCGAGAGATGGCTTTATTCCTCAGTGGCTTAACGAGTGCAAAAATGCAGCAGTTGGCCAACGTGATCTTCCTTTTTATCTCCGCAGTAGTGTCGTTGTTTGTATTAACTTCGGAGCCTAGGTAGACAAAGGCTTTCACTACTTCCAAGTTATAGCTGTCTATAGTGACGTTTAGTCCAAGCCGTCGGTGTTGGTGGACCTTTTTGATGACATTATATACTTCGTCTTACCCTCATTAACCGCAAGTCCCATCTCATCCCATCCCATCCCTTCTCGATGCTTACAAACGCCCCACTGACAGCCCGTTGTGTTCTTCCTCCGTACTTCTTCTGTCAATGTCATCGGCATATGCGAGCAGTTGCACAGATTTGTGGAAAATCGTGCCTCTGGTGTTGACATTTGAGTGCCGCACGATCTTCTCGAGAATAATATTTAAAAAGTCCCATGGCAGTGCGTCGCCTTACCTAAATCCGTCCACGCCGGACTGTAGCGCCAGCCAAAGAAAGAAGAAGAATGTCGAATTTTGTGCCTTGCCGTTGACATCAAAGTTCTCGGTACAATCTTTACCGACCTTGTTGGAACATCGGGCGTTCTCCATTGTCATTCTGCAAAGACGGACGAATTTTGCAGGGATGCCAAAACTAGACAAGGCGCTGTATAACTCGTCTCTGGCCTTAAAGTCGATAAATAGGTGGTGGGTATCAACTTTAAACTCCTGGGACTTTTCTAAGATCTGACGTAATGGGAATATTTTGTCGCTGGCCTGAATCCGCACTGACATTGACCAATCAGGCTGTCAACGTAGGGTTTCAGGCCTTTATACAGAACGGCATAGATCATATAAGATATATTTAGAAGACTAATCCCTCCATAATTGGCACAGTTTAGAGGGTCTCTTTTCTTTAGGATCAAACAAAGTTCGAGATATTTGAGTTTAAAAAAATTATCGTTGTTTTTGCTTTAAGTGGATGACATACACTGAAATGACGTACAATGACAGTAGCTTTCCAATGCATGTTCCAATGGAATAATACAAGTTACGCCATCTCTTAGGAAACCGCACGACTATAAGTTATAGACCCAATAGCATAGTTTCAACAGATTGATCTCGATCTTGAGGCGAATTTGATTGCTGTGCTGTATATTGAACTCTAATCTCGCCCCTTCTTTGGGACGTAGCGGTAAATGAACTGCTATTAATGCTGGAAGAGGAAAGATGCAAAGTTATTGGCTGTGCGAACGATATTGCCTTAGCAGCATCTGGCAAATTCGTCTCTACTCTAAGAGACATAATGCAGAATGCCTTCGACAAGCTGGAAGAATGGACTCGGCGTTAACCCACAAAAGACGGATTGTACTCTTCACCAGAAGATACAAAATCCCCCAGCTAACTATCAGTGCGAAATTTCTGGGTCTCACGATCGATAGCAAGCTAAACTGGAAGCTCAACATCCAGGAAAGTGTCAAGAAAGCCTCTTCGGGGTTGGGGGCGGGTGTCTACTCCCAAGATCTCAACATTGCTATCTCTTTGAAGCACCCTGGTCACTGTAGCGTTTTTCAGACAGGATAGCGATTAAAGTGGCGTTGGATATCACCATCTGTTCGGCCGCTATAAAATCGAAGGACAATGTCATGTTTCACTCAGAAACATCCCTCAATTGCAGGCTGTCTCTTAACGAGATGGCTGAGCATTTTAACATTCACCTCATGTGGGTGCCGGGACACTGTGACATACCAGGAAACTGCAAAGCCGATGAACTCGCCAGGTGTTGTACAACCTCATCCCTATCAATAGCAGGGGTACCGCCTTCCACGCCGATCGCTACTGCCTACCATCTTTTAAAAATTCACACAATCAAAACCACTAATTACAAATGCCTGGAAGGCACCACCTGCCTGAAAACAAAAGAAAGCTGGCCATCACTCAACCTAAAACGGTCACTCAGTCTACTTGGACTCAGCAAGCCCTCATTAAGGACCCTCATAAACGGGCACTGTGCAATTGGCACTCATGCTCGCAGGATGGGTGCGCCATACAATGATTTCTGCGGAAGCTGCAAGGATAAAGAGGAGAAATAAAACACTCATCATCTACTCTGCTCCTGCAGTGGTCTGGCTAGTCGTAGATTCCTACACCTAGGGGCCTACTACTTCAGTTGCCTAAATCAGCTAAAAAGCGCCAGCATTGGCCAGCTAAATCGCTTCATTAGAAGCACCAACTGGTTCCAGTGTTAGGAGAAGTCAATCCGCGTGGTATCACGATGGGCCTACCCTGGCCTAAGTGTGACTGCCCTTTAGTAGTCAGCCACTATAGCCTAACCTAACCTAACCATGTTCATCAGTGAAATTTGAAAAGACGATGAGATACTGACTGACTATACCACGTCGTTTGCAGGAGCTGTAGAGATGAGGGGGAAATTGAATCAATTCAACATATACTCTTCTAACTATTTGGTCTATGCGATCGGCGGCCGGAAGGTTGCAAGGACACCCATTACCTAACTATCGCAAGGAGCTATTAAACCCTGTGGTCGGGATCCCGGCAAAATTGCCCCCTGGTCCTTCAAGGGCTGTAGCGCCACCCATATTATTATTATTAATATTGTGGAATGGCACTGGATTGGCGATATCGGGCATTTTGGTCCTCGTGATTGAAAGCAGTGTGTCCAGGGACATAAAGCAACTCTAATTCAGAGTCAGACCTTATATGGGTCGCTGCTTCACAAGATAAATTGATTTGAACACACCCCAATCACTTTCTAAGAGACGCATACTTAACCTACCCTAACTGCCGGAAGTTCGTTCAAACAAACTGTCATTGAGTCATAGTCCTGAGAACACTAATCTCACATTTCTATAGGCACCGTGCACACTTTGTAATTATCAAACACTTTATGCGGCCGTTCATGCACGTGCCGAGTCACCCTCGCGCAGACCTTCAGTCGTTGAACTTTTCAGTTTTTCATCAAGAATTTAATGGAATCCCGTTCGGGGGCCTCCGGCTCCATCAAGCGACTTCATTCCCTCCTCAAACAGGTGTCCACCAGTCCCATTAACGGGCTATAAACGACGGTCCTCTGGGCGCACACCTACCGTGTACACCGTCAGGTATCCCATCGAAATATCAAGCCAAATTTATTGGCAATTAAAACGAGATGAACTGCGAAATCATCTGCTAAACTATTCCACCCTCTTGACAGACACCGAATTGCAGCCGTAAATCACATCGAAAAACCACTCAGCAAAACCCACTCAAACAAGCGCCGCACTCATGTTGAAAGCTGCGCGATGAGAGCTTTCCAGAGCTTTCGATACGCGCCCAGAATCAACAGGCAATCCGAACCGTCTGAGTGGAAACCGAAGCAGCACACCAGCACACCCACCTAGCCGAGCTGCGAATCCCCGAGCGGACAACCTAAGCGGGAGTCTCACAACTCGCAAGCGAATCACCGTCCAGCTCTCAGTTCATTCGAAGTTGGTCACCGGAAAGGAAGTGTACCGTCGTCGCTGTGCGTCGTTTTTTCATTCGCGTCGAGTGCTTCAATTTCAAATTTTCAAATTCAGTAGCGTCGGTTGAAATCAAAGTGAACAGGGTGCTCGCTTGTTTGACGAGGTCTTAGCCATCCGCGAGTGCATTTGAAATCCATCCGGAATCTGTGCAGTATCAAGACGTTTTCCGGTTTTCCTGTTGCCCGTCGTCCGTGATCGTGCGGTAGGTGCGTTACCATTAACACGGTGACTTGTGCAGTTCGTGGCCTCACGGGGCAATAAAGAAGTGAATTCGTTTTCCAAGAAATACTCGCAGTGCAAGCGGGATTAATCGCTGCAGTCGATAGCGCTGTTTTGTAAGGGCCTTTCCCGGGGACCGGACGAATTCAGGCCCCGCACCCATCGGCACCTCGCCGCCGCTGTCGTCTTACTTTCGGTGAGTAATTGGAGTGCCGGTCTGTGCTGATTGTGATACAAACAACTGGCTCTACTATGCGACTGGAGTACGTGTTTACTTGGTTCTGTCAATGAGGAGGAACCTTCTCGTGAGTGAGTGACTAATTTCCTGACGACCAGTGTCGTCTTCAACGACTGTGTCGTCAAGGCCTTGGTGTGAATTTGTGTTTGTTTTTGGGTGCTTTGAGGAAACTTCGATCAAAGTCTGGCGACAGGGTTGTGGAACGTGTTTCTTTACGCTTTTGAGATTGAAAAGTGGCCACAACTTTCTGGCGATTAGATAAGATACTCGTAGGTTTTAATTCTGAAGAGAGGGAGAGATTCAGCGTGATTAGATACCGGGGAGAGTGTCAATGGCATTGAATTTGAGCGGCAGGTAAATATACAAACAATTCGGGTCGTTCTGGGCTCAGCGAAACCGGTTGACATGGGCGGGGAATGTCTGAAGGTTTGTTGTTTTACGTTTTAGCGGGAAGAAGATGTTTGGCTCTGCGTCTGGATTTTGTGGATTAAATTTCATGATCAGTAGTGACTGCGTCCCCGATTTCGGACTGCATTCTCCGACACTTTCTCGATCTGGTGACGCCATTGGAATTAGAGAAATCGTGCTCACGTCAAATCACACGGCACACGATAAGATGCGATAAACTGGTTTCTGTACAAACATCTGTTCCGTCTTCCGATGTCTGTTTAATTTGCATACAAAATCTTCAGTTGATTCAAACTCCGACAAGATGTCTCCCTTTCATTTCCCTATGAAATAAAGCGCCACTTGTCGTTTGTTTGTTTTGGAGATCATGTCTTGTGGGATTTCTTTCGGTTGGCGCTGGAAAAATGTCAAAGGAAGCGTTCATCTCCTCCTGATCCTTGTGTAAAGTGTGGCAATCTTCGTGAAATTAATTATTTTGTGTGCTTCCCGATGTAAATTGAGTTGGAATTATTCGAGGCATTGCACATCCAGTTGGATTAGCTTACTTTACTTTAGCGTGGAACTGATGCGATCACCGGCGAGATAAGAATGAAATTCTGATGAAATGTCATAAACAGTGAGAGTGTCTACTTAATTAATTATTGTTGCAGTGACTGAAGTGGGTCGACTCGTGTCTTTAGATCATGCCACAGATTGCGGTGGTGACTTAATTTTTAGCGATCGTTTGGCTCAGTTTAATACTGTGTGTACGCCAAGTCTCTTCCGTTCTTTATGCAACTCGGTGGAGGTTAGCGAAGGTTATTGGGCTGCCAGCACACGTTGAGCCATTGCTATACCCTTTGCCTGTAATTCAATCCCAACGCCAAAGAGCAGAAGCAAGGTTAATGCATTCATTGGGATTCGAACCGGGGACCCTTATAACCATGGGCTGGCACTCAACAAACAGCTCCATCTAGCGAAAGCCACTCTCTGTAACAAACGTGGATTCAAACTCCGTGCTTTGGCAGCCAGTGGTGTTTGTTTGATAAGTGCTAGTAAGAAGTGCATATTTTCATCGCACAATTGAAAATCAAGTTTAAGGCTTACGTAAATTCAATCTTCTTCTTCTTTGATTGGCGCTACAGTCTGGGTGGACCTGGACCTCAACCAACATGCCTCTCCAGCCAGCACTTTCTTTCGCCAGCTGCCTCCAGTTGCGCACACCAAGTCGTGTCAATCAGTCAAGAGAAAATCCAGAAATCCAAGGAAAAACACAGAACTTCTCTCGAAATCTTTAGAATTTCCGAACAGTCCAGTTCATGCGCAGTCCACTCTCGATAAGACATTCGACGTCCAAACTAAAAACGTGCAAAGTGTCACCATATCACAAACAACTACGAAGAGACTTTTTTTTCCAGTAAACGATAATTTTCTTGTCAAACAAGCACCATTCAACGTCAGCTCTTGCTAATGTTTCGTCGAATCAATGATCGTTTGTTCAGCAAGCGCTAACTGAGCAACCAACTAGCCTCTAACGACGACTTGAATACACTAGATAAAAGCCCATTCCGGCTAGAGCCAAAATTATCGGTTTTTATGACGAAATCAACAATTACGTGGTGTTCGTTGATTAAACTTGAATGACCGTCCAATCAAATTTCCAATTAGAATAATCTATCAAAAGTCGCATAAAACCGGGAAATCTGGACAAGTAATATTCAAAGAATCTCTCTGTTGCAGTTTTATGCGATAAATTAACGCCCGGGGAGGCATAAACTTTTTGGCAGGGACTTCAATGAAGCGGACCAGAGTCATTTGTTGTCGACGAAACGTTGCTTCGCATGATTTATGCGCGGTCGCTCTATGGAGACGGTGTGATTAGAAGATGTCCGGTGGAACGGACGCCCTTGAACTTGAACTGCAAGACAGGTGACAGTGACATTGGTTGTTTTTGTTGATGAGGAGAAGAACGAGCAGCAGCTTCATAAGGAAATGACACAGTGGCAAATTCGGGGAAATCATTTCCTTATTTCACAAGATGGAGAATGGGTTGACGAGTATGGTGTAGGAGGACACCGGAAATCAAGTGCTTCGACTTTGCAGATGACTGGCGTCTTGTTGCGAAGAAATTGGGGGGAATTTTGGAAGTTAATCAGGAGTTTTTTCGCTATTGAAAGCGGATGAAGAAGTTCTTGGTTGTTTTGAGAGAGCAGTTCTTCGTACGATCTTTGGTCCTGTTTGCGTTGATGGCGTTTGGAGGAGAAGGTTCAATCACGAACTGTACGGACTGTACAGCGGCATGCACCTAGTTAAGCGTCTTCGCATCCAACGCTTAAGATGGCTAGGTCATGTAGAGCGGATGGACACCACAGCTCCGGCCCGAAAATTCTTGGAATCCACCCCCGAGGGACAGCGCAACAGAGGACGTCCTCGCACTAGATGGCGCACACAAGTGGAAAAGGACCTCAACCAACTTGGTGTGCGCAGCTGGAGGCAGCTGGCGATAGATCGTGTTGGCTGGAGAGCCTTGTTGGTCGAGGCCCAGATCCACCCCGGACTGTAGCGCCAATCAAAGAAGAAGAATTAGGAATTTTTAGGGATTTTTATAATCCCTCACGAGGTAGGTGATAATTGTGTAGGGCATGGTTTAGGGGGGAAATGCAGGTAAAAGTTGGATAAAATTGATGTTTTTGATGTTTTAAGTTGACTCGTAAACTTCTCGAACGAGTTCCAAAAGGCAGGGAACAAGTTATGGTTACTGACAGTACCAGGTGTACCAGTATGAAGTGAGCGTCAAGATACAAATGTCTCGATAGGGAACATTTGTTGTGAACGAGCCCTTATTTTATTTTTTTGTTTGTTTGCTATGGCATCTGTGAAAAATATTTAGTATACATCAAGTCATTGAACAGACAAAATCATATTTTTTCATCGTGCTAAAAATGTCGAATTTTGTACCAGAAAGTGATGATTTGCGGAAAGCATTAATTTTTGAATTGAATGCTTGTCGAGGCATATGGTGATCATGCTCTATCAGAAGCAACATGCAAAAGATGGTTATAAGATGGTAGAATAGATGGTAGAAATAATGATTTTGATGTGAGAAATGAAGAACGTGGAAGACCACCAGAAAAGTTTGAAGACGTCGAATTGCAAACGATATTGGATGGAGATGACACTTTGAGTCAAAAGCAAATAGCAGCAATGTTAACTGTTGCACAACAAACAATTTCTGACCATTTTTACTTTCCCATTAATAATGAGTGTCTTATTTTCAAAAAAAAAACCAAAAAAGCGGCTCATTTCATACCGGTATACGTATCAATACCTCATAGAACGTCGAGTACAGTCTATACGAACGCCGTCAGACAGCCAATACAAATTACTAGGTGTACACCAAAAATGGAACGAATTGTTTTTTCCTCATCGTTCTTGGTGAGGAGGAGAAGAGGAATAATGTTTGAGCTATTTTATGTTCCTTATCCGTAGTCCTCGACGAGAATTTTTTAGAACTCAAACTATGTCCATGATGGACCCCTCGGCAACGGAAAATGCTAAATTTCTTGTTTCCATTTTATACCATAACCATATAGTCATCGGCTTCCATTCGTAAGTCAGCCCGATCTTGTATAGGTTTAAACCAAGATAATCACGTAAAATACTCCATAACATCGTCTGAGTCATGTCATATATATTTTTGACACATTGACCAACCCGTTGTCTCACTGAGACGGGCAACAGCACGCAACGAATATGTAGACTCAACAAGGGCGAGAACTGGAATTAAAAGTAATACCTAAAATTGCGATCAAACGCAGGGTGTCTAGTGAACCCGAGATATTGTTGTCTCCGATATGTTTAATCGCTCGATTTTGGATTCAATCTAATAGGCGCAGGGTTGTCTTGGTGGCATCAGACCAGATTTGAGCGTTAAATTCAAGCTTGGGGCGCATATACGTCCATAGAAGTCTGGCTACAATTCGTGGTTGAATATTCTCCTCCTGATCCCGTCAACACACAACTCAACGAGATTCCTATATAATCTCTGCTGTTTTACCGCGGCCAGGGTGAAGGTAATCTGCTACATGGCCCTCATAAGGCCAGTCATTGTGTATGGTCCCCAGTGATGGGTGTCTTAGGACTTGTCTCCGGTTGTATCGGACGTCCGAGTCTGACTACAAGTAGTACTATCCTACTGAGGTCCTGCACAACAGGGTGAAAACGATAGACAATTTTATAATTAAATTAATAAGAAGATTCAATGCAAGAAGTATGACTTTTAGCAGTCTGATCATCTTTTGTACCATGACAAGGTGCGCCGAGATGGCTTTGTTCCACCTGAAGCATTCTTCTATTTGGATTCGATCGGTCTGATCCAGGACACGGAAGGATGTCATGTAATCTACCACCCGGACGCAGAACATTTGACAGGCGACTCCTTTACGAATCGGATGTAGACCACGAATACGATGATCTCCTCCGTTTCAGTAAATCGATCACTGTTGGAAACTGGAGAGGGAGTGATAAGACGTGGCATGTCTTTTTGTGGTTACACCATAAGCGTCAACACAAACACGACCAAAGTCTTGCTCCCATCCAAGACAATTTGAGTTGAACGGTTCGAAAGTTAGTTTCTAATCCAATAGAAGAATAGGTTCATCAAAGTCAAGACTGTCTTAAGACTCTGTCAAATGCCTTAGAAAAATCAAGCGCATCTCATCTGTCCTTCTGATGGGTCACTGTTGTTCGTAGCTCCTTATTGATCTCGAATTGCGAGGTATCACTCCATCCCACCCTTGATGGAATTCCCAACGCCTTCTCGACCGTTTGAATATGAACCAACTCCCAGCCGGAAATAATAGGAATTCAGAGGGCAGTGTCGTGACTCAAGTTCAATGAGATGTCCAACGGGGACATTGTCATATGTGCAGTCCAGCAGACAGCAATTAAGTGTTAATTGACATTAATTAGCATTCGCTTAGATTGTGTGACGGGACGCAATGTCATTGCGATGCTGACTAATGGGCTTTGTCAATAGTTAAACTTTCAATAAACCCGTAGTGCCATGAGTTGAGAGAACACTTGGGAGACGTTTGCAATGAAAAAAGAGTTTGAATTTCGTTACGGTCTGCAGGATAAGTGCTAGCAAGACCACCTTCCAGCAGTTCTCTTAAAGGATGGCGGTCCCCTCTACGAGCAAGCATAGGCTACGTCAGCTAGTCTCAATCTGTGGAGCGCGACGGCCTTTCAATAAAACACACATTCAACTACAGTTGTACTTTGGGAGGGCCAACCGGGTGATAAATCCGTTGCTAGGGGTCCGCACAGACCCAAAGATTGAGAAGCTTTGGTCTACGTGAAGCCCACTCAAAACAGACTCACAACCACTTTCAAAACAAGAAGTAAACCTAAAAGAATATTGTACGCATTTATTATTTAGTACTAATTTTTAGTACACCATTTTTAGCACATAATTTTTAGTACTATTATTTTAGAACACCCATAAGCACCACCTTTGTTTTTGTTAGGCTATTTGTTTAAATCCTACCCGAACGCTCATTAGCACTTCCTGACACCAGCGAACCACTAGAAATCTGAATCACCATCACTCTCGAGAAGTAACCGCTAGGGGCTTTCCAAGTCGAGCGTTAATGAGAATTAAGCGTGACTTCAAACTCCTCACTTTACGCGGGAAATTCACGAAATAATCTCTCCCCGACCTTTGGACTTGGCCGCACACGTGCTAGAAGCTAGACACACTCTCCATCATCGCCACATGCCAAGTCTACGCTACAAAAATAGACCAGCCGACCGCCTTGATTGACATCATCAATTGCGATATTAAGTCTGTCTGTGCAAAAACCGGTCGTAAGCTGCCATCTTCCACATCATTCCACGAAGCTCCCAATCTCGTCTCATAAAAAAACTGGTATTTTGACGAAAATAATTGCTCACCCTCCGACTGACCAGAGAAGCAGACTGAATTTGAATAGCAGACCACAACAGCCATGGCATGCGTTGCACTACAGAAACAGCCAATTTGGCCAAAGTGGGCAGATCTGATCACGAGTGATTGTGTATTTTATGAGCAACCTAGTCGTAACAACCTGCGGCGGCTATTCGAGTGATTAAAGTCCATTCCAAGGGCGAGGCGGAGTTAAGACAGAACACGATTGTCGTTGTCGTTGCCGTTGTCGCTGCCGAAACTCCGTTCGCTTTGTGTTATTGTGAGTTGACGACCGGAATGACTGAGATAAACAAAGCCCCGTGTGTAGCTTTTGTCCGAGATAACATCGTCTGAGGATGATTTATCATCCTTTATGGCCATCCTTTGAGCTGCCACGGGACAGGGGCAAACCGTCACATCGGCAGCAACCAATTTGCCTGAATGGCACTCATTCCGTTAAGTGCACATACTTATTCATGAATGCTGTGGACAGTTTTGTGTGCGGGAACCTAGAGCGGGTGGGCTATAAAATCCTCTGTGCGGTGATTTA
Source organism: Eristalis arbustorum (assembly GCA_916610145.1). Taxonomy (NCBI): domain Eukaryota; kingdom Metazoa; phylum Arthropoda; class Insecta; order Diptera; family Syrphidae; genus Eristalis; species Eristalis arbustorum. Next base: position 6,619,097 of record OU744318.1, read on the forward strand.
GGACTGCCAAAATAGGGGTTTCCCAAGACGCACCGATTGGGGTTTGAAGTTGTTGACGCAAACGTTTTCCACTCCATTGGAAGGCACGTGACAGAAGAAAATGCCTCTGAAACCGTCTTCTGCTTCATGTAAATCGACTTTATTGACACCATTCGGATGTAAGGAAGCTTTCCAACAAAGTGCCTACATGCACCGAGTAGTTCCATTTAAATGGAAGCCGCTTGATTTGCGAAATTGTCTGCAAAACAGTGTTAAGTTCGGCAGCTTAACGATTCAATAAAACTTGGAAGTTTATGACTGTGCCTTCGAACAGTGAACAATTTTGGAATGATTGCGAGGAAGCTCTTGTTATAAACTGCGAGTGTAGGAAAAGGCTGTTCTCAACCGCTTATGGGGTAAATGCACTATTGATCGGTCACCAACCATACATCGCGTATCCCAGGCCCGAAGATATTTATGTTACATAAAGAAAAGAGTTAACGTCGCCGATCACGAGAGAATGGGCAACCGCTAGTGTCGCTACCCTATACATTCAATGGAACACGTTCCTTTCGACTGCATGACAGCGCGATGTGTTCGCTGAATCAACGCTTTGAAGGGACTGGCACACATTATTTTTCTTCTCTATTCTGTCGGATGCCCTGCAGTTCGATTTAGACCAGAGCCTCGCTTCTGCATGCATTCCCTATTTCCTTCCAATTATTCTCTCTGAATGGTTGAAGTGAATTATTTTATCTCCAGATTTAAGGTGCTAGTGCTGCTATGTGGTGTTCTGCGTATGTTTCAGCGCAGCATTATGGACAACCAGTAGACTTGATCGGCAGACAGATAGCGCCATGCATGGTGCAAAGAGGTCGATGTGGTACAACTCAGTCGATCATAAATCGAACAAAAATGTTGTCACCATTTGAATGCTTGAAATGCTGGTGAATATTTCCTTTACGGAAACATTGTGTTTCATTCATTCAGAGTAAACATTGTTGGAAGTGGAGCCGTTACTGAAGGCTCTGTGCAACTACTGTTTTGCAGTACATGATGTCAAGAAAGTAACAGATTTATATTTTAGAAGACAGAAGAAAGAAAAAATAAGGGTACCTCCTATTCTTGATTTTCGCGAAGGGCGAAGGAAATTTAAATCAAGTAGAAGTTCTTTTGTAATCAACTTTTCTTCAGATTTGTAAAATGATTCAGGATTGACGAAAATACTGCCACCTGTGTTAAGATCCACATCCTTGTTTCCGGAACATAAATTCGCAGCATGTTTAAGATTCATGGATGAGAATGGATATCGCACCAGTACGGTTGACAGTTGTTTCAGTTGTTCTTTCCGAGTGTAGCTATTAGAGAATATTCATGTCCGATAGATAAAAATTAAAGCAGGAGCAAAAAAACAGGAAGCAAATTATATTTGTATGAATCAAGGATAATTTTCATTTGTTTCTTGTTGTAAAATTTACTTCCGTTACAACCATACATCCTTTGTTCCTCCAAATCCGCAACTCATTTGGTTCGGATTGAAAACGTCACAAAATGTATGAAGTGCGGATGAGTTACGTTTTCTATAATAGCATTATTTTCTCACTACTTCTGGATTGCGTTTTTTACAATAGGAAAATATGCGGATGCGAAAATGTTCCCTCCGCAGTCGATCCGCCGGATTCCATTAACAAAATGGCGGACCTTTGAAATTTCATTTTGAAAAACGTCTTTTTTTCAGCCACAAACGAAGTTCACCGATTTGATTTATTTTATTTCATGCCATATGTATTCAATACCGTATTCAAATATGGAAGCGATTGGATATTTTGCGTTTAAAATTTTGAGAAGCAATTCTTGGGTATAAATCGCCGGACGCTTTTACCATAAATCGACTATTTCTTCAAGAGTTATTGAAATTTTCACTTGAAATTTTAATGGAACATTCTTGAATGGTTACTGGTTCGAATTCTTTTTTTTGAAACCGAGAACGGGGAGTCCCCTTAAATAAAAATATTGCTTGGACCGCCAATTTATCAGCAAATATAATTAGTACAATATGCGTATAAGTGTCCTCACAATTCTTCGTCATGGTGCTGAAGTCGGCAGACTTTTTGGAAAGCTGTCAAAAAGACTAAGAGCTGTACCGTGAACGCTCTTCAAAAAAGATGTCACGTCTCGCAACAAACGAGGATGTTCTCTATAATTTGCTTAATTCTTCCGATCCTATTCGATATATTAGTCCATAAGGCATCTTTAAAAAAATCTCCTCTGCGAGAATCCTATAAAAGAGCCTTCGTCTTGACTGGAGAATGTTACGTCAAGGACAGATATCGGCATATGCTTTGATAGCTTGGAACCGGTCAAGTCTCCAGAGACAGTCAAAAATAACTAGAGGTGGTTCGCTGGTACTCGTGTGATCCACAAGAAAGGAGACCCCTTTGACGTGCGAAACTCAAACGCCAACACTAGAGGCACGATCTTCCAGAAGTCCTTGCAATTGTTATCATACGCCGATGACATTGACGTGATTGGCAGAACTCAGCGAGCCGTCAGTGAGGCATTTGCTAACATTGAGACGGAAGCGGCTAAAATGGGTCTGGCGGTGAATGAGGGCAAAACGAAGTATATGCTGTCCACAAAAAAGGACATACAACATCGACGTCTTGGACAGAGCGTCACAATGGGCAGCTATAACTTCGAGGTAGTCAAGGACTTTATCTAACTTGGCTCCGGAGTAAACTGTACTAATAACATCAGTACCGAGATCAAGCGTAGGATGACTCTTGCCAACCGCTGTTGGGCTCAAGAGGCAATTGAGTAATAGAACCTCTCTCGAAGAACCAAGTTGAGTCTATACAAGACACTGATTATCCCAGTCCTGCTATTCGGCGCGGAGGCATGGACAATTTCGAAAGCGGATGCAGAAGTCCTTCGTCTATACGTGCGATCTTTGGTTCTGTTTGTGTTGACGGGTTCTGGAGGAGAAGATTCAACCACGAACTGTACGAGCTGTACAGCGACATGATTCTAGTTAGGCGTCTACGGATCCAACGCCTACGTTGGCTAGGTCATGTAGAGTGGATGGACACCTTTGCTCTGGCCCGAAGAATCTTCGAATCCGAACCTGTCGGACAGCGCAACAGAGGACGCCCGCGATTAAAGTGGCGCACCCAAGTGGAGAAGGACCAGTGTGCGAAACTGGAGTCAGCTAGCCAGAGATCGCGCTAGTTGGGGAGGCATGTTGGTTGAGGCCCAGGTTCACCCCGGACTTTAGCGCCAAACAAAGAAAGAAGAAGGTTCGCTCGTGCTAGTCTTGCATTCCATAATTTTGGGCGCTTGCTCGGCTATGTAGAAGCACACTACTGTCTGCTAAATCATAATTTTGTCCCATAAATGGGGACCAATTAAATAATGTCAACCTTCAGCGGAATAGATGCATTGCAAAGTAGACCTTCTTTGACGATGTAATTTTTTTGAATTCGGATCGGACCGCCACTGATAAGTTAGCTTTCACATTCCTTCAAAACTGCTCAATTTGTCCCTGGCAACGATGAGAAATTGTCGATGCTCCATTAAGTTGTGTTACTAATTCAGGAAGACCTTCAATGTGTAAAAAAGATTTTGACAAGCCGACGCTTGAGAAAATCGTGCAAAATGCAATCGCCTTCACAAGCGACATGAACTTTTTTAAGTCCGTGCCACTTCCGTATATCGACATGATTGGTCGAATCTAACGAGCCAGTAATGAAGCGCTTACTGGCGCCGGTTGAACGAGGAGACGACCAACATTAAAAAATGACAACGGCAGCTATCAGGGACTTCCTTTACCTAGGATCCACAGCTTTTCAGCCGCAGATCAAAGCTGACTTCGTGCAGGACCCTCGGTTATCAAAGTCCTGCACTTTCCCTTAGAAAAAATGCTGATATGATGGTCGGTCCTGATTGCTTTGATGCATCTGATGGCAAAGATTCTACCATCAACTGCACGAGCTCTGTGAAATGAATCTAGCCAGGCGTCTAAGGATCCAACATTTACGGTGGCTGGACTATACGAGCGCTGTCAGAAGAGCCTTTGAACTCAACCCTGTAATAATAAAGCAAGGGAGAACATTCCTTTTTCCAAACCTTCTACCTTCCTCACGCATCTAAATTGAAGCTCTCAACAGCCTGAAGGCAAGTTAAAATGCGTAGCTGCGTGCGAAACGAACTGTAGCACGACACAAAGAAGAAGCGTAGGCGGGCTACTTACATGTCAAAGATGAATACGAGTCCTTGGCAAACTGCTCTCCGAATTGGATCCGAGTTCGACAGAGATGCATCGTGTCTTCTAACCATCTCAGCTGAATAGAAGCCACAAGATTTGTCCAAAACTTGGTGCAACTTATCGATATTTACGACGACGACATGGCCACATCGATTCCACAGCACATACGCGATAGAACTTCAGCACGAGATTAAAAAGAAGGCAAAGCCAAATTAAACACTGGTTCCTTATTCGTACTTCCTTGATTGTCGCGTCCCTTGATTGTTGCCCTCTAATGAGCTCACCATTGCGTAGACATCAACAAAGCACTGCTTACATCAGCAACCAGCAACCAAGACCATAGGCGCCACAGCCGTCATTTCGTACGTTCAGCACGTTCCGCATGTTCGCCCAATTCCAGGGGAGCGATTACCGATTATGAATAACGAGACCCCATGGAGCGGCGCGCAACTCAATCAAATTCAATTAAATCATCCTAATGGCACTTATTAGCGCAGCCACGACAGTCGGATCGATCTGGGTATGCGTACATTAATTAGACGTCCATGCGCACAGACTGAGCGGTGAGCGTCGCGTTCCCTTTTGGAGGCTCCCGCGATGTCCACGTTCTCTAGTAATCACAAGATGGAACGCCATCGCAGCCGGAGTCGTGCCATGAATCGGAAAATCTAGTCGCTTTGCGTCGCTAAGTTGAAATGATTACCGTGGTAATCGTAATTTGCCATTTCCAGATGGGGTGTGCCAGGCAACGACAAGCGATGATTTGCATGGCATCCAGTGTGTGGATGGGATTTGGTTGGCTTGTGGGTTCGGTCGGGAGGCGCTTTAAGATTGACTCTTTGATTAGCATCTTTGGTGGGAATCCTCTTTTGGATTTACTTCCGCGAATGGAACCCGCTTGACTTATGGGTGCTCTTTAACGACGGCAATTAGTGTGTTGGTTGCTTTCATGTCTCTTCGGCAAGCCAATTGAGGGTGGACGCCGTTTAATGTGTGTCTTCCCTTTTGGGTGTGGCAACTGCTGTCACTACCGAGAGAGCTTTTTGGAACTGGGCGGACTATTTTTGATTCCTTTGAAAATCGCACTCTCGTCCGTGAACCCTTGCATCACCACTAACGACTTGCATAATAAACAATTACTCAGCAACTGGCCTCCTGTCTGCTTGTCGGCGTTGAACTGGACCCATTTCTGGCTTTAAAGCCCACTGGAATGAGCGCTCTATACTAGCGTGTTGCTGGCTATAGTCATCGAGGCTGTTGAGCCCAGAAATCGACGGACATTTTTATGCGTGGTTCTAGTTATATGGTGACCAGATAAGAACGATAGGAAAAGAAATTTACACATAGAAACTGGGTCATGAGGTATGCAATTAATGCCAGCTTCAATTTCAAGCTACACTTGTCCTATTATTCATGGAAAAGCACATCATTCCAGTGGCTGCAGAGCCTCACTGGCGTACTGCCAAACGATCGGTTCAAATCCTAATGGCTCAGTCCTCTATATCCGGCGTTATTCCGACAACAGCTTCATGAATTGCCGCCTTAAGCTCGCCTAAAGTGGTTTGTCTCTTACAGAGGCTCAAGTAGCCTGAACAGAGTGAGGAGATATAGCCCTAGAACCATTATCGGCGTTTTGACCGAGCATTGTGCCATTGGAACATATGAATCAAATTAGACCTCCACTACCACGACTTCTGAAAGAACCTACTGCACACCTTCTGCCTCCTATCTTGCAAGAAACGTCGACTAGCAGCCTGAGGAAATTAAGTAGCATTAGTGTAAGTCAACTCCTCTGCTTCGATAGAAGCACAAAGTGGTTTGTGGAATTAAATATCAAATTCGCGTGCAAACACAACGGTCCTACTGTTTCTTAAGTGTGACTGCTACCAACCAATTGTCAGCCACCCTAACCCAACCTAACCTAGCCTGGATTACGGGACTCAGAGATAATTGATTGATGTCACGCCTGCCTATTGATAAACGCTTCCCGTGAGGTGACCAAGTCGCCAAATGTCTCCTTCACAACGTCGGGCATGGTGGACTAGTCTTGCTTAAATAAATGATACTGTCACCTGTTGGTATAGCCGATGGGCCTCTTCCGAGAAGATGATTTTCCGTACTTCCGTGTTGGTGTTCAATTAGAAAACTGTCTACGGCGTCAACTCTTGCATCAGGACCAGCTCAGAGCCGTGTTGACTCTCTGGTAATGGCCAATGTAGATCTCGGCCAAGTCGACATATATGAGGCTTTTAACACACTGGCCACAACGGTGTCTTCTTTAATTCATTTCGAATCAATCTCTGTTTAGTTGTTGACTTAAGGTTCAAGAAAGCCCTTTCCTCCTCAGACTATTTCGTCTACAATGCGAAGACAGGGCAACCGACCTCACACCGAAAATCACGTTGCGTATGTTCTGTGTGCAAATCTATTTGAGTCCAAGTCGACTGTAATCAGATTTGAAATGCCAATAGAACAGAAAGCAGACATCAAAAGCACTGCTTTTGGTAATCCTTCCAACGGTTTGTTTCCAGCACGGATAAATTTACAACTGAACCCACATTTTCATATTTTTTATAATATGCGCGCGTACAGCAAGGGTGGAACAATGATGAAATGACGAACCTTCCTGAATATCTTGACAGTCAGTTGTAACTTTGACAGCTGCTGAAACATGACAGTTGGAAAGGCTATCATTGCCACCCGGCCACCCTTTCGCTCGATAAATTACAGGAAGTTGTCGGTTATGTGCTGGGTGCGAAAGGAGTTTTTTTTAATTTAGTTTGTTGCGAAGGCAGCTACTTATGAGAAATGCCGTGTGTCCGAAAAATGGCTTGGTTGCACGTCAGTGAGACCTACTTTAGTACTTTTTTAATTCCATGATAAAGTAGTTTCTTAACCAGTTAAGAATTTTTCGGAGTTTTTCATTAATTTTAAGATCAACGGGTTCAATAGAGTCAGTGGCACATGGTATTAATAGTTGAATGAAGTTGACTTGACTGTACCTTTTGGGAAGCTCGTTCTCATGTAATGAAAAATATAAAGGCACATTGAGGTACACCATCCTTCTTTTAAGGATCAAGATGCAAATCTAGTAGTAGAGTCAGTGTCGATGCTGCGAATATGGAAAGACAACTTCTGCAGACTGTACAACGGCGATGACTACCAAAATAGCGCTGTCAGGCAAAATAATCTATCCAATATAGGCGATGTTGGACTAGAATTCGGCCCTCCCGACCTCAGAGAAGTTACGGCAGCAATCGTCAAACTGAAATCCAACAAGGCTGCTGGTGCCGATGGACCGCCTGCCGAACTCTTCCAAACAGCTGGCGATGATTTGGAAATATGCATACACCAACTCATTTGTACTTGGTCGGATGAATGTATGCGCGACGGATGGAATCTCAGCATAGCTTGCCGGATCCTAAAGAAAGGAGACCCTCTAAACTGTGCCAATTTCAGAAGAACGAAGCTTATAAGATCTTTTCTGCCGTCTTGTGTAAGCGCCTGCAGCCATACGTTAATGCCGCGTATGACGATATATATAGAGAGGTCAAACTGGATGCCAAAACTAGACAGTGCGTTGTATAGCTCGTTTCTATATGTACTGTCGTGCTTCTGCGCCATACAGCAGGACTGGGACTGGCAGGCAACTTAGTTTTCCGAGAAAAAGCTTTATTCTTCAATTGCTGCCTAAGTCCAAAGACACATTAATTGGCCAGGGTTACTCTTCGTTTTATCTCCGCGGTGATGTCAGACTAGATCAGATCGTAGCGCCTGGATAGACAAAGTGTTTAACTACATCCAACTTAGCCGCTTCGCTCTCGATGCTAGCAAATGCCACACTAACAAAGTCCTTCCGATAATGTCAATGTCATCCTCGTATGCGAGCAATTGCACTTACTTGTGGAAGATCTTTTCTCTGGTGTTTGCCGCCAGAGCCGTCATTGCCTTCTCGAGAATTATGTTAAAGACGACAGTGCGTCGCCTTGGCTAAAGCCTTTTTTGACATCAAAAGTTTCGGTGAGATTTTTACCGACCTTGACGGAGCAACGGGCGTTCTCCATCGTTGTCCTGCACAGACGGATGAGGACGAAGAGCTGATTGGTTGTTTCGAAAGTAAAATCCTTCGAATCATAATCGGTCCCAATTGCGAAGAAGGGCTTTGGAGAAGAAGACTGAACCCCGAACTCTAGGAGCTGTACAACGACATTAGCCTTGTCAAACGACTTCGATTGTCTCGACTCAATTGGCTAGGACATGTAGAGAAAATGGAGACTAACGCTCCGGCTCGGAAAGTCTTCGAGGCCAACTCTGAGGGACAACGCGGTAGAGGAAGACTCCGTCTCCGATGGCGTAACCAGCAGGAAAGAGGCCTTAATCAGCTGGGTGTACGAAATTGTAGGCGCCTAGCCCAAGATTGCGCTAGTTGAAGAGGAATGTTGACTGAGGCCCAGGTCGCCTCCGGACTGTAGCGCCACTCATAGAAGAGGCGAACCAGTGATCATCACTCATCATTAACATCTAGAAAACCCGATCTTCAATGACTACAAATCTTTATCTACTAGTTAGGTATAAATGTACCAGATGTCAGTAATGTTCTTAGGGAAGAATGGCCGGCAATGAAAATTCAATCAATTTAGGGCGTATCTGATCCAATTGCATTTTACTTCACTGACAACAAATTCTCTACGGCATCAGGACAAGAAAACCGCAGGGCATGACCCAATTATTACTAATATCGAACATTTCATAAAATAATGTCAAGCAAGCGTTGTGGGTATGAGCATCGACTCTCACTCTATCAAACCTCCACGTCTTGGTTCGGTCCCTGGTCTGTACGATAAAAAATAATTTCCACGGCCCTATCTCTTTCGTGTCACTGACAATGTTTAACGAGAATTTCCGTCTAGAAAAAGCTTCTCAAACTTGGCCGTTCGGAATCGGCATAAAATGCGACCTTTTTAGGCGTCTTAGACGTTCGGCAGCGCTTATGTTGTAACATCCCAAAAGAAACACAGTAAACCACTTCTTGTCCACTCAACTGATACACATACACCATAACTTTTGGCGACATCGGGAAGAGTTTTTTAAGCGAAAGAAAGTCATTTTGTTCCATTTTCGTTAAAATTCACGAAATGTTCCGCTTCCAATGGCTGCTAAACACGAGCTAAATGACGTAGTTAGCCTGACAGCTATTTGCTTGTCTGATGACAGTTGACGTGAGCAGTGTTGCATTTAAAGTTAAAACGACGGGAAATTAAAAAGCCACCGACTTGTCAAACGAATCTCGTACAGTGGTACACAGATGTTTTGCAGTCAAGGGAGGAAGCAACGTGCATCGCTCTTCTGTATTCATTTCCAGTATACGTGAAATTATGCCGGCTGTAGGCAGATTCATTTCAATTAGCGCTGAATGAATTTTTAGCTCTCGAATTTCATTGTTGTGAGGCTGAGTTAATGTCTTCATAAATAAATTGAATCGCCTTGGGCGCTATTGTCAATGATCGCAACTAGATTAGCCAACCGGCGACTTTGTTGCAAGGCCGGCCTTAAACTCATCATCATCACGTACTGGCGTTACGTGTCCTCCTTTCCACAAAGAAAACCGAGTCGATAGTGGAACCCTCGCTGGAAGAGTAACCTCATTGTAAAACTACAAAGCGAACTGTGCGTAAAATGAGTCACCGAGAATTGTTTACTCCACCCAACCGACCCCGATTCATTTTCAATTCTAATCAACTCTTGATTGAGTCAGTTTTCTCGCCTAACGCGTGCTCGTCTCGGCTTACGCTTACGCTAACTCACTACGCGCGCAAACCAAACAGTAAAACACAGCACTCCACAATCAATCAGACACGTTCTCGTATCGTTTCAATTGGATTTTTTATTTTATTTCCATGTCGGCGGGCTACGCAGATCGCAATCCCATTGACCTTCAGTGCGCTTGGCTCGCGGGGTATTCCCGAACGACCACCACATTCCAGCCTCAATTGGCTGATTCTTATGCTCCTCTGGGACGGCGGTGGTGCGGCGATGCTTAAGATTCCTCGGGTGTCTGCCAGCAGTGGTCTGATGTCACAGAGTGAGGCGATCATGGCCAGCGGACGAAATGATAACAGATTGTTCATGCGAAACACATTCGCTTCAAATTAAGTGAGCAGCGGAAACCCACATGTGCCTGGCAGATATTTGTCAGAACTTTTTTTCAATTTGCACTTGAGTGTGAAGTTGATTCACTTTGCAGATGGCACTGAAGTTTCCAAAAGTCGACAGGAATTCCCGGATTCATTATGTCAGAGGGTCAGGCTGTCGAGGTGGTGATGAATTTCGGCTGATATCGCGTGCGGTCTCGTTGTCAGGGAATATTTGTTCGTCCCCGTCGCCGTGTGCTGGTTTGGACATCTGTTTTATATTGTTTGTCTCTGCAGGTTAATTAAGTGCCGCAGGAAGTGTTCACGGTATTTCATTGGGACAGGATGTCGTGTACATGACCTATGGGCAATGGCAGGAAGTTTTCGCAAACTGTCAACAAAGTGTGTGTCATGGCGGGGCTGCAAATATAATAGGATTCTTGTGGGTTTTGCGGTGGACGTGGCATTTAATGGTTGTCACGAGATTGAAGTTCGAAACAATGCTCAAGACACACGCTGTATTTCGTGAAACTGTTTTTGGTGCCACCCATCTTCCTCGGAATTTATGTTATCCAGTAGTGCTTGTGTTCAAGACAGTTTGATCGTATGTATCGTGTTGGCGATCTGCAGACGACGCCATCGAAATGGCTTATAATTGGTATTCAGTTGACATGATTGAGGCGGTACGTGAATAAGCTTGGGTGTAGATTGGTTCTGGTTCTCTCTCAAGCAGTATAATAAGGTATGGTGCGCATTCCGAACTGAGTTGTACGCTGTGCGATTAAATATCGTCTTTAAAAGACATCAGACATCGATGGCAGTCTTGAGAAAAAAAATGCCGAATTCGCGAAACTTTGTAAGGCCATTGATGTCAGCCCTGCGGATGGTCAGTATTACTTGCGATCGTTTTTAGAAAAATATCCGCCGACTATATCATTCATGTGGTGGCCCGTCACGACCCCAACCTCCACTTCGTAGGTTCGATCCCTGCTCTGTGCGACAAAATGATATTCACTGCCCCACTTCTTTCGAGTTACTGACAATGCTCAAGGAGTATCCCTTGTCTAGAAAAAGCTTTTCAAACTTGGCCGTTCGGAGTCGGCATAAAACTGTAGGTCCCTTCCACTAGTGCGAGACCAATAGCGAGCACAATACGAGAGTGGTCGCTGAGATGCAAGCTCCTGGCCCCTTATGGGCTTTAGGACCACCCATATTACATATTATATCAGTTTCATGGATCGTTTTTATTTTTCACGATAGCTTTCAAATGGAATGGTCATCCTTCTGTGGAATGTACAATCGTTTCAAGAGTTGGATATTGTTGCCAGCCCTGAGGATCATCTCTGAAATTCGTCAGGAAATCAAAGTGGAACCTCGCGCATAGCGTATTGTTAGACAGAGCAGCTTCCCTGTTGACTTCAGGCGCGGCTTTAGTCATCTGCGTGGTTTGGTGAGACTTTAGAAGTAGCAAGCTCCAGACTGACTTTCGTCTTCGTCTCTCCAGCTTCAGAAGAAGGCGTTTTTTAGCAGACCCCATCTTAAAGCTTCGATTGGACACTATGATTCTTGAGATGGGTGATCTACACCCAGGTACACCCTCTCCGAGAAGAACTTCTAAACCAGCATGCTCTCCAGAGCCTACTGGACGGGGCTCTGCGAATCTTCACCGAGCGACTAAAGATGGGCTATTCTAAGGATCTACCCATCCAATTATCACTTCATTTCATCAGTGATCAAGGAATCTTTATCTTGGCTAAAGAACGATGTGATATCAAGGACACTTGTGGTTGCAAGATCTAACAATCAGGCGTCTCTGGATGTAGTCACTGTTAAGGCTCTGGCACATAGACAGCTTTACATGCGTAGCGTCAAAGTATCCGTTCACGGTGAAGTACCTGAAGGAAGGGGAATGGCACAATGAATACTTCAAGGCACAGCTGATTTCATTTGACAGTAGCGACTCTGTAGAGCGATCTGATATTTATTTTGCAAAAATTCCCCAAAGAGAGTTACTGGATTTACTAATGTGTTTGATAATACTGCTCGAACTTAAAAAATAATATATTAACCAAAAGAAGCAACCGTCGATTTCGGGTCCGGACTGCAATTACAAACCTTTCCAACCTAACTCTAACAAACGTTTATTTAAAATTAAAAAAAAAATCGTTTGAAATGTCACAAAGTGTCGCTTGTCAACGCTAAAGGAGAGAAAAGTTAAAAGTTGAGCAAATACATACTTCGCGTGAGCGTTCGCGTTGGTCTATGTACCACCTCCCATAAGAACTCATGTATTTTATGTATCTGTCAAAGTATTACCGACGCTAACGCATGTAAAGTATTCTTTAACCTCATGGCTGAGTATGACAGCATCGATCTTATGTGGTTCCTGGAACACTGCGACATTAGAAGAACTTGCTAGAAGGACACTGGTTTAGTTCTGGTAAGATCAGCCGGCCATGCTTCTGTAGTAGTAATGACGTCTATTTTGCATCGATTAGCATATTTTTCACATAATTCGTTACGATAACAAATTATCTTACTTCTGAGAGTGTATTAGATATAAATGGAGTCTTTGTTAATGAGAAGCTTTCGAATTAAAACAATGAGAAAAACTTTTAGTTGAATGACCATCCATGCCTATGGCTACTACAAGACATCTCCTGACGCTTGCAACGATTGATCGTGATGATGCCACAAACTAATCAACTATGACTCGTCGATCACACAGTCTGATCAAGCAGAGCTGCACCCACGGCAGCAGCACTTGTCACAAGCTTAGTGATAACATAGAACACCGCTCACCGCATACAAAAGTTCATTTGTGCTCGCAGAGAATTTTGTCGTGACATCTTATCAGAAGAGATGCCTCTGGCGCTTTAGTCAGAACCTAGTGAACGTTACAGGAAACGGGGTTTCTACACCAACAGACGTCAAAGTTTCATGGGATAATTTCCCAAAACGTATAATTTTGACAAGATTAAATACGTTCCACGAACATGACGTTCAGCGCATATTTATGCGAATGATTGATGAAACTAGTTCTCCACTTAGCTTGTGGGGCGAATAAAAATAGATTCGGATCCAGATGGAAGTAAGTGCCTTCGCTGTAATTTAGACGGTATTGATGAGAGATCAGAATTAATTAGCGAAGCTATAGGAGTTAGTTTCTCTCGACGGAACTGACCTTTCGCTGGGTGAGTGAATGTCTGCATATGTTGTATGTACAGTACGTCAGAAAATTTGTCATATCATAGAAAAAAACCTTTTTCTCTTTTGTAACATACGGGCCGTAAGCCTCACCAGTTTTTTTTTTTTTTGGTTAGCGATGGCGAACTAAATTTGCCATTTTTGTTACCCACAGACATCATAATCACTTTCCGACCTACATTATCCACTAAAGGGGTAGCGAGGATAATGCTCTCCACGACAGTAGATCCTCCGCCATCGACTCTAAATCATCAGGATTTATGCCCAGGCGCGACCAATTGAGTTTATTGAACTTGGTCCAAGCACCTCGGCCTGTGATTGCGTCTTTCAGATGTAGCCGCATCAAAGGCACGCCGCGGAAGCCGTGACGACCGTGAATGGCGCCTCGTGGCCAAACCATCGAAGCATAGCTCTTCCGTTCGTAGAAGTAGCTGCTCGACATTGAGTTCCTCGCGAACTGTCATGCTTCTGACTCTGCCTCGGCGAGTAACTCTCTCAACAAATCTCATCTCGGCAGACCTTCTTCTTTTAACCATCGTTTTTCATCTCAAAAGGTATGAGTGGCTGCAAATGAGCCTTAAGCTATTTTTGGGTAATTTATAGCAGCCCTTCGCATACTGTTGAAAGTAAACATTCGAAGGTAGACGTCATTTTTTGCGGAGTTCTGTTTGAAATTATTTAAGAAATTCCAATTTTGTCCGTGGTACTGGCTATGAATTCGAGATTTCCATCGTTACATAACCTACTCTCTGTCTTTGAAGTTTCCTTGATTTAGACCACTGTTGTTGGCGAATACTCAAGTTCGTGAGGTACAGTATGTATTTCTTTACCAATCGTCAGAGCCATTAAGAGAGCTTGGTGTCAGGCATTCTTCCTCTACATGCGACGGAACAGTTGGAATTTGAAAACATTCATATATGGTATGTGGCGTGCATAATTTAGCCACACCTCATTGCCCTGTAGTTCTTTCAGCGTATACGTGTAACCACTCCCGATTTCCGTCTTGCCAGAAGATGGACTTTAGCAGTGCGGTACGAGTGTTGTCTAACTACAATGATGATCAGTTGATAGAGGTCCACGAGCATTTAACGGTGTTTGTTTGTTTTGGACATGCAATAGATACTCTTTGTTCGCATTTCAATCATACTCACAGCATACTTTCGGCTACCCTACAAGGTTAGCATCTCACTCTGACTACAGATTCTATTAATGCACCTGCACCAAAGCCAAAGTTGATCTCTCGCTCCCAAAATGTTGGATGAATTAGGTAACAGTTGATGTTTCAATTGGAATTTCTAAGTATCGTGGTAGTAAGCGCCGCGCCATAGAATGCTTCTTGAAAGTTCTTGGCCACAATGTCGCATTGATCTACCAGGATGTTCATCAACAGTGTTATACTCTGCATCGATATTGTTATTTGAACGACCGGTTAGTGGACGACCAGTGTGTTTAGCCTCTTCAACAGATCCAGTTACCATGAATTTTCCAATTAACCTCTTCGTAGTTCTTGCTGCATGTTACGATAACCATATTGATCATATTTTGTATAACATTTTCGAACTGTGGTTGCCATTTTGACTTATTGACAAACTGCTTTCATACCCTTTTTTTCAGTGCTGCCAACCGTTTTCCATACAAATGATCTTAAATCAAAACTTTGTGTTACTTTGGCGACACCCTTTACTATTCCGTCACCCTTTCCAGCATATATGGGCACCTTTGTAATACATGTCTGACGAATCAATTTGAAAACGATTAATTTGACGACCCCAACTCATGAATACAGACGATGTTTAATTAATTGCTTAACGGTATGACATTCTATGTGACTGGGTCTTACAATTACAAAACAACGAATAAGTTCTAAAAACAGAATCAAAAAATTGCAAAACGACTTGAATGATTGCAATGCCAAATGTGGCGCGATGGAAGTGCCTCCGTTGCTGTAAGTTTTGTGTTGGGAGGGTCTTTAATGGTCTGACATTAGCATTTTTTAATTGAGGAGAGGCTAGCTGTGGTCTTGGTCTTAGAAGGGTGTTTGAGCCTAGATGAATACAGTCTCGACGGAAACAAATCAACAATGAATCAGACATAATCAAATAATGTGTGTTTTGAAAGATAACTCGTCTCAGAGAGAAAGAATTACCGACTCGGGATTTGTTTCGAGCGTTTTTTCCCTTTCTTCTGGTTTTGGACTAAGTGTGTGAGGTACATATTACATAGGTCAGCGGTTGAATGGCTTATATTCAATGACATGACAAACAAAACTTGTACGCCAAGACGCTAGCCAATTCATGGTGAAAACTAAACTCAAACCAACCGATAACTGTCAAATAAACTGACGCAGAAAATAATGTACCCAAATTGTAAAAATTTCGCCCGCTCTTTTGCGTAGACTTAAACAAAACAGACTGGACTAAACTATGATGTCAGGAGCCTTTTAGCTTCTGTCTGGAGCCTGGAGTCTGCTGGACACTAAGTAAGACTGCAGAGCTGATTCTTGATGCCTTCGAAAGAAAAATTCTATGTCGCATATATGGTCCCGTGGCGTTGTGGGTATGTGCGTCGACCCCAACCTCCACGTCGTAGGTTCGAATCTTGCTCTGTGCGACGAAAACAATTTTCAAGGCCTCACCTCTTTCGAGTCACTGACAATGCTCAAAGAGTATTTCCTGTCTAGAAAAAACTTCTCAAATAAAGCCGTTCGGAGTCGGCATAAAACTGTAGGTCCCTTCCACTCGTGAGAGAACAATAGCACGCACAAGACGAGTGGTTGCTGAGAAGCTAGGCCCTGGCCCCATACGGGCTGTAGCGCTACCCATATTATTATATTATTATTATTATATATGGTCCCATCTGCGAGGAAGGCAAATGGAGGAGAAGACACAACCGCGAACTCTACGAGCTGTACAAGGATGTGTATGTCGGCCGGAAGGCAAGAATCCGTCGACTACACTGGCTCGGTCACATCGAGCGAATGGACAACAACGCCGAATCCGAGCCTCCTAGTTCGAGAAGGAGAGGAAGATCGAACCTTCGGTACAAAGGCCAAGTCATCGCGGATGTAAGACAGCTTGGCTTTGATGACTGGAAGCAGCGTGCCCAGGACCGCCACTGATGGAAGGCAGCAATTGCTCAGGCTCAGACCCTTCATGGTTCGTCTGCCTGATAAGTAAGTAAGTTAGCTTCTGTCACCAACAGTTTCACAAAATACTCAAGCCGAAGTGTATGAATTGGTAACAGTCGATAGTTGCTCAGTTGCTTGTGCTGTAATTTGTCTTTTTCCATCGATGGTGCTACAGTCGAGGATGAACAGGAGCTTCTACCACTCACCTGATGGTACGGGTTTTAGCGAACTGATTCTAATTGCGAACGAGCAGTTGGCTAGGGTTTTCTCCACTTGACTGAGTTAGCCGAGTTCTGGGAGTCATACAATGATGAGTTTCTTCAAGCTCTAACAGTGCTCTCCACTGTACTTCACAGCTAGTAAAGCAGTGAATCTTTAGACTTGGCTGTATGTCATTGTAGAGCCACTAGAGTTGATGATTAAATGTTCCTCCAAGTGCCGTCATCACAAACAGAACCAACGATTAAATGCAGAACTTTTCTGTAATAGAGGAACAAAATTAATTGCGTAGTGATTACAACTTCACACTGATCGCCAGCAGCAATTTGACTGAACAGAGAAATGTCTCCAGAGCCAGTCCGAAATAAGTGCCTTCTGCAAGTCATCCGTTTAGCCTTCCATTCCTCAGTTTTGACGGTTCAAGTTAGCTAAAGCTTTAGCGAATTATATACACATTTTATTTCTGGACCTTTCACTAAACGTGAAACGTGGTGGGATCTTGGCTTATTTTTCGAACTCGTATTGTCTTTTGTATTGATTTGTATTATTCCCCAATGATTACTTTCAGACAGTGTTATTTAGTCTTCACAATGCGCCCCAGTACTTGGCGTCCTGAGCATTTGCTTAGCCTACATGGTAGATCCGACCGTGTATGTGTTTGTGCCGTTGCACCAACGCTGTTTTCCAGTGCGTCGTGCATTACTCAGAGTATTGTTGATGGGGGAAGATGACGAACCACAGTATTCGGCATGCCGTCAACTTCCCACGGACATTTTCTTCTTCAGAACGTTGGACACCCTCCTGAGAAATCTAAATACATCTTTCATCATTGACCACATTTGGCAATTTATCGTCACGGAATCTCGAAGACCAGCGTTCTGCCTTCCGTCCGTTGTAAGAAATAAGTGACGTTCAGCTAAAGTAACCTCAAAAGCTTCCTCCTAACCTTCATTCAGCATTCACCGCGCGAACTCTTCGAAAACTCAATTTACGATCACCAAAGAAGATTTATTATTCTCCAGAAACTACAGTGGCGTGGCGCCGCCAACCGCGCTCAACGTGCTCTGCGTCCGTCGTCACGTAATCCCTGTGATTCGTAAAATCAAATTCGGACAGGTGGAGGCATTTCATCGAGTTCATACCTCATCGCAGTTCGCAGACAATATACGCCCCCTCAGCACACGGAACCAACCAAACATTTGCTCGCCTAAATTTAATTCAATCGCGCACGTTCGCCTGGCGAGCACCTCACTGCTCGGGCAGTGACGAAGAAATGCAATGCGTGTAGGCTTTTGCAGTGCATTTCGCGAGAGCTGACAAATGACGCACTGACGAAATCCCCATCACGGTCCAGTGGTCACATCTGCAGCTGACATAATCGCTGTCTGCTCCGTCATTTGAGTTCGCCGCTGTTTTACAGCCGCCTTCGTAGCTATTAATTGGAATTTTAAACCATTCAGAAGAGCTGTGGCGCCCACCCTGCGGCCGGACAGTCGTCTGAGTGCCGATATGTCAAGTCAGTTCGGGGGCGGTGGCTGTTCACTCTTTCTCTCCACGTCCATTTACGAGTAATTGAACCGTAAACGTTCCTAGTTTTGAGAAATGCTTGCGACCATGACGACGGGATCGATGGTGGGTAACACAAAGCAGCTGGCGAGTACGCCGCTGGAGAACGTCGGATGCCACTCACATTGTTCTTTTGCGGATTTGTTGGTTTTCGCACCGAGAACGATTCCACACACCATCGCCGCCTGCTGTCGGGTGCCGGGTCGGGTCGGGCGTGTGGGACGCACCCCGCGTGTACTGTTTTCAAATTCCGTGGTTTATTTTGGCAATGTTGCGTCGGTTTATTTCGTGTGAAATATAAATAATTGCATTTTCGAGGTGTGTTTACACGGCGTCTAGCATGACATTGGATGGATGTGTTCTCGAGGTTTGTGGGGGATTCCGGTTGGGAGCTGCTCGACGCCACAGAGGAAGAAAGAGGATTACTTGATGCTTTGCATTTTAATACACTTCTGGGAAGGGGACCGGCTTTGTGGCGTGGGTACTCTATCTATCCAACCACGCAGAAATCCTCGGTCGCTCACAAACTTTCCCAACCTGTCTCGACTTATTCAAACTTCCAGCGTAATCACAAATTTCTGCAGCCAATCACAGGGACACCTACGTAACAGCTTTGCGAACATAACTATGCCAAGGGACCAAAGCGCACCCGCCTCCAATTGCAAGCCCGTCGTTATCGCTAATCCACGACCAGCTTCAGTCAGCGACGCGAGAACTTATCTCGACAGTTTCTCCGCGAACGTCCGGAAATCCCACTCTTATCTCGAGCGACTCTCGACGAAGTCAGACGATAGCAAAAATGTCAAGGTTGCGGAGGAGTTGATCCCTTTCGCATGAACACCTCCACAAGACCCGGCCGTAATCCTAGAGTAATTGAAACGAAATGTTCCTGAGTGATTGAGTTAACGCCGAGCATCGTGTGGGCGTGTGCGGCTTTATTGTGGTCCCTGAAACACCGATGACTTCATCGCCGGCATAAATTCGATTACATCCTTGCCTCGGGGGTACTTAATTTTTGTTTTCTATTTCCGTAGAATGGCGTAGACATTTGTGAAATTGGTTATCTGGCAGTTAGGACGTGTGGTGGGATGGGTGCTCGTATGTCAATTAGAGAATGATTCCTCAAAGAGAACGCAGCGCTGGATGGAGAGGCAATTGTTTTTTGCTTTCACGCAGAACCAAGTGTTCTCATCCAAATCTGTGAAGTTGTGCTGAGGGCTTCCGACTCTTGTGCTGTGGATGGTCGCTTCGCCTAGTGCTTACCGACTTCCACTTGACGTTGATGTGGAAATTTTTAATTTTGACTCAAGTGCTTCATGAGTGTCGATAATAACGTAAAAATAAACTAGTCGTCCAATTTGGTATTTTTTCATTGGTTTACATATGTACATTTGTATTTCCTGTGTAATTTCAAATTATGAACTTTGGGGTGTTTTCATTGATTATTGCTATGTTTTCTATGTTTTTTCAAATGTTATGATTGGATATCCGGCCTATCCGGCTTCCTCTATAATATCCGGTCGGAGCTGAATAATTTGTTTATATCCGGCAGAATAGCAGACAGCCGATTTTTTTTGCAAAGACACAAGGAAAGAATACGTTTTATAATCTGAATGATTTTACTTAACATTAGCATAATAAATAGGTGCTTCTTCTAGCAATTTAATATTGGCAAATTATGGTGAATGAAAATTAGTTTTTCTGCATTCGAGGAAGTCATGTGTTACGTTTGTTTTCGTATACGATCCCTGTTTCAGAAAAGAGTCACTGTATACATTGCTACAAGAAGAGGCAAGATACGTTATTAATTGTTTTCCTTGTGGAAGCAACATGGGACCACGATTGAACGAGTAATGACATCTTGTGAATTCTGCGTGACATCTGTCACGCTAAAGTGTGTCATAAACCCCCTGTTCGCAGAAACAAACCACCGACAATCGCTCAACTTCCCCGTCAGACACTCAGCGTCAGTGAGAAGTGTTTACGTCTCTCGTAGCCTAATCGAATTCATATAATCTGTGATTAGAATGCATCATCAATTCAAACACCAACAGATTTCATTAAGTTTGATTAGCACAGTCAATTACACGAACTCCTCCACAGACTCACTGATGCAGCACCGCCCGCCTAGGTGTGGTCTAATAGTTTACACAAGCGCAGGAATTTCCAGCGAACGCTCATGAAACACTTCATGTTTCAAGCCGGCATTTCCCGCTCGAAGATAATCGCAGTGTTGTCGTGTATAGACAGGCGATGGCATTGTTTAAACATTTCCCGCAAACTCGTTGCAAAAACTCGCTTTCAGACGCTGGCTGAGTATTCCCAGAATCGTCTGTGTGCGCAAAAAATTAACATGAACGTCACTTGGAGATCGGCCGATGCTGCTGCACTTGCTGCAGTTGCAAGTGAGAATTGAATTTACATCGAAAATGCGCGCGGTGCTCTTGGAAATTGTTGTTGACGCCTGATTAATGCCATGATTCGGAGTGGAATTGGGTTCGTTGAAACAGAAATGCGATCGACTGTCGATTGGAATGGAGGGTCAACGATCAAATGTAGATGAGCCAGTTGTGTGGAGAGTCAGACGGTGTGTACAATTTGGCGTGACTGAGGTAGGTGCAGTTTTGGTCGGAGAACAGAATTGGAACTGATCTTGGAACAGAATGTGGTTTCCATTTCAGTCTCACTCAAACTGTGAGCTGTCACTTGCAACCGACTGCCTTACAGATTCGTGGAAATGACGAGAACATCTGCTTTGTTTCCGTTCATCTGCTGAGGGGACTGTGTTTTACTTGTGGTCGTCGTTACAAAATTCCCCTTAGCCAAATGCAACGACATAATCCAAAGGCGCCACTTGCGTTCCTCCCGATCGCTTTAAATTCGGAGAAAACGCCAGAAACTGTGTCAACGTTGCGTGTATCAATTCGATTCAGGAGATCACGAAAATTATCTATTTTAAACTACCGCGCTATTTATTGCCGACAAGAATGTTGCGAGAATTTAGATGACAATGCGCGCCACGTGATAAATTTCATATTCTATTGACTCGCATAAATGTCTAGACAATTCTTGAATAAAACGAGAATCCACACAAATCGATCGGCACGAATGACGTCAGACAAGAGATGTGTTCCTTTTTTTCACGTAAACAGAGTGATAAAAATGTATTGAGGAGCAACAATGAACTGAGCGGTTCTTAAGAAATCAAAACAATCAGACACGCCACACGTTGCGCGATAACGTGGGGGCGTTTTGTTTACGTTTTTAACCCACTTTTGAAAGGGAAATTGATGCACATGTAATGGTTGGTAACATACTGCCGAGTCTCAGAAATTGGCTGTAACTACGACATATGTAAGTAATTGATGGATTTTCACAGACTTACTTACTTACTTAAGGTAGCGCTACAGTCCGGGGTGGACCTGGGCCTCAACCAACAAGCGTCTCCAGCCAGCTCGATCTTTAGCTAGCTGTCTCCAGTTTCGCACGCATAGTTGGTTGAGGTCCCTTTCCACTCGCGTGCGCCACCTGAGTCGCGGTCTTCCTCTACTGCGCCGTCCCTCGGGAGTGGATTCGAAGACTTTTCGGGCCGGAGCATTGGTTTCCATCCGCTCTACATGACCTAGACATCTCAATCGTAGATTCGCTGAACAGCCCGTATAGTTCGTCGTTATATCTTCTCCACTATGCAGACGGGACCGAAAATCACACAAAGAAGAGGGAGCAGCTTCATCCGCTTTCGACAGAATCCATGCCTCCGCGCCATATAGCAGGACTGGGACGATTAAGGTCTTGTAAAGCGTTCCCTTGGTTGTTCGAGAGAGGGCTTTGTTTACCAATTGCTTGCTTAGCCCAAAGAAGCACCGATTGGCAAGAGTTATTCTTCGTTTGATTTCAGCGCTGGTGTCATTGTCTGAGTTGATAGCGGTGGATTTTCACAGACACTGTGAGTTAAATGACAAAATTATTTGGTTAGAACATCATCCGATTAGTGTTGCTATCTACCAAAATTGTTCTGATCAGAAATCTTAGAATCACTCACCGCCACAAAAAGAATACCAAAAGGCTCAGTGCAGGGGCACCGTCTCAGGGAACTTATCCAAAATGTTCTGGAACCCAATTTGGGAAATATAACTATGCGCGAAGCAGAGACAGTTCAGTAAAAGCTTTGCCAAAATGGCAGTAAGATGCTCTGACATTTAGGATGCTGTAGACGTGGTGTACATTTTTGAGAGGACAGAAATTTCATGAGAGGAGTGCTTTTAATCAGTGACTCTGGAGAAGTGGACCCTTGATTTATGTTCAAAAAGTGCTGTCGATGCCCTACTCCACTTCGCCACAGCGTCCAATTGTCCAACCAAATAACGTTGAATTCAGAGGAACAGTCTGTGAGTCTGTTTTGCATTAGATTCAAATACAAACGTCAATCGAAATAGAGCGGACCCATTTCTTTTTGCAAGACTGTCTGTAGTAGGATGTTGAAAAAACCACATGACGGCAACATGCCTTGTCCAAGATATATTTTATTACCCAGTTGGTGAGTTGCTTAGACGGCTGGGCTTCTCCATCGTGGACTCGCTGAAATCATAAAATTTCGATTGCGGCCCAATGTACAGTGGTGGAAAAAAGAAACAATGGTTTCCATAGGTAATGCCCAAAGTTTTGCAATATCATAAAATATCAGTCAAATGTGTAAAATACCAAACTTGAAACCAGTTTGACCACAGGGACTCTATAAAGTCAAAAGGACTCATTTCTTTTAGTTTGACTCGGAGACTCATAATTTTTTGATTTGACTCATTTTTTTAAGGGCAAAATTGCTTCCTTGTGGTCGTTTTTAAGGCAATTAAAATTATAACATACGTTAGGTGTTTATTTCACATTTCCATTGTCATAAGTTTAAAAGGTGTGAACTACGCTTGAATATTTCCTCAACGCTTTCATTTAAAATGCCTGAGCACATACTAGTACTGCACCCACGAATAGCTCTGACCATACTTCGAGCCAGGAAAGGAATGTAGTATCAATATATCATAGGTGGCTCAAGAACCTACCGCTGCTGCTGGACCGCTGCTTTCGTGGAAGGCGACAACATTAGACTGTACACCTCATTAAGTACCAGTTTTCTAAGCGGAAGCCTATGCGCAATAGACTATATTCGAAAAACAGGTGGAAAGGTGATGGTTGGACCTCTCGAGAGGTCCTATCGCAGAGCATGACTCTCCAGTATGTAGATAGACCAAGCATTTGCTTCCAAATCCGCTGCATTCTTGTTGTCTCTTGACAGAGAAGACTGCCAACGACTTACCCGCCACTACACCTTTGCTAAGCACTGGGCTTAAGCGAAGATACCCTCTATGATGCCTTTGGAGAGGACGGCATAACACTTCCTCTGTCACTGTCCCGTCATTGATTGGATCAGGTGGCAGGGCTTCGCCGCTAATGTGGTTAGAGCTGATTCTGTAGGCCCTTCAACACAGAAGCGCCTGCTGATCTTCCGAAGGAATTGTAAGTTGCCACCTGGCAGTACAATGAACGAGTCTTGACTCTTAGTTAGAATCAAGAATCTTAGTAGAATCAAAACCTTTAAAACAAAATCATACTGGTTTCTTCTGTGTTTTTTCGTTCCCACATAAGGAGGCCGTTGTTGGGACTCATTTATTTTCAAAATTACTCGTTTTTTAAGCTTCTGGGACTCATAAATACTTTGACCTGAGGCAACACTTCTTGAAACTCTGCTTGGCCTATTAGGTTTGAGTTAACTAAATTGATAAGTACTGCGAGTAAGATATTAGATACATAAGATTTCAATTTTGTTTCAATAGTTATTATCCCCAGATCGGTCTATTTTCGAAAAAAAAATCTGATATTAGTATGTTGGGCCATTACTTAAGGCAAAGTGCAAGTTTTGCTGAAATGCGTAATGGGCTTCAATAGTATAGTGAGTAGGAGTTGATTAAAAACCCGCGAAAATATGGCAAAACTGTGGATGAAATATGCCTGCTTTTGAAGTATTCAACGTCAATCCATTTTAGCTCCAAGCCCAAAACTAGGGCAAGAAAACGAAAACATTTATATATAAGGGTGGCGCTACAGCCCATAGAGGGCCAGGGCCTAGCTTCCTAGCAACCAATCGTGTTGTGCGTGCTATTGTTCTCACACGAGTGGAAGGGACCTACAGTTTTATGCCGATTCTGAACGGCCAAGTTTGAGAAGCTTTTTCTAGACAGGAAATACTCTTTGGCCATTGTCAGTGACTCGAAAGAGGTGAGGTCGTGAAAATTATGTTTTTCGCTCAGAGCTGGAATCGAACCTACGACGTCGAGGTTGGGGTCGACGCACATACCCACAACGCCACGGGCCACCACGAAGAAAACGGAAAACAACACTTTATTTTGACACCTCCATTTGCGTCTTCAAATCGACTTGAAACGCACCTGACGCACCAGTGGCGAGTTGTATCGTAAGAAATAGATTGAATCTATATCTATCACTCATATTTTATGATCATGTCAGCGCAGCTAGAATTCTCCATCGTCATTCTTTAAATCTAGGAAAAAAGACTTACATTGCATGGCGACGAACAGCTCTTCTTTATGACATACTAGCTGTAACACGCGAGCGTTGCAGCGCATCGAAAAAAACCAAAAAAAAGATACTTAGAGCAAATCTTATTGGCTAACTGGACAAAATCATTCCTTAAGATTTCAGCAGACTGCGACAGAAGCTGTGTCATACTTCAGTATATGTCTTGTTAGTACGGACGGAATTCTCCTCTATCATCGCGCGGAGTTAGAGGAACAATCTGCCTGGTAGCAGTCTTCTTCGTTCTCAATCTCTCATAGCCGTTTAAAGTAGCCAGATTTGACAACTTTTCGAACAGACGGTAATGGACAGGCTTTGTTTACTTGCTTGCAAATTAAAATCTTTCCCGTCTCTTTCTTTCGTTGCTATTCCAAGGGCTTTCGTCGTTTTTAGACAGTGGTGGCACATAAGTTGCGATTCCTTTGATGGCTTTTTCAGCAATGCCTCCTGTCTTCTTGGATTGCCGTACAAACGGCGGGTCGATCTTGCAGACACTTTTGGATGACAAACACCTTAACACTACGGTAGCAGCTTTGCGTGAAATGGCGCCCACGAAATAACACCGACTTGCATTATGCAACGAAGAGCAATAATTTGTGAGGAATTGTCTCCTCGCCTTGTCAATGTGTTTTCACGGTCTTCTGAGAGAGACACGCGGATTCACCAAGCCATGATGAGTGCTCTCGTGTGCTTTCTTGTGTTTTTTTCTGCCAGAATACCAAAAAGCTGAAACATCAAAAGCAAGCTAGCTTCGCATCACAGGCATTTGTTAGTTGTGAACCCATCACAACCAGAGTAGGGGTGTCAATTAAAAGTCCGGCCCGTCTGAGCCTTTTGTTCCAAGATATGTACATTCACAGCGCAAGACCGTAAAACATGCTTCATTTCGCTCTGCGTTATTTCACCACCCACAAAGGGGATACTAGGTGCAGTCAGATATTTGCTAACATTCGTGAAACAAACGACAATTCAAGCAATCACTCTTCTGCAATCACTCTTCTGGACTCTTCCTGCTTAAAGTGCGTCATACAATTGTCACAGAGAAGAACGATAGGAAAAGAAATCAATAACGATGTGAGGCATGTCGTTTATTCTGTTTTTGTTTCTAAGCTCCATCCATGCTATTGCGCATTAATAGGCCTTAAGTCCGTCCGTAAAGTAAGCCGGTACTCAAGTCAGCCAATCTTCTTCGACACTGGTCACTACGGCCAGAGCGCGATCCTCTTCTTCATTTCGCACCAATTTCTAGCTGATGGGTGCGCGTGGCTTATGTTAAGGCACAAAAGAAATGTAGTCACTAGTCACGATGGGACGAATGTAAACACCAACTCTACTGAATTCGTTTGATGACACCAAATGATATCACATTCATTTCAGCGACTTTTTGGGTCTGCTGTGCTTTCTTTGTGGTCATTTGCCGAAAACGCTATTTTCTTCATGAAACCGCAAGCCACTGGTTAGATAAAACACAAGCCGTCCAAATTTAGATAAGAGCTCTCTGCCATCCCCTTCGAAGGCTTGAAGATCTCTTTCAAGAATTGCGCACATAAATGACTGCACTCAAGAAGGAATCTGACAAGTCATCACTTCACACATGTATTGTCAACAGCCACAGTTTAACGTCCGGTGGCTTGGCTTAGCTGGAAGGGGCGTTGTGTTTATGTTTTGCGATAATGTGCTTGCGTGCACCTATATCTGCGGTCAAGTATTAAATTTAATCATTTCCTGACTCATTTCTCAAGAGAATGCGTTGTCATCGTTCTGTTGACGATATTGAGAGGATGAATGGATGAGGGAGACATTAATTGCGACTCGGGAGAACTGGAATACAGGCGACTCTCCCTAAGTCGAATTTTTATGTTTCTCCTCACAAAATAAAAATTTAAAACTTCACTCAATCCGTCCCGTCTTCACATGACTCATCAGAGGAAATCCTCCAGTCTCAGAATTTGTTCATATTTCTCCCGTAAGCGGAGCTAAAAATAGACCATAACCCCAAGCCTCCCTCCAGTTTGACACAGTGAATCACAAGTCCTCTGTGTCCAATGATAAGCTATTCTTCCATATCAACATTCAGTATCCAGCATAAGCCGCAAGACCAACGACCGGGGTAGCCATCACGTCACTTCAAATGAAATCATGCACATGCCCAGGAGTCATCGGTCGGTTTTCGTTGAGATTTGTTTGACTTCTGATCGATTTGTTTTCAGCTTGACGGCTCTGATTGAAAGATGTTTGCCTGGCGGACGTTCATAAATCAGAAAGTTAACCCTTGAACACAAACATCAGAGAAATGGAAGTCATATGATACCACTCCACGGGCATGAGACACCAGGGAGCGGAAGTAGACTTGACCAGGAAAAAAGAGGTCCGTCTCCTGTTGGTGGGAATCTGAAAGGAAACGAATGGCAAAGGTAGATTGTTGTACACATGATGACTCAAAGTCACGGTCACTAGTACAGAAGCAGGAGGTCTTGTGGCGGTTGTCAAACCTTCGACTTATGGACCAATTCCCGCCTAAAAGCATGCAAATAAATGAAAATGTTTCTTCCTGACTTGTTTATTCTCCTCTCCTCACCGCGAGTGACTTCAGACATCTTTGTTCCAATCGCATGTTCTTCTGGGTCAGTCGTGAGTCATAGGTCCACCGTCAGTCAGTCATCGCCGCTTTGTACTCTCTGACTACTCAAATGATGTGCCGCCAATCATGCACATATTATTTGTTTAACTCGAGCTCTGGCATACTCGAATGTACATTGTTCCGGCAGCATCCGGTGTGGTCAAGCGGTACTATGTTCTATTTGGACTTTGTCGGTCGATGCAAGAGGAGAAAATTTAGATTTTCTGATTACCGCTATTTCCAAGCATTTCGCTTAGCAAATGATGTTGACATTTGAGTATCAGGAATGTTTGACGAATATTTGCCGCCAATCAGTGTATGATCGCTTGGATCTATGATGTCGTTCAAGTTCATAAATTTGCTGGGCTGAAGACTTTCAGTTGCATTGACGATCTTACACATAAGTTTCCTTTTTCAGCTTTTTTTTCTTCTCGTTCACATTCAGAGCTGGTGGATGTAATAATAACATGTTTGGGGCTACAGCCCGTAAAGGTCCAGAAGCTAGTTTCTACAGAAACGGGCTATTGTTCTCCCTACAGTTCTCCTTCTTCTTTCATTGGCCTCAACTAACATGCCTCTCCAGCCACCACTACCTTTCGCTAGTTGCCACCAGCTGCGCACAACAAGTTGGTTGAGGTCTTTCTCCAATTGTGTGCGCCATCTCGTACGAAGACGTCCTCGGTTACGATGTCCCAATGGCTCGGTATCAAAGACTCTCCCTACAGTTAACTACAGTTTTATGCTGACTCTGAACGGCCAAGTTTGAGAAGCTTTTTCTAGACAGGAAATACTCTTTGAGCATTGTCAGGGACTCGAAATAGCTGGGGAAAATGTTTTCTATTGTACAGGACGGGGATCGAATTTAGACATCGACGCGGGCTACCACTCGTGGATATAGTCAACCAACGTTCGTCTTCTGCATTACCGCGCCTTTCGCAAAACTCTGTGTTCCATTAGTTCCCCGCTAGTAAGACACGCCACCTTTATCATCATCATCGTCTTTTTCTGTCCCGCATGATCCATTAAAGGGGTCGCGGAAGTAAAGCACGCATTACACTCTAAGTCGTCAGGATTTTTGCCAGGCGCAACCAAGCGAGTTATTGAACTTGGTCCAGCCACCTCGTTCTGCGTCTTCCAAGGGGTCGCCTTCCTGATGGAGTCGCACTTAAGGCACGACCCGTAAGACATTTGCGCCAAGTGTCCAAACCATCAGAGCATAGCTCTATTCGTTCTGTCGAGTAGCTGCTCGACTTTGAGTTCTCACCTTATCCCGGCGAGTAGCTCCCTCAAGAGCACGAAAAAACCTCATAGGCAGCTGTATTCGCGATCGGTCATTACCCAAATTTCATGACATAGGTGAGAGTTAGAACAAAAACTGAGTTAAAAATTGCTAACTTGGCTCTGGCACCAAGCTTGGCCTTTTTGATTACAGATTTTCTAAGCTATTTCACTATTGATCCAGATTGGCCAATCCTACAGAAAAGCTCCCATCACTCGTGAAAAAGACCCCGAGTTACTTGAACTTCTCCACCTGCTTCAATGGGAATTACATTTACATGTAGAGTACTCTGAACCTGGGTTCTTGAAATTACCATAAACACTGATTTGTCCGCACGCCAGCTTTATGTCAACTTTAAATGTCAAGCAAATGCACGTACTTTACCTCATTCTCTGTTGTTGCGACTGTTTCGTTCAGTTTCGGTCATTTTTATTGAATTATGTGCATGTGGGTACCTTTTGGATCGCTTTTTACGCGCGTAAATGTCAGTTGTGATGGAAATTATTGACTAGCTCAGAAAAGTTATAAAGAAACACAAATGATTCGCGTGAAAGAATTGTTTATTCAGCCCGCACCAGTGGGCTGTAAAAGAGAGAAGTAAACAACAGCCCTGTGGTGGCCCGTAACGTTGTGGGTATGTGCGTCGACCCCAACCTCGAAATCACAGGTTCGATTCCAGCTCTGAGAGACAAACATAATTTTCACGACCCCACCTCTTTCGAGTCACTGACAATGCTCAAAGAGTATTTCCTGTCTAGGAAAAGCTTCTCAAACTTGGTCGTTCGGCGTCGGCATAGGTCCCTTCCACTCGTGTGAGAACAATAGCACGTGCAACACGAGTGGTTGCTGAAAAGCTAGGCCCTGGGCCTCTACGAGCGCCACCCACACACCAAACAACAATCCTTTTTGTCATCATACCATTCCCCGTCAGGGATGGGAATGCAGAGGCTTAAAAGTGAAGCAGATTGCCCAAAAAACGAAGTAAATTTACAAAAGTGAAGTAGATTGTGACGGCTAAAGGCTCAAAAATGTTCGCCTAATAGTGCAAGTGTTTATTTTTATGGGATAGGCGAGCCGAGTTTATCTAGGACACAAGTCGCGCCTTCGCTATACAAAATTTGTTTTAGAAACTGTAGTAGGACAGATTCTTGTGAAGATGTATATAATGCATCTTAAATCGAATTTAGCAATACGAAGTAGAAATAATTTTCTACGTAGCAAATGCATGAACTTAAATTAATGACCTAGATCTACTACATATGGAGTAAATTCTCTGTTCACCATGCCTGGTAATGTCATCTATCCGACATCTCGGTTGCAAACATCGCCATTCTTTCGAGGATTGCTCCGCTGTAGATGTTGTACAAAATCGTAGACGACTCTCATCTGGCTAGTTTTGTGTGTTTGATGTTGCTGTTTGACTTAGCCTGACCATTTTTGTTCCTTTAAATATCAATCGACGACGCAGAAATTACTCATAATCAATGTTTCGTTCAGTTTCGTTGAGTTTGTTTAATTTTGCTAAATTAAGTGCGAACATCGTGGTTCGCTCTCTCTTATGGTACTAGAATTTTGCTTCTGGCTCACGTTCGTTGTGGATAGCCCTTAAAAATTGAAATCAAGTAGCAGCCAAGAAAGGTCTTGGTAAATACGCAACGCTACAAGGCAAATCTGCACACTGTCTGAATACTTGATCAAAAACACCACATTCTCTGCAAACCATTTCCTAAAAGAGATCTCCAGAACAGCCGCTGTATATTGGTCACCAAACCTAACGTCGAACACGGGCCTCATTTCATTTCATTAGACTCAACGACTCCCAGTCATCGTGTCAAACAAAACCAGAAACTTGCTTACGAACGGGTTCCATTTGTTTACACTTTTAATTCAGACTGCCGTTGAGTAAACGTCATGTTATATTCATTTGTCCGGAAAGACATCAACAAATTGGTCACCAGTGCGACGTTGTGCTGACGCTATAAGAAATATGACGTGCTACGTGTTGACGCACACAATTTGAATATTTTTTATCACGCGCTGCTGATTATAATTAAACTTGCTAATGTCTGATAAGCTCCAATGGTCTGTGGGAAAACATAGAAATGTCACAAGACACACAGAAAAACTTGGCTTCTACTCTGCCGACTGTTTTATTGCTCACTGCTCATTTTGACGTCTATTAAGTGACACTTCCAGGTCGTCCATCTAATTGAACAATTAAGAAGGAAGGACGCCATCGACCGTCTATGTTGGTTGCATTGTTGCGTTGGAATGCACGTTCCGTAGGTGGTGACATTACCGTGCAGTGAAGAATTTCAGCGTTTGCATGTCCAACGCCAATATCGCTTCCTCTGCAGACAGACCGAGGAAGACCTAAAAACAAAAACGTGTTTCGCACCCTCAATGACTGAGCCGAGTGAACCCTTTCACCATTCAGTGGCGTTAAACTTAATTCGCCACGTCTCCGGGGGATACACAGTATGACAGGATACCAGGATACACCCCGTGAGTACTGTGAATTGCTCCGCACTCGTCGTACATCACCGAAATCGAGTGAGAGTTGACGAAAGCGACCCAGAAACTACTTAGAGTAATTAGGGCTGGTAAACCGCTTGGAGTGTGCTGTTTGCATTCCACTAGCCACAATTAGATTTATTAAATTCGCAGAAAAACTCTCCCCTCCCGGCGACGACGACGGCGGCGACTGGGATCATTTGTCTCTTGATCAAATTTCATATCGGGCAAACAAATTATCGATAAGTGACGAGGTGGGGGCGGGCGTCGCGTCCTGTCAGCGGTCCTACCCTTTCGATTCCGCGAACGTAAGCGATGTAATTTGTCACGGGGAAGACTTCCAAATAGAATGACAGGAGTTGGGGGGAATGATGATAGTTGGGCTCTTTAACGAGCGGTATTTGGGTGGGTCAGGCGATTATGGCGATAGTTCTGGACATGACACTATGGAAATTGCCTCTCGAGTGGTGTTGCTGAAGAATGTTTGCCGATAAAGGTGGCACTCTGACAGAAGTGCTTCATTGGCGATGTACATCATCATTCGGTTGAAGTGGGGAAGGTTAGGGGAGACAAGCAGAAATCTTGCCGTTCAAACATTTTTGGGTGACAACC
Source organism: Eristalis arbustorum (assembly GCA_916610145.1). NCBI lineage: Eukaryota > Metazoa > Arthropoda > Insecta > Diptera > Syrphidae > Eristalis > Eristalis arbustorum. The sequence goes on from OU744318.1 coordinate 6,651,200, forward strand.
TGTTTCTTTATAACTCGAATTCCACTTGATGAAGACCAGTCAAAAAAGCATGATTATCTTATGAGGTTATGTTGGAGTGGCTGATTGCTTGTAGAAGTCCCGCTTAAGACAATATATGTCTATTTAGGTGCCAGCAGCCGATTGACTTACATTGACTTGTAGATTGATCTGTTGCTGAGAGTGTCGAAGCAGATGTACAGAAGGGTAACGTTCGTTGCTCATGCTTTTGCAAAAGTTAGTCATTTGGTGTGAGTGTCTACACTAGCTGCAGTACTTCATCCATGCAGCTTCTGCAAAGTCCTGCGGACGTGTATGCCAGTTGTGACACCGTCGACGGTCCAAGTGCAGCAGTGCTTAATCTCGACACACAGACGGTATAAAACTAGGTACCGGCCATGTTTCCTTTGTTTTAGGGCGGATGATATCTTCTGGGCATTTGGTTTTCTTTATTTTGTGTGAAACTTAAGAAATGGTGATCGGCTGGATGGCGCAATTGGTTGAGTGCCTACTTTTGGTTATAGGGGTCCCATGTTCGAATTTCAGTGAAAGCAAAATTTGGTCCACTCACCATTTGCTGTTGGGATCAAACGGCACTGAGTATCACAATGGACCAACAATGGTCTAAGTGTGCTAGCAGTCCATTAATCTAACCTAACCTAACCTAAGGATATGGTAGGCTGTAAGGAGCAAGTTGGATCGTGGATCTCCTTCTGGTGTTAACGAGAAGGTTGTACCAAACTCGGCGGGCTTATGGTCTTTGCAATGGTCTGGTACTTCAGTACGAGGTGTATATTGAAATGCCCAGCAATCTCATTGAGAGCCGGTCGGGGTGCTGAAAACCAGTTGAAAATGAAAGAGTCGAGGGATTCACATATTTGTGGCAATATGTATCAGTTTTAAAGATTAGGTTGCTTCTAGCCAGCCTCCATAATGGTTTCTACCGGAAGTGGTCATCAAAATTGCTTAAATTTGTCCGTAGGCTATGGGACTATCAGCAGTGATGTCAGGTATCTTCCTTGTGGGAAATTCATGCGGTTAAGACAGACAGACGAACGTTTTCGTTAGGTCCAGCTGGTCCCACTGTGATGTCGGTTGGGGGAATGTCATCTCTTTAATCCCTGATTTGTTGATTGTTGCTTTGTTGCCTTGTAAAAAATGTTATACTAGTGGTCTATGAACTATGTGTCAGCTAGTAGTGGCAGGCATGTTGTGAAGAGGCGTAACAGTAAGTCCTTCAAATTATTTTGGCCGGTTAGTGCTCCAACTACCATTGCCGGCAACGTTCTCTCACGCTGAAGTAGAATGTCAGTCTTCGCACTGTTAAACTTGGATCATACCATCCGAGTGTCTCAGTTGGGTTGATAGTGTGAACCGTATGAGTCGTCCACTTTTTACATCAACGTCCGCAAGAGGCGGATTGATGGTCATTTTCGTGGCAAGTTCATCCGCTGCATGCTTCCTTGTAGTTTACGTGCTTATAGTTTGAATAGAGTAAGTGGGCTGTCTTCTGAGAAACTTAAGCTGTTTGAGGCAGTATGTGACCAGCATGGATTTTATTTCTAATTTACATTGATGGCCGGTTGAGTGATATGATTCTGGTCGCTTTCTTGACAGCCCGGTCTTCCGGCCTTAAATATATTGTCATAGTCGGGGACTTCGGTGGAGCGGTGTACATTTAATAATTCGAAAAAAAAGTTCTCGCGGCTCTGCATTTATGCAGCCTCGATCTATAAACGGAGATGGTCGCGGTGTTGATGGGTGGACTTGCATGTATACCCGAAGGGTTTTTCCAAGTCCTCCAATCTGAGGGAGTACAGCCTTGTTGCTCACCCTCGAATAAACATATTTGCGTGGCCAGTGGTTCTTGGGAGCTAGTCATTAGCTTTGTTGATCTTTATGGCTCCTCTTGTGGAAACAGTCCGTATGAAGATGCCAATTGGTAGTTAGTAGGTCCAATACAACCTTTCACTACATGAACGAAAGTTTCGAGCAACAATTTTCCGATTTTTGTTTGCGAAGCCGGATTAAAACTGAAACTGCTGTCTGGCTATCTGAGAACACTGATATTTTTGAGTTCAGTATATTCCAATTGTCGATACAATAGGCTGCTTAATTTTGGACGAATTGTTCACCTTGGAATATCGTGGACTCTGTCATTGTGTAAATGACATCTTGTTTCCAAATATTGCCTTCTCCTCTACCATACCCAACATTCCTCTACCAAGCAGTCGACTACACTCGATGCTCGGTTGAACACTTGTCGATTGTGTTTAATGCAAGAACTACAATTGTACTTGTTGACGTAGCCATTGAGCCTTCGTCCAAGACGTTGACTCCAGATCTCCGGCAAGCATTACCAACCTTCAATTAGAGAACTCACGGCGTTGTCTATGCGAATATCAACAGCACAATCTTAGATCTAAGTTCAAACCGTAAACCAGCTGGCTTAGCTGTCTGTCGATCGGCAATTTAGCTCAATTCTGAGTCTTAATCGATACTGGTCACTACTTGGGGTATATTTCCTTCTTTTCGCACCAATCTCTGTCCGATGTGTGGCTTAAGGGCGACTATAGTGTACTCACAAAACGCACAGTGTGCGAGGAATCGCCTCCGCACGTACGTCAAGCGTGAAGCGATGCGTGACGACAAGGGGATTCATACTGAATATCTTTATTAATTACAAATCGTTGGTACCTGCATAACAATTTGCGAAGGTACCAGTCCTATCTGATCACTCCCTACATTTCAAATACAAAAGGTTGTGCCCGGCAACACAGGCATTCAGCAGTACACCACAGTAAATTCATGCTCATTTCCTTTAACGACTCGAGACCCCTCTCAAAACGTTACGACTTTCGAGGGAGGCAATCATCTTAGCGATTTGCGAATAAAAATAGAAATTCAAACTACTTTGACACGGTCTACAGACTTTCGTCTATTGCCGAGTGGACCGCAAGTGTATAAACACCCTTTTTCGACATCCCGATAAGCTGCGTCATTACCCCTAGAGTGTCCGCCTACGCGTTCATATCCGATGGCATGGAATTCCCAGTATAGGGAGCATCGTCACCCGTATCCAAGGGTGAAGCGGTGAAAGGCTGTGGCCCCTTAAGTAATTGGAAAGTCAGTACTTAGCGCTCGTCTTTAAATCGCTGACACTAAACTGCAACACAGCCCTGTCATGTGTCTGTGCAGAGTACGGTCAGATTCGACAACGATTCTCGTATCTATTCAATTTGAGCAGTTTTTCGCTCGCTACGCGTCAAATTTGTTCACTAAGCCGAGGCGAGTGCTTTGAGAGGTGAAGAGAGGACTATATCTTATCGATACGCCCTCCACAGTGCCGGAGAAGGGTAGATAAAATAATTATCTGCTAATTTATGTACACTGTTGGGTGAAATTAGATATTTATTGCTGGCGATTATTTGCGGAATCGTTTGTTCCCACGACGCTGCGTGACAAAATGTGGCTCTTATTGTGGACCTGAGTCACATGTGGTAGGTGATCGCTGTCTAAAAGTTGACGTATTCTCGTTAAGAATGGAGGCCACTCAAAGCTGTTGCGTCTGGTGCTAAAATCACATCAAGTGCGTCCTTATTAGCTACTCTAGCTGACGCGCACCCCACTGCATTTTCAACAACTGTCGAAATAAGTAATAAGCGACCGCTTACATGCACAATTCATTGCATTGCCTGTTTATACACAACTGCAACCAATTGCTTATGCATTTCTCATGTTTTCTCGGTAATTTACTTAAATCCTCCCCCTCGCAGTACACAGAGTGAACACAAGACGCGTTGCCAAGTCTGACAGAAGTGCGAGCGAAAGTGAATTTAAATGTCGATCGTCGAGTGGATTGGCTCTGCAACCGGTTATGGGATTGCGCACACGATGAGAGCACCCTTGCGACAATTAAACCTCTTCTCTGCTTCACTGCTACGCATTCGGTTCCTGCTTCTTTTTTGTATGTAAAAAATTTCGAGGGGTTGTGTAACCGATATTATTTGCTGCCATTTGCGTGTCAAGGTAAAGCGATTTCGATGATTTACGAGTGGAAGGAGACGGGAGTTATGACATCGGTCAGTCAGTGCAGAGCTCGTTGAGACACCGAGATGTCCTCGAGTCGAGTTCAAGGAGTGCTTCAGTTCGCTCAAGGCTGGCGGATAATCAGATAATTCCCAAGCGACTGCTGCTGTGTCGGTTTTGTGGTGTAAGTTACTGGTGAAGAGTGCACTTTGAGGGATTTTTTAACCGGTTATGCATGATTTGCATTGCATTCAGGTACGATTCTGCGGTTATCGTGTGTACGGAAAGGTGATTCAAGGCAGAGTCATCAAGCCAAGGGGTTTATAGGAATCATGAGTGGATTAGTGTGGAGGAAACTACATTTTTTTGCATGCATATTTTCTTTTCTGGAAAATCCTGTGACGTGGTATTTTTTGCTCGAATTTCAATCAAGCTGCTTGCAAACTGTGGTCCTCTTCAGACAACTTAAACTCATTTGATGAACGTCCACAGAGCTTTGCAAGCGATTACCTACCTCCGCATAAAGGATGTGAGTGGGAACAGCCAAGCGATTGTTATGTTCACTATGTCTTCTACAAAAGAGTCACCAGACCAGTTTGTAATTCCATCATCGTTTCCAGTTCGGTAGAGTCGATCAACGAAATACGATTGATTTACTATGCCTGAGTCACTGAATTGAAGCGATTGGAATTGAATTCTCTTGAACCCTGCCGGCCAAACACGGAACCTTGTTCCTCCATCTGTCCACTCAGACAATACCCACGACCAGATCCCAAAAAGACACCAAATTTGACCTTCATTCTCAGACTCGTCCACACCCAGAACCACACCGTTAGACAGAGTCTGATCCGAACTCCCACGCACATAAATCAGTCAAAATTTACGATGTTTACCATTTCCAGACGTGATGGGGCCTCAGCCCCTATGTCCATACCGAGCGCCATTCACAAGCAAAACAGAACAGATCCCCCTCCAGCCATGATGGGTGCTTTAACAGGGAAAATAAACCAACGACCGGAACATCCATTCAAGCTAACCGCCCCGTGACTAAGTCAATCGCTTTTTAAGTAAATTTCTTTGGAAGTCTGCTTCACATAATTGCTGGTAATTCACGCTTTAATCACCCATTAGCCACCCCCGTATCCAGAGACGAAATTTACGATCACTCGCGAGTCCTTCCGGCGATTTGACGGTAGAGGAGGCGATTCATCATTTTCGACGTTTACTCTAGAGTCAACTATTCGAGGACTCACCCAAATTCTAATCACGCCTTGTGGCCCATTCACCTTCAGTATTGCCCTAGGGAACTCTGATAACAACCGGAATCAACACACGAACTAACGAACACACTCGCGGGCACAAGTGGCGTGTAAACCCGTTGCGGTGGCGCTTATCAATCATCGATTTGACAGCTGCTTCCTTCCGTCGCCGCGACGACTGTGTTCCACTTTCGCTGCTAATAGGTGTCGCACATGACATTTGATGCGGCCTATCGGACACTTGGTCAGATGAAGCGGTCAACATGCGGTCTCTTTGGATCCGAAACGAGTGTGTTTACAAATGTACCGCCTCCAGCAGAGGTGGGGTGTATTTTTAGACTTTTAGACCCGCATTCATAAGTTGCGGCGGATAAGAGGCATTCTCCTCTTCTTCTTACCGCTCCATCACAAACACCTGCTTGGGTGTGTTCGAAGTGTTTACTCGTTTGGGAATGTTTTCCAAACGCTCTCGTGGTGCTTGGAAGCTAAACAGAGCCCCGCCATCGAGGGTGATCTGGAGGAATGGGCACTCGTTTGGCAGCTGGCGTACATTTTCATAATAAATTGTGCGGAAAACAGTGTCAGATCGTTGCCTTGGACGCTTGTACAGTGGGTCAGAGTGCGCTGTGGCGGTTGGTTGAGTCATGGCGATAAAAAGTGCATAATTTTGCATGCAATTGCAGGAACAGAGAGTGATGCGGGTGCTATTGCATTGCTGAGCGTATGCCACAGATACCCCCATAAACGCATCTGCCGAATCGATTGGAATTTTTATTGATTTCTTTTACACGGAACCCGTTCGATGGGAGGAGAACATGTTTTGCTTCCAAATATCGAACGGATCGTTCGGAAGTTTATCGGTTTTAAATCGACTCGGTTGTGGTTGGTCGGCTGCCGAGTTTGATGAACGCAAGCATTCTCTACTGTTCTGTGCTGACGTCTGCCGGTTCAGTTGAGACAGATGTTGTCACGATAATCGAGCAGAAGGTCAGCTGACGCACATTTGAGGGCTTGTGCTGGCGTGTGGATGGTGTCTTGTAAAATGGAATGAATTTAAAAATACTCTTTTGGTGCTTCGCTGGACGGTTTTTTTCCTTGTTCCAGTCGGCGCAGCATGGTAACAGTTAAAATTAGACGAGATTGTCTTCGTCTTTCGTTTTATGCCTTTTTTATGAGTCTGGTCGCAGCGGGTGCAATCTCCTTGTGACTGAATCGGTTCCAGAATTTCGAGAAGTGACGCGAACTTGCTTGCTAAACTCGCTTGTTTGTCAGTCAGTCACGAGTCGCGATTTGCTATCACTCTCCCGCAAAACCGATACCCGTGTGTACTTAACGATAAAAAAACGATAACTCCGAAGATTTGATAAGACTCCCATCGCAGTTACGACTGTGATTCGGTTCCAATTAAATTAACCAACATCTTCTGTTTCCATTTCAGATTCGCTGATTTAACGATGTCCCCCGTTGGCAGGAACTAAGTCGCCCCTCCGACTGACATCGTACACATTCCAGACTACAACTCAAATTCCAAACAAATCCATCCAAATCAACCATCAAAATGCCGCCAATTGGAACCACTCTGCTGTTAGCCGCCATCGCCCTTACCCTGGCAACGTTCAGTGTGTCTGCGTCGAAGAACCTGGTGCAGGAAGGCTTACGCGTCCCGTGCGCATTCGCCGACTCCGTCAACCTGACGGACTACAAGCAGCCCAACGGCTCGTACGTCTACCACGGCATGCTGATTCCACCGCATCTAACGGGCGAGTACAACTACATTGTGGGCGACTCGCAGGAGCACATTCCAGTGAAGGCCCACATCCGTGGGTGCGTGTGCCAGCTCAAGCCGTGCGTGCAGTTCTGCTGCCCCTACGGTCATGCATTGACGAATGAATCCACTTGTGAGCCAGTCAATGACACCTTGCCTGAGGAGGGAAACTTGACTCTGAATTCTGGCGAAATCGTCAGTGAAAATTACTACAAGAAATTTGCGCCAAAATATGGCATGCCATGTGCCTCAATGTATCCTTTGGATCCTTGGAATCATCCGAGCGACAACAACACTTTGTTCGAGGTGAGTGTGAACATCCGCCCGGGATGAACTGATTGCAATGCTTGTGTTTTCTTCCTTGCAGAATGGATCGCTTTTCAGAGAAGGTGATGGCAAGTTCCTGGACAGAACTGAATACTGTTACGCCAACTACTACGTGGATGGCCTGGGCGAAATACTGACGCCATACAATTGCTTCCAGGTGAACACTGGTGAAACTAAGTATCTGGTCTACGCTTGGAGTAAGTGGTGATATCTGGACGGAGCATGTGCCGAGTGCTAATGGTTTGTCTCTTTCAGTGATGCTGTTCTCGGTGCCATTCATCCTGATCACGATCTGTGTGTACATTGGAATCCCCGAATTGAGGACACTGCATGGCAAATCACTTTGCTGCTACTTGCTGAACCTTGCCATTGGCTACTGCGTGCTAAGTGCGTTCGCCATTGTTCCCCAGGAAAGTGTTTCGGCGTTCAGTTGCTCGTTTTGGGGTATGTATAGAAGAGAAAAAGAATCAACACAGACTTTGTCAAATGTGTTTCACAATTTAAAAATAGTCAGCAGAACTCTACAAACGAGCTTATAATTTGTCGTTAAGTCTATTATCATCCGAATTGTCATCAAAGTCACTCCATCAATTTTGAGCCACGCTCATCAAGAGTCCTTCAAGCTACTCTGTCAATTTAGTACCACACTCAACAAGAGTTGTCAACAAGACAGTCTTCTAAGAGTCGTTGAATGTTATAAATGACAGACAAAAGATTACATGGTAGGGGTTACAATGTTCGCTCGTTCTGCGCAGATTACGTCACGCGACTTATTTAATCTGGTCGAACGAGTTTTAAAAAAAACACAAGTTATATTTCATTAGAGTGATTATATTTTATTAAGCAAAACACTAGAACAACACTGATACCACTCTTACTTACTAATGGGAAACTACTGCACCGCATTCGTGTGCTTCACCTGTATTTATTACATTATTGTTCCATACATTACAATCGCAGACATAGTGTCAGCGATTTCGACATCCAATGCACAAGTGCAATTCTTAAGAATACAAAAATACAAAAATGCAATAACTGTTTGATCAGCTATTTGGTAATTGACCGGATAAACAGGTCATATTTATCGTCTGTTGCTGATTTTGACATGTGTGAAATTGCGGGCGTTGACGTATATGTAACTCGCGCGACACCCGGTTTGACAGCTGCTTGTAATTGTTGGTTATTGACATACGAATTGATTATTTACAGGAGAAGATATGTTCGTTGCGGAATAGGAATTTGCGTTGAAATTCGAAATGAGGTGGTAAGCGTGTAGAGCGATATTAAACACAAAATTGCAATTTTTAATTCCACTTAATGTTTCAATACCGGGTAGAAGTGCCCAAGTTTTGTATTAAGCGATTGTCAAGAGAACACGGTGCAATGCGTATATATGTAAATGTTCTGACAATCAAGCAGTATTCCACCATTAATTATACTAGAAATTAATAATATGTGCGTCGACCCCAACCTCAACGTCGTAGGTTCGAATCCTGCTCTGTGCGACAAAAATAATGTTCACGTCACCACCTCTTTAGAGTCACTGACAATGCTCAAGGAGTATTTCCTGTCTAGAAAAAGCTTTTTAAACAAAGCTGTTCGGATTCGGCATAAAACAGTAGGTCCCTTCCACACGCGAAAGAACAATAGCACGAACAGCACGAGTGGTTGCATATTATTATTATTGTTATAATTGAAAAAAATATAATGAAATATCTTCCCGCCAGAGAACTGTCAAAATTCCATTTTTGTTGTCCAGTAAAAGAAATAGGCACTAGTGGCGGTAGTTTTTATGTTGGTTTTAGCCAAAGGGGTTTTTAATTAATTACTTGACAACTTTGAATTTAATTTGTGAAGGCACTCTTTCACTAATCACCAAACTGTCACTGTCAATTTATTCAAACTCAACTAAACTAAAGTACACGGACGAGCAACATCTACAAGCCTTCTACGGGAATTCGGAGTCGTTGTCCGCAACCTTGGAACTCTAATTTTCGGTCGTAATTCTGGCCCTAGCTGGTCTGCTTATACGTCGCACAGTATTTGACCCCAAAACATGGCATAAGCCTCTAGTATGGCCAGGACATCTGTTTATCGGTTCTAAAATGTTTTTTTCTGCAACTAACCAAATTTCAAGAGTTTCTGGATGGGTGGGAAGTTGTGGATGGTTTGCATAGGGTGTTGTGCAAACATTTTTTATTTTAATTCGTTCTTAATATGTAGTGTTTCGTTATAAATTACATTTTTAATAAGAAAAATAACTTAGAATCAGCAGAATCAGCAATCATTAGAAAAAAGTAAAGCGTTTTAGAATTATTTCGTTCTAATTTGATAATATGGGCTAATTGTTTTGGTAAAATGATATCACACACATTGACTTAGTCAGTTAGATGAAACACTCACAACACAACAATGACAACTCGGTGTGCGTAGTTCCACATTACAAGTAATAAAACGACTGAAATAACCTGATCTCAACAAATTCCAGTCTTCCGATGGACACTATACATGATGGGGTTCACTATACAAACACAATAAAACACATATAGTATTGTATTGTACACGCTGTATATAAAACCACTTAACTTATAACGTTCACTGTGGCCAATTGGATTGACAGATTCATTGAGCTAGGGTATTTTATTTGAAGTCTGCATACTTGTTTTTCTTCAGTTGTAAAATAAATAAAAAATGGGTTTATGCCATGTTTTGGGGTCAAATAGCACACAGTGCGTCGGTAAGGCAATACTAAGTTCACTGCAAAAATTTGAGTCTAGATATGCGTTTTGTTATGTTGCCCCGTCAGTGAGACAACTTGGTCGAAGTGTCAAAAATATCTATATATATGAATCTAATATGTATAAGTTCAACGGCTTTATGTATCCACTAATAGGTGCAATTGATTCTGTACTTACAATTGTACAAATCAGCATGAACTTGCATCTCCTGATGATATACAATTTTAAGCTGCATCTTTCAACAGAATTTTCTCATATTTGTTAAAGACAGTTGTTTGTCTATTAAAGAATATATCTATCAACCCTGTCGTGGAATACGGTGTATCTGAGACTCACTTCACTCACTCGATTCACGTTCACTGTCCTATATGGATCGTGGAAAACTGCGCTCAGACTACCTTACCAACTCGCAAAACAGATGTGGGGTGGTAAGTGACAGCAATTAATGCTGGAAAAAATCTCAAATTTCAATTTAGCAACCCAAAAACTTAAGTGAAATAAGAAAAATGAGATAGTATAGGCTTATAGTTAAATGCATTTGATGAGGACGAAGTAGGTTCTAATAAAAAAAGGCGAACTACAAGATTTGGAGTGTTTAGATTAATCCGAGCTCAAACTCATTTTCACTGTTTTCTTCATAATAAACACCCAGATACGCAATGAATTAGCTGCGTTTGAGAAGTGTTAAAGTTCTCAAGAGGTGTTGGCATTCTAACGTTTTCTACGACAGCCTAAAAACGCATTAACCTTACCAACAAATGAACAAATCACTTTGAACGAACGAGTGAGCGTTCACACAGAGTCATATCAGTTTATAGATGTTTTCGCATCTCGGTGCTTTGTGGTTCAGAATTCAAAGGACACTAAAGAGAAAACTCCTTCAGCAACTCCCTACAGCAATCCGAATTGTATTATAAGACTTCGATGAGCTTTTCATCAATACCATGGCTTGTAACCTAATCTGCGTCAGTTACTACACAACGATTCATCTTCATTAATGCCCCTGAGGAACCAACACCCTGGTCCAAAACCAACAAACTTGTCTTCGAATCAAGTCGAACCACTAAGGAACTATTGCAGCGACTGGAGTTTCTTGCAACGAGCAAATAATCACATCCTGTTTTTTTAGATAGCATCCAAATATCACTGGATGAATGTAGCGCTATGCATTGTAGTTCAACGGTTGGAATCCATGATACATGGTACACAAATAGGACTTTAACTAAGTAAAACAACTAAAATTCGAGTTGTAGATTCTAAAACAAAAATTATGTACCAAAGTTTCCTCAGCAGGATATACAACTACTATGTACTTGTCTGTCGTGTTGTAGACGAGCTGTCAAAATCGCAAACAAACATAACGGCCATGCGAAATGAGTAATCCATATTATACCATTCCTGATTCAAGCTGTTCTTTCAATTTTTAATGTCATGTCAATTTCCTAAAATGCTGCCAACATCTGCTGACATCATCCCTCCAGAAATCTCCACCAAATTTCTCCATCGATACACCACACTCATATACCTCTCCGTCCCCCTCTAGGATTCACGGCATATTTCTGCTTCATGGCCAGTTTCTTCTGGCTCAGCGTGATCAGCTTCGACCTGTTCTGCAACATTCGTGCGCCTCGTGGCCGTTTCAACGAGAAGAAGCGCTTCATGCTGTACGCAATCTACTCGTGGGGCCTGGCATTTGTATTCCTCGCGATCACCATGTACGCTCAGCTGTATCTTCCCATCTCCGAGGACTGGAAGCCGGCCATTGGCAGCGAGAAGTACTGCTGGTTGGACGGTAAGCACTGAAATATCACACAAATTATAATCTCAAATATACCCAATTTTTCATTCCATTTTCAGTCCGAAGGGGGTGGTCTGCGTTTGTGTACTTCTACGGGCCGATCCTCATCATTATTTTCTTCAACATCGTCATGTTCGTCCTGACAGCTCTGCGGATCAACAGTGTCCAAAAGGAAATGACACGCATGGTGGAACGTCATGACAGCCAGCGGAATCTTCGCAACGAAAAGGACCGGTAGGTGGACTGCCTTGATGCTGACCGGCAGTATTTAACGAGTTTTTTTTCGTTCAGTTTCGGCATCTTCCTTCGCCTCTTCATCGTGATGGGAGTCACTTGGCTGATGGAGATCATCTCGTACTGCATCGGCGACGAGTCGGCCTGGAACAAGTTCTTCTACATCACCGACGTCCTGAACGGCATCCAAGGGTTCCTCATCTTCACACTGTTCGTCCTTAAGAAGAAGGTCAAGCAGTACATCACCAACAGGTAAGGCGGGCACTGCAGTCGAGTGCGACAGGCTGTCGATTTTTGATTTTTGATTGTTTTTTTCTGCTTTGTGCGTTTTGTCCCGACTTCGCGAAGTCGCGGTATAATGCGTTTTTGTGCAGTTCCAGTGATATGTTTTTTTTCTTCATAACTCTGATCGAAATTCAATTGAAACGTCAGATTCCCTAAATCCGAATCCATGCGACATGATCCCATCCATCAAACCGAACACACACACAAGCTCTACACAAACACACACACACCCACCCACACAACCGTCCAGACACAAATTGAACCGTGTAATTTTGCATCTATACAGAATCACCCGAAAGAAACTGAAGGATCGACGAACTGACACGACGTACTTTGATACAACGGTAAGACGACAGATTCGCGAGGTCTCGAAGCACCTTCGAAATTTCGTCGAAATTCGAAATAGCACCGTTTGACCGAAAAGCCCAACTCGTTCTTGTGATAACGCCGAGAGAGATGAGTCTGAAATGTGTGCGATCACCAAGCCACGCTGGACACCGCTCGTGGTGATGGAAATTCGGAAAGGTATCCCTTGGGTCTGAATTTGAATTGATTTCGATGTTGTATCAGTGGTTGATGGTGTATCTTATCTTATCTTGTTGGTCATTGCGAATTATCGTCGTCGTCACGTTGTTGTTCTAATGTCACGCTCTTTGACCGTCTCCTTTCCAGCGCGACGCCAACGCCAACGCCAAAAGAAACACCACGATCAAATTCTGTGCTTAGTGCAAATAAAGCTTCCGATCAAAAAAGCAATAAACTAACGAAGGCAAGTCTAACTGATCTCTGCTCTCTGCTAACTCTGTAGTCTTATGCTCATATGTATACACTTGTATATTTCTTGCTTGCTTCCAAGGCACTGTAGAAAAAGGAACAAGGAACAAAACTAATTGCTTCCATCAACATATTTTTTGTACATAAATTAATTGAAAAAAAAAATACCTCATCATGATTCTTCCAGAATTCGGGCATCTCATGACAGTCTTTTCGATCCGCACATTTTCACAAGTTTTTCCGCAGACGATCATTTGGCTGCGAGAGGACTGCACTTAAGGCATGACCACAAGGTTGGATCGGGTTTTGGATTTTCTAACGCGCAGACTAACAATTTCTGACACATTTTTTTCGGTTTTTTCGATTTTTATTTTATTTTTAACTCACGCAGCAAAGATTAAGGCGTCAGGGCATGCTAACGGTAGTTTAAGTAAAAGGTGGTGAATTTTTGGTGCACTTTTGGAACATTTTTTTTGAAACATCTGAAAAAATTCTATAAAATCAACAAAATTGACATTTCTTTTCTATGCACTGTCAAAGCGCTTTCTCTGCGGACAGTGTCAATGCACATTTGGCAGGGAAATCGCAACAAAATTTTGTCTCACCATTTATGGTCCTCTTGGGCATTCCTCTCAGGGTTGCAATGACTCTTGACGAAGTCTGCATGGGAAGTAATTTATTGCAGGAAACTCACTCATGTGTCATGCATTCATCACTTTCGGAGGTGACAGCTTTAATTTTTTCCCACTTTTCTGCTTTTATTACTTGTCATCTTTGCGGATAGCCACAAAGAGACTCTTGAATTTATTACAATTTTTTCTCAAGCAACGTGGATGTTCGTAGATTCACAAAATAACGGAAGGTGACTGACATTTTTATTTTTTCGATGACAGTTCATCAGCTGTTTTCCTTGCTGAAACGTCATTCTGTTGACACACAAAATACTGTCAATGCGAAAAGGTAGAGTCAATGGAACGCGCAAATCGTTCAAAATGCCGAATAATTTGCCAATTATTGGCATTATGTTTCAAGACTGTTCTTTACGGGTGACGATGTAAGAACCAGTACTTCCACGACTGCAACTTTCAAGCAAGTGGGCCACAATCTGCTCGATTCTGTCGTTGGTGTCATGGCAGAGCACATGAGCACGGACGGTGGCTTTTCATTTAGGAGCAGCTTCGCTCAGCAGTTGTTGCAAGACGTGATCGTGATTATTTATGGGACCTGGCTCGCAGGATTCAAACTTGAAATCCTTGAAAGTCTTTGAAAGGATTGACTGCAGTCTCACCTTGTCGACTGGAAGAACACGAAAAGACCAGATGTTTCCCGAGCAGGAGAGCGCCCCGAATCTCCACGATCTCCAACAACAAGTTGAGCGAATTCAATATTTTTCTGACGTACGCCTGCCTGTGGAGAGATGTTTTGGCCTTCCTGATCTTTCTTTCTCCCCCAAATCGAACAAAATAATTTCACATGTCCACCGCTCTCCATACATCCACTGGCGATTGCTTCTTCTGCCTTGGTAACTTAGAAATTTCGACTGATTCCAGCTGTCCTGTAACTGAGGCCTCCCATTCGGCGGCAGAATAATATGGTATTTGACATCATTGCGATTCCTTTGCTCGCTGTGACAACTCCGCTGACAGCTCCTTCGCTGAACGCGGTCGCTTAACCCGATATTGAATAATGGGTTTCCCTTTTTTTGGCTGCAACGTCACCGGTTCCAAGACTAAGAAACGTTTATCCGTTGAGCTTTCTCGATGGGCATAGACAAAGAAAATCAAATAGATCTGTCAAACTCTCAGCTTCTTACAGTGAGCTGCGTGAGCATTTTAACTTGAAGAGTATGATACTTCCCGAGTAAATGGAAAGCAGTATTTGTCCAGTCAGTCCCTACAAAAGAATCCTCGCCTTGCTGCTCGTACCGATGCTTCTTTCTTAAGTTATGCAAGGACTGAAACTTCTTAATGACCGATGGTGCTGTGTCCGCGTGACAAGTCCATTAGATATTTGAGAAGTTACCTCACGGAAAAATGGAATCAATAGTTGAACATTGCAGGCGAAAGATAAATAGTTGTACTTGACATTCCTAAGGCATTTGACAGAGTTCAGACATCAAGCTCTTTTATAAAAAAAGCAAGCGCCTATAGTTTCGATGAATCTCTTCTTCTACGCACTAGAAACTACAATGCAAACCCTCCAATTCAAGTTGTTTTGGATGGATTCAAGTCTGATATCCATACAATTTTAATGCTGGTGTCCCCCAAGGGTCTCTTCTATCCCCGTCACTGTTTCTAATTTTTTTAAATGATCTACTAAATGACTTGTACTTCTTATCCACAGTAGTCTACCTTCTCATATTCGTTTTGATACCTACGATCCCGCACTTCTGCCGTATAATTGGAAGGATACATTCAATTGCTATCTTGAGAGAAGAATTAACTGGACGAACCAAACAGGATCAGTGACGAGCAGATTATATTTTGTCTGTATCTCTACTAGACTCAGTGATCGGTATGAGGATGTCTTCCACTAGGCGGTCTTTGTATGGCGCTACAGGGTGGGCTTGGGCCTTAACCAACAAGCCTCTCCAACTAGTGTGATCTCTGGCTTTCGCACACGAAGTTGATTGTGGTCCTTCTCCACTTATTTGCTCCACCTTACACGGGCGTCTTCTGTTGCGTTGCCCCTCAGGTTCAGATTCGAAGATTTTTCGGGCCGAAGCTGTGTTTTTCATACGCTCTACATGTCCCAGCCACCGTAGGCGTTGGATCCGTGAACGCCTGACCAGGCTCACGTCGCCCGTAAAGTTCGTGGTTGAATCTTCTATTCCAGAACCCGTCAACACAAACATGACCAAAGATCGCACGCAGAACTTGTCTCTCAAAGAGACCAAGGACTTCTCATCCGCTTTCGAGATTGTCCATGCCTTCGGGCCGCATAGCAGGACTAGGGCCATCAGGGTCTTATATAGAGTCAACTTGGTCCTTCGATAGAGGTCTCTATTACTCAATTACCTCCTGAGCCCAATGGAACAGCGGTTGTCAAGAATTATCCTACGCTTGATCTCGGTACTGATGTCATTTGTACAATTTACTTCGGAGCCGAGGTAGGTGAAGTCCTTGACTACCTCGAAGTTATAGCTGGCCATTGTGACGCTCTGTCCAAGACGTCGATGGTGTATGCCCATATGTTAGATTTCGTAGGCTAAACATTACGACCTGCTATTGTTCAGTCGCTTTGCCAAGGCAAATGCGCATCGAATGTTGGCTTCCAAGACAAAGTGTTGCAAGAAAATCTTTGTCTTGGATATAAATAAGCCAGTCACCGTTGACCGTAAACAAGTGCTGGTAAAATGGACTTTTTGTGAGTCTCTTGAATTGAACCAAGTTCGTCTACCATCTCATATTCACTGGCCCGCAGGGCACTACACGTTGGAGAGATGTCCAGGCCACTCCGTCATCGACTCTAACTTGTCAGGAGCAAGTCATACGATCGCCTGTTTGCTGGATTCACATCTAAGGCGTGCGTCGGAGATGGGACATTTGCAGGGCGTCGAAGCATAGAACTTTTCGTTCGAAGAAGCAGCTACGCCTGCTGTCTCATATTGATCCATGTTTTGAATGCTTTCTAAAAGTAGTTTGGAAATTAGTCAACTCACGGAAAGTTGCCACTTCCAACTCCCTCGTGCCAAGCCCGTGAATTTTCTTTGACAGCTTGTTTTGTTTGCTCCATTTGTGAATATGTACGTGAGAAACGTTTTTGACAGCTGAAAACCTTAATCGAAATAATTAGATAAATTAGGGTCTGAGCATAATTTGAAATCCCTCAAAACGGAGGAGGAGACATTTCTATTGCTAGAAGAAGAAGTATATTGAAATGCACTGATCATTGAAGTGTTGCAGTAGAATTCAAATATTTCGCCGTTAAAAAATTAGAAAATACATGAAGCAAGAGAGGCTTAATATAATTTTCTGGTTGTATTCAATGGGTAAATAATCATCCCCTTAGAGTTGGACATTCTCTGCGATTTTCAACCTTATTTCTGTCAAAGTTATGCGTATTTACATATCCATGCATTACGTTCATACTTCGTTCTGCGCGGTTTCGCTTTGCAAGACTTGTCTTACACACGTATAGCTTTGTCTTTTCTCTGGCGTTATAAAAATACACAACTTTATTGGAAACAGCACAATTCCCTTGAATTATTTCGCCTTGCTAACTCTTTATTATTATATTCCCAATTAATTTGAAGTTCTCACATAAATTACTCCACAAAATTTGCAAATTTGTCAAATATTTCGATTATACGCAGTTGATACAATTTTGCTTCAATTTCTAATTAATTGCAAGTATAAACTATTACTTTTTTGCTTTTGCTTTCTTTGAACTTGACGAACAAACCCCATGAAACATCGTGGAACATTATCAAGAACTATACTTGGAAGGGTGAATGACTACTTGTAAAATTCAGCTTCCAAATAAAGAAGTAGTTGGGCAAAGCTTTGATTTGAACCAAATTAACCTAAAAACAAACGAGAGCTGTCAAATAAGCTGTCACTGTAAACAATGCTGTGACAATTTTGAGTTCTCCGCCTCGAGAAAAACAGCTGTTTATTTCTTTCCTCGGTACTGTCCCCTTAGATCGTAGTGAAAACGAAGCATTTCGGAAATGCGCGATAATGTCGAACTGACCTGAAGACAGTGCCTTTAAAGTTTACAGCTGCCAGTCCCACAAACTTGCGCAATACCTGTCTAGAGTCTATCCCTATTTATTTATAATAATAATATAATAATAATAAAATAATATGGGTGGCGCTGCAGCCCGTAGGGTGCCAGGGCCTAGCTTCTCAGCAACTGCTCGTGTTGTACATGCTATTGTTCTCACACGAGTGGAAGGGACCTACAGTTTTACGCCGACTCCGAACGGCCAAGTTTGAGAAGCTTTTTCTAGACAGGAAATACTCTTTGAGCATTGTCAGTGACTCGAAAGAGGTGGGGCCGTGAAAATTATTTTTGTCGCTCATCCCTATTTATTTACCTTTTCCAAATCTTAAAATCTTTAGTTCTTCATTATTTTTGCAAGCTCTGCAGGTACATATATCTGTTCTTTCTCTTCGTCGGATCCTAGGATGTGCGGTACCCAAAAATGGAGTACTCTTGTCCTGCTGCATAATTTGTCACCAGATCAGACGCTCCCACATGCAAATTTGTCCAATTCCATCATAAATTGCGCATCGAAACTTCGAAAATTGATAGCGTCCATTTGGCTCAAAGACGTTACATGAAATTGTGGCGTTTTTTCGCTGAATGGTGACAAATAACTGAGAAAAAGAGAGATTGCTAAAATCTTTAAGCACACCTTATTTCTTTCCTTTCTTGCTTTCGAAACCCTACTCGCGTCGGCTACTCTATTAGTCTACGAGCTAGGCGTCTACGAATGGCAACGACGTAGCAAACGCATTCAGAAGGAAACAAAAATCGGCCATATTTTGCATGAAAATCCCTTGCCAAGGCAAGACGAACCGATTCCCTTCCAACTGACTTAGCCCCTCGAAAACCAGAGAGACGGGCCACCCATGAAACACGAATCCTATCCCCTATTTAATGTATTCTGTAAAAATAATCTCATCTCAGTTATCGTATTTATTTCTGTGAATGCAAATGAAACTCCAAACAGGTGGCTCAAGGAACACGAACCATCGAGAGCATCCCACTCGACGTCATCCGAAGAAATGTCGGACCGAGTCTGACAGTCCCTCCCCCAAAAGGTAAACTAGAAATACGAACACAAAAACAATGAAAAACCCTCCCACGTTTGCTGCCAAATAACAAGGTTATGGGCTTTCGACTCTTCTTGGTTTCAAATTTGCACCCGCTCTAGGTTAAGGGAAACACTAAAAAATGGACTTTCCTCACTACCTCACATATCTCTCTTTGTTTTAGACCGTGAATGTCTGTCTCAGTAGATGGTGTTTGAAGTAATGTAACTAACAACTTGTATAGCTGCAAGCCTAATTCTTACTATTCACCCCAAAAAAAAAAGTCAAAATTGTACTCACTTGCATCACTTACCCAGATCGCGTGCCTAAGCAATGAGATATCTAAACTGTTTCCGTTTGTTTGTTTCCATCCCCGCAGATACCAGTCATCTAGCCGTCGAGAACGTCAAAGTCAGTACTCCAACAAGACGACATCGAGCAGCATCAACCTGCCTCTGAACGGAATGAGCGCCGAGAAGCCTCTGATGGAGAAGGGCGTCAAGATCCAAAACTGAGGGGCAGCTGCAGAAAGACAAGTAGACTAGAAGACACCGAGTGACGATGACGACTTTCCGAGCAACCAGAAGGCACACACAACACACTGTTTCAAAATGGATAAACTGAATCGAATTATTATTATTTTTTCCATTTCTATTTGATATGTTCTTAATGTGTAGGCTAAGTAGGCTTAAGAGAGACATTCACAAACATACAAAAAACACAAGACCATTGTTTGCTTAGATTAGTCCACTTTACATTCTTTAAGTATAAGCGACGACGTGGAGAGTGCTCTCCTCCCCATCGCCGAGCCGCAGTCACCAGCGAGGCGGAGTCATGTACATTAAGGCGGCCGGCTTAGGAGAGGAGCAAACGCACGTGGGTATACCATATATTTTTGAAGTGTGATAATTAAATTATCTCAAAGAACCAAAGAGTAGGCTGTAAGGATGAGCACGGGGAACTAATACCACAACAAAAGGAAACGAATAGATTTCTGCTAAGTGTCTAAGCAACAATTATAGATTTTAATTGTAACGTTAACACACATTAAATGCACCCTGTACTTAATTGGTGGTCGTGTTTTATTTAACAGAGGCAGAATGAGTCTGGCAAATTAGATAAGTTGAAGATGGAAGAAGGTAAGTCTCGGATCAAGTCTTTCAAACTTCACTAAGCACAAGAAAAAAGTGTCTTACTTCGACGTGTACGACAGTTCAAAAGCAGTACCAAGAGCAATGGAGAATAAGTTCTACACTTAAGTAACAAAGTCAAGGCAAGTGTGACTTCTTATGAACTCTGGTCATCCCTGTCCTGCTCTATGACATGCACGTTATTGAAAGCGGATGAAGAAGCTGCACGCAATCTTTAGTCTTGCGTTGATGGCTTCTGGAGGACATTCAACCACGAACTCTACGGGTTGTATGGCGGCATGCGCCTTGTCAAGATTTTACGAAAACAACGCTTAAGATCAATTGGAACTATCTAATAATTATACTCGATAAAACGTTGCCTGGTTTAGATATCGGCTAATTCCAGAAGAGCAGTCACGCCTGTCCGACCAACTGCAGACTTTTTCATTCGGCCTATTTTTAGCCAAAGGGTTTTCGAACAGGTACTTGACAATTTTGAAATGAATTTGTGAACACATTCTATCACTAATTATCAACTTGTCACTGTCAATTTAAGTAAGTAAACTCAACATTTTTATCTTGGTCTCCTTCTTCTTCTTTGTGTGGCACTACAGTCCGGGGTGAACCTGGGCCTCGGTCAACATTCCTCTCCAGCTGGCACAATCCTTAGCCAGATGCTTCCAATTTCGCACTCCAAGTTGGTTGAGATCTTTCTCCACTTGAGTGCGCCATCGGCTTCGTGGTCGTCCTCTATTGCGTTGTCCCACTGGTTCGGAGTCGAAGACTCTTCGGGCTGGAGCAGTGTTGTCCATGCGCTCAACATGGCCTAGCCATCTTAGGCGTTCAATCCGTAGACGCCTGACTAGACTCATGACGCTGTACAGCCCGTACAATTCGTGGTTGAATCTTTTTCTTCCAGGAACCTTCAACGCAAACAGGACCAAAGTTTGATGCAGAACTTTTCTCTCGAAGAGACCAAGTGCGTCTTCATCCGCTTTCGAGATAGCAAAAGCTTCCGCGCCATACAGCAGGACAGGGATGATCAAGGTCTTTCGAGAGAGGGCTCGACTACTCAATTGCCTCTTGAGCCCAAAGAAACAACGGTTGGCAAGAGTAATTCTGCTTTTAATCTCGGTACTGATGTTGTTCGCACTATGAACTCGGGAGCGAAGGTAGATGAAGTCCTTTACTACCTCGAAGTTGTAGCTGCCTATGGTGACGTTCTGACCGAGTCGATGTTGTGTGTCCTTTCTTGATGATAGCATATACTTTGTTTTGCCCTCATTCACAGCTAAACCCATTTTTGCCGCCTCCGTTTCAATACAAGCAGACGCTTCATTGACGGCTCGCTGAGTTCGGACAATCACGTCAATGTCGTCCAGGTAAGCTAACAGTTCAACGGACTTTTGGAAGATCGTGCCCCTAGTATTGGCGTGTGAGTTTAGCACGACCTTCGCAAGTACAATGTTGAAAATGTCACATGACAGCGCGTCGCCTTGCCTAAAACCTTTTTTGATACTGAAGGTCTCGGTGAGTTCGTTACCGACCTTGATGGAGCAGCGGGAGTTCTCCATCGTCATTCAGCCTGACGAGTTTTGCAGGAATGTCAAAACTAGACATGGCGCTGTATAGCTCGTCTCTATGCACGCTGTCATATGCGGCCTTGAAATCGACAAATAGGTGGTGAGTGAGGATTTGCATCTCTTTAGTCTCTTCAAGGATCTGCCGAAGTGTAAATATTTGGTCTATTGTGAACTTTCCTGGCCTGAAACCGCACTGATGAGGATCCATCAGGTTGTTGACAAAGGGTTTCAGGCGTTCACAAAAAACGGCCGAAAGTATCTTAAACGCGATGTTAAGGAGGCTGATCCCTCGATAGTTGGCGCAGTCGAAGGGGTCTCCTCTCTGGTGGACCGGACAAACGACGCTGAGATTTCACTCATCGGGCATGCTTCCCTCCGACCATATCCTACAGATGAGCTGCTGCATGCGCCCAACCAGGTCATCTCCAGCGGACAGTCCGTCCGCTCCAGCAGCTTTGTTCGACTTCAGTCTCGATATCGCTACCTTGACTTCGTCTAGATCGGGGGGACGGAATTCTCTTCTATCGTCGTCCATTGCGTGGAGTGGAACATTCTGCCTGACAGCGGTATTGGTGTCCTCTTCGCCGTTAAACAGTCTGCAGAAGTGATCCTTCCAGATTCTGAGTATCGACTGCGACTACTACGAGTCGTCCCTCTTCGTTCCGACAGGCTTCAGTCCGATGTGTGTCCAGCGTCGCCTTATATGCTACTAGCTTCGCTGAATGCGCCTGCCGACACTCATTGTCTTGGTCTCCACGTCTGCAAATATTCTACCGAAAATCGGAGCGGCGAATTGCTAACGCGAACTTTCAGAAACAACATTTTGCCAGCAAATATGAACAAAAAGTTATACTTCTTGGTATGCAAAAAGATTGTAACTGATTTATCGAGTTTTTTCATAATCAAAAATCCCAGTAAAAGTTAGTTTAAGTATCCTAATTAATGATTTGAAAGTTTTTCCGAATCAATCCAAAATTCCCTCCGCGAACTGTCAAACCGAATTCGTGATACACAAACGCAATCCAAAGACGAAAACGCGATCCACAAACTCACGAACGAAAAATTCGCAGTGAAGTGTCAGTTTGCACCCGAAGTTCTCTGCGAATGAAAAACCTCCATATGAATGAAACTTCAATGTTTGCGAAGTTCACAATTCGCGGCGACCTCATATAAATGGGCCTTAATACACAAACATTTAAACGCAATACACAACTTTCACGACCAAAGAGAATTATGGGTGCAAACTGACACTTCATTGCGAATTTTTTTGTCGTGGAGGTTGTGGATTGCGTTTGCGCGTTTGTGCATCACGAATTCAGTTTCACAGTTCGCGGAGAAAATGATTGATTCGTAGAGAAACACTTTCAAATTATTAATTAGGATACTTAAACTAACTTTTATTGGAATTTCTGTCTATGGAAAAACTCGATAATTCAGTTACAATATTTTTGCAGAACACACAGATGAAAATGATTTTACTTAGTTAAATTGACAGTGACAACTTAATAATTAGTGACAGAATGTGTTCACAAATTCAATTCAATACCTGTTCGAAAACCCTTTGGCTAAAAATTGGCCGAGTGAAAAAGACCGCAGTTGGTCGGACTGGCGTGACTGATCTTCTGGAATAAGCTGATATCTACCAGGTATACCGGTATGAAGTCAGTATAAAAGTATGAGCGTCAAGATACAAATGTCTTGACAGAGAACATTTGTTGTGAACGAGCCCTTATTTTTTTTTTGTTTGTTTGCTATGACTTCTGTGAAAAATATTTGGTATACATCAAGTCATTGAACAGACAAAACCATATTTTTTCATCGTGTTAAAAATGTCGAATTTTGTACCAGAAAGTGATGATTTTTGTTTTCATTTGAAGAAAAGTGCTGCAGAGTCGCATCGAATGCTTGTCGAGGCATATGGTAATCATGCTCTATCAGAAGCAACATGCAAAAGATGGTTTCAACGGTTCAGAAATAACGATTTTGATGTGAGAAATGAAGAACGTGGGAAACCACCAAAAAAGTTTGAAGACGCCGAATTGCAAACGACATTGGATGGAGATGACACTTTGAGTCAAAAGCAAATGGCAGCAATGTTAAATGTTGCACAACAAACAATTTCTGACCGTTTAAAAGCTACGGGAAAGATCCAAAAGTGTGGAAAATGGGTGCCACATGAATTGAATGAAAGACAGATGGAAAGCCGAAAAAACATTTGTGAAAGTTTGCTGCAAAGACACGTAAGAAAATCGGTTTTGCATCGGATTGTTGCTGGCGATGAAAAATGGATTTATTTTATGAATCGTAAGCGGAAAAAATCACGGGTTAATCCGGGACAACCATCAACAGCGACTGCAAAACCAGATCGATTCGGCAAGAAGACAATGCTGTGTGTTTGGTGGGACCAGAAAGGTGTGATGTACCACGAGCTCCTAAAACTTGGGGAAACTGTTAATACTGATAGCTACCGACATCAACGAACCATGCATTGATCGAGAAACGACCAGAATTGGCCAGAAGACACGGCAAGGTAATTTTGCTCCATGACCATGCACCTGCACACAAAGCAAAACCGGTTCAGGATACAATCAAAACACTTGGCTGGGAGCAGCTACCCCACCCGCCGTATTCACCAGACATGGCTCCTTCCGACTACCACTTGTTTTCATCGATGGGACACGCATTGGCTGAGCAGCACTTCGATTCCTGCGAAGAAGTCGAAAATTGGGTGTCTGATTGGTTTGCTTTAAAAGACGAACAATTTTATTGGCGTGGTATTCACAAATTGCCAGAAAGGTGGTCAATAAATGAATAAAATGTTTTTACTTTCCCATTAATAATTAGTGTTTTATTTTCAAAAAAAATGCTCATTTCATACCACTATACCAACAAAATTCGAATTAATGCGCCTTGAAGTTCCTCGACAAATCATCGTCATCCCTTGGTGTTTTCTATTCCTCCTATCTTTCGGTAGCTTCCTCCGTTCTGCACCTTGACGCTCTTCTCCATCAGAGGCTTCTCGGCACTGACTCCATTCAGGGGCAGGTTGATGCTGCTCTTATGTGAGTATTGGCTGTGAGCTTCTCGACGGCTCGTTGACTGGCATCTGTGCGGAAGGAAACAAGCAAACAAAAACAGTTTAAGTATCTCATTGGCTAGGCACTGGGTATGTGATGCAAGTGAGTAAGGTTTAAGTTGCACACATTCTACAAGTTGTTAGCAACATTACTTCAAACAACATTTACTGACAGACAGACATTCATTCAGTCAATAACAAGTTAGTGTGAAAAGTCCATAAGTCTGCAGAGGATTTGCATTTTTTTAGTGTTTTCCTTAACCTAGAGCGGGTGCAAAATTTGAAACCAAGAAGAGTCTAAAGCCCATAGCCTTGTTATTTGGCAGCAAACGTGGGAGGGGTTTTCATTGTTTTTGTGTTCGTATTTCTAGTTTACCTTTTGGGGGAGGGACTTTCAGACTCGGTCCGACATTTCTTCGGATGACGTCGAGTGGGATGTTCTCGATGGTTCGTGTTCCTTGAGCCACCTGTTTGGAGTTTGATTTGCATTCACAGAAATAAATACGAAAACTGAGATGAGATTATTTTTACAGAATACATTTGTGGCTTCCCCACAACACACACTCCACACGAACAGAGCCCGACAGCGATACATTTTTCGTTAAGTCAGACATCTTCCTTTGAGCTGTCAAACAGCATTTTTCCGGCTCTTTCTTTTTTTGGCGTGGACACAAAGGCGATAGGATCTCTGACAGCCTCGCTCCGGTGCCGGTTTACAAAAAAATGTATTATTTGTACAATTAATAAAACAAAAAAACAAGATTAGTAATAAAACATTACATTGGTGACCCCGCGAAGAAGTGTTGCGCTATAAAATATTAATAACAACTTCACTCGCTGTACGTAAAACGCATCGATCGATGTGACTACCAAACACGACGAAGCGACACAAGCACAGGCTGAGACTGAAGCTTCGGGCTCGCAGTCACTCGTCACACAGCCTCACATCTCTGGGCTCTCGGTTGCAGCGCGAATACCACAATTCTGGCGCAATCGCCCATATCTGTGGTTTGCACAGCTTGAGGCTATCCTCTCCCCGTCCAGGCCTTGCGACGAAATCAAATTTCAGTATGTCATCGCCAACCTGGAACGACGTGACTTGGAGCAAGTTTCGGGTATTCTTTTATCGCCGCCGTCGACGAAGAAATTTGGCACGGTGAAAGCAAGACTCCTCCAGCTGTTTGAAGAAAGCCAAGAGCTACGACTCCAGCGGCTGGTCGAATTCATCGACCTGGGCGATTCACAGCCCTCACAGCTACTAC
Source organism: Eristalis arbustorum (assembly GCA_916610145.1). Lineage (NCBI taxonomy): Eukaryota > Metazoa > Arthropoda > Insecta > Diptera > Syrphidae > Eristalis > Eristalis arbustorum. The sequence continues at coordinate 6,677,219 of OU744318.1, forward strand.
GTCGGATTAGGGATCTCTCCGGTTCTTCAGGCACACCCGACGCCGTGCTGCAGGTACTCTGGCTCTCGAAACTGCCGTCCCACGTGCGTGCAGTACTATCCGCAGTCTCAGGTGATCTCAACAACCTCGCTCTGATCGCTGTCAAGGAAATAGGCCACTGTCATCCAACGACCACTCTAGCAGCGACCTATCAAGCGACTCCCAAGTGAAATAAAACACCAACACAGAAATCCAACGTAGACTGGCTGCACTACAAGATAGATCTGCACATCGCCATTCCTCTCGAATAAGCACTTCAGACACAGTCATACAGTTATGAATTTATTAAGCCAATGTTACTTGAAGTCGAAAGACATAGTTTAAGTTTAAGTTTAGCTTAGAGTGCCCGCCGAGGGCCAGTAAGTTTGTGCGTCCAACTAGTTTTTAAGCATTTTTGTCTAGTATGTAAGTTTATTATGAATATTGAAATAAAAATGAATTTGAAATGAAATGAGCACTTCAGACAGTCGCTCACGTCCAACGAGTCGAGACCGCAGAAACCGGGCGAGAAACAATGGATGCTGCTGGTATCATCAACGCTTCGGCCCTCAGGCTCGTAAGTGCTCACTTCCGTGCACATTCGAACAGGGAAACGCGAATCAGCAACATTAGTGGAGGCGTCTACGGTTGCTGGTAAGTCTCGTCGCCTCTTTATTGTAGACAAAGTTACTGGGCCTCCCTTTCTAGTTGATAGCGGTGCTGCCATTTCGGTTGTAGCCGTCAAGCCCAACGACAATCTACCTCAACAGCCGTACGTATTGTACGCGGTCAATCGCACCAAAATAAGCACGTTCGGAACAGTTACGATGGAATTGGACCTAGGACAACGCCGCGTCTTTCGGTGGAAGTTCGTTCGCGCAGCTGTGCCGCACTCTATTTTGGGAGCCGACTTTCTTCACCATTTGGACATACATGGGCGACGGCTTGTGGATCAAATCAGATGCGGAATTTGTCGCCCGTCTCGAAGCCCATGGGCAAGCCCATTGCATATAGTGGTCAAGAAAAACGGGCCCATGCGGTGACTACCGACGTCTCAACTCTGTCACCCTTCCAGACCGATACCCGTTGCCTAGGTTGACGGACTTCCAACTCATAATGCAGGGCAAGAGCATATTCAGCAAATTGGATCTCGCCAGGGCATATTATTATATCCCGATGGCACCCCAGGACATCCCCAAAACGGCAATAATTACTCCATTTGGGTTATACGCGGGTTATATGCCGCGCAAACGCAACAACGGTTCGTCAACTCCGTTTTCGGCGAGTGAAAAAAAAATCCTTCTAACTCAAATCCCATCTTTTTGCGAAGGTAAAATTATCCGAAAATTTGTTGACATGACGCAACGCACGTAATGGATTCCATTGATGGAAGCAAATAGGTTTGTTTTGTTTTTCCACAGGGTCTTAGAAGGAAGTTTAATTGTAAAATTGGAACAACACCACCAACCACTGATACAACATCGAAATCAATTCAAATTCAGACACAAAGGATACCTTTCCGAATTTCCATCATAACGAGCGGACTCATTTCAGACTCATCCCTCCCATCGAGGGACCAAGTTGGGCTTTTCTGTCAAACGGTGCTAATTCGAATTTTGTCAAGCCCTCACGGGCATCGTCGGAACAAAACGAAAAAATAACAGGAAAAAAACCAAACGTCGCGCTGTGGACTCCTCGCCTTACCTGTTGATGATGTACTGCTTGATCTTCTTCTTTAGGACGAACAGTGTGAAGATGAGGAACCCTTGGATGCCGTTCAGGACGTCAGTGATGTAGAAGAACTTGTTCCATTTGGACTCGCTGCCGATGCAGTACGAGATGATCTCCATCAGCCATGTGACTCCCATCACGATGAAGAGGCGAAGGAAGATGCCTAAACTGAACGAAAAAAAAACTCGTTAAATACTGTCCGTCAGCTTCAAGGCAGTCCACTTACCGGTCCTTTTCGTTGCGAAGGTTCCGCTGGCTGTCATGACGTTCTACCATGCGGGCCATTTCCTTTTGGACACTGTTGATCCGCAGAGCTGTCAGGACGAACATGACGATGTTGAAGAAAATAATGATGAGGATCGGCCCGTAGAAGTACACAAACGCAGACCATCCCATCCGGACTGAAATGGGGGAGAGGGTTAATTGTGCTGGAATTCCGATTGGATTTTGCTTCTTACCGTCCAACCAGCAGTACTTCTCACTGCCAATGGCCGGCTTCCAGTCATCGGAGATGGGAAGGTACAGTTGAGCGTACATGGTGATGGCGAGGAATACAAATGCCAGGCCCCACGAGTAGATTGCGTACAGGATGAAGCGCTTCTTCTCGTTGAAACGGCCACGCGGCGCACGGATGTTGGAGAAGAGGTCGAAGCTGATCACGCTGAGCCAGAAGAAGCTGGCCATGAAGCAGAAATATGCCGTGAATCCTAAAGGGGAGACGGAGATATACATGAGTGTGGTGTGTCGATGGAGAAATTTGGTGGAGATTAAGGGAGCTGAGGCATGCATTATTTTGACAATTTTGACAGAACTTCAAAAATCTGCAGAAGACCTTGAAAGGGTGGTTTATATTTGGCAGACTGTCTTGAATGGCACTCGATGATCGTGGATCATAATTGGAAGACTGTGTTGGGACTGCTTCTTTGGCCTAAAAATGTAATTGCTAGACGAGGTCCTCTCTCCGATAACCAAAGCTCTTAAGGATCTTAATTGTTCCTGTCCTGCTATGTGACGCAGAGGCATGCATTTTGTCAAAAGCGGACGATGCTGCTCTTGGTTGCCTAGAAAGGAAATTTTTGTGTGGTTTTTGGCCCCTTCTGGAGGAGATATTCGACAAATTGTACAAGTTTTTTAGCGACATCGACTTAGGCCAGATAAATGAAGATCAAAGGATTGAGACGGCTAGGTCATGTAGAGCAGATGGAAACCATTCCTCAGGCCCGGAAAGTCTTCGAATACAACCCCAAGTGTAGTCGAGGAAGCTAGCAACTCAGGTAGCGCACGCTAGTGGAAAGGGACCTCAACCAATTGTGCGTGCGAAACTGAAGGCAGCTGACTAAAAATTGAACTGGATGGAGACGTTTGTTGGTTGAGCCCCATTTCCATGAGTGCCTTGGCAAGTTTTAGTTTGACACTGTGAGGGAGTATAAGTTTGCTAATTGACAAACCTCTAAGGAACGCCTACACCTTCGACACTATACTGTCTATAAGGTCAGGTCCATGTTAGTTCACTGCTACACAGTATACCAAGATTTATTACACAGGTAACATCTTCGACGACAACAGAGCTTAATTGGGAGGAAGGTTTGAAAGGGCGTGTTGGGTTTTGTCGTCCGCCCAGATCATTAATGAACATTGAAAAACAATAGCGGACCGAGAATAGAACCTTGAGGAACTCCCTTGTGAACACTACAAGGGGACGACTGTTTTGCGTTGTATAAAACAGCTTGAGTTCGGTTAGTAAGGTATGAATAGATTAACTTGTTTGTGGGATTACAGGCGTTAAATTGGGTGGACAATTTGTCACAAAGTGTAGACGGGTTAACACTGTCGAATGCTTTCGAAAAGTCAAGTAAAGCAAAGTTTAACAACACACACAACGGATTCCATGGGCTTGGGCCTAAACTCAGTCAGTTGATAGACTTTCCGTGGATTATTGTACACATACCCCAAAACGAGCAACTGAACGGCGAAATACTTTTATGCGGAACAAGGGCGAACGCACTCAGCACGTAGTAGCCGACGGCAAGGTTCAGCAAGTAGCAGCAAAGTGATTTCCCATGCAGTGTCCTCAACTCGGGGATACCAATGTACACGCAGATAGTGATCAGGATGAACGGCACCGAGAACAGCATCACTGAAACAGACAAACCATTAGCACTCGGCACATCATGAACCAATAGATATCACCACTTACTCCAAGCGTATATCAGATACTTAGTTTTATCAGTGTTCACCTGGAAGCAATTGTATGGCGTCAGTATTTCGCCCAAGCTGACCACCTCGTAGTTGGCGAAGCAGTATTCGGTTCTACCCAGGAACTTGCTATCAACATGTCTGTAAAGCGATCCATTCTGTAATGGAGAAAACATAAGCAATGCAATCAGCTCATCGCGGGTGGATGTTCACACTCACCTCGAACAAAGTGTAATTGTCAGTCGGACGTTTCCACGGATCCAAGGGATATGAGTCACATGGCACGCCATATTTTGGCGCAAATTTCTTGTAGTAATTTTCACTGACGATTTCGCCAGAATTCAGAGTCAAGTTGCCCTCCTCAGGCAAAGGCAAGCCGTCACCTACAGGCTCACAAGTGGATTCATTCGTTAATGCATGACTGTAGGGGCAGCAGAACTGCACGCAAGGCTTGATCTGGCACACGCACCCACGGATGTGGGCCTTCACTGGAATGCGCTCCTGTGAGTCGCCCACAATGTAGTTGTACTCGCCCGTTAGATGCGGTGGAATCAGCATGCCGTGGTAGACGTACGAGCCGTTGGGCTGCTTGAAGTCCGTCAGGTTGACGGAGTCGGCGAATGCGCACGGGACGCGTAAGCCTTCCTGCACCAGGGTCTTCGACGCGGACACACTGAACGTTGCCAGGGTAAGGGCGATGGCGGCTAAGACCAGAGTGTTTCCAATTGGCGGCATTTTGATGGTTGATTTGGATGGATTTGTTTGGAATTTGAGTTGTAGTCTGGAATGTGTACGATGTCAGTCGGAGGGGCGACTTAGTTTCTGCCAACGGCGGACATCGTTAAATCAGCGAATCTGAAATGGAAATAGAAGATGTTGGTTAATTTAATTGGAACCGAATTACAGTCGTAACTGCGATGGGAGTCTTATCAAATCTTTGGAGTTATCGTTTTTTTTTATCGTTAAGTACACACGGTATCGGTTCTGTGGGAGAGTGAAAGTAAATCGCGACTCGTGACTGACTGCCAAACAAGCGAGTGTAGCAACCCAGTACGCGTCACAAGGAGCTTGCACTCGCTCCGACCAGACTCATTAAAAAAGCGTAAAACGGGAGAAAAACGAAGACAACCTCGTCTAATTTTAGCAAGTTACAAGGCTGCCCACGGGTGGCCCGTGGCGTTGTGGGTATGTGCGTCGAGCCCAACCTCGACGTCGTAGGTTCGATTCCAGCTCTAAGCGACAAGAATAATTTTCACGACCCCACCTCTTTCGAGTCACTGACAATGCTCAAAGAGTATTTCCTGTCTAGAAAAAGCTTCTCAAACTTGGCCGTTCGGATTCGGCATTAAACTGTAGGTCCCTTCCACTCGTGAGACAACAATAGCACGCACAACACGAGTGGTTGCTGAGAAGCTAGGCCCTGGCCCTCTACGGGCTGTAGCGCCACCCATATTATATTATTATTATATTACAAGGCTGCGCCGACTGGAACCAAAGAAGAACCGTCCAACAAAGCACCTAAGGAGTATTTTTAAATTCATTCCATTTTACAAGACACCATCCACACGCTAGCACAAGCCCTCAAACGTGCGTCAGTTGACCTTCTTCTGTTCGATTATCGTGACAACATCTGTCTCAACTGAACCGGCAGACGTCAGCACAGAACAGTACAGAATGCTTGCGTTCATCAAACTCGGCAGCCAACCAATCACAACAGAGTCGATTTAAAACCGATAAACTTCCGAACGATCCGTTCGATATTTGGAAGCAAAACATGTTCTCCTCCCATCGAACGGGTTCCGTGAAGAAGAAATCAAAAAAAAATCCAATCGATTCGGCAGACGCGCTTTTGGGGGTATCTGTGGCATACGCTCAGCAATGCAAGAGCACCCGCACCACTCTGATCACACAATTGCATGCAAAATTATGCACTTTTTTTCGCCATGACTCAACCCACCGCCACAGAGCACTCTGACCCACTGTACAAGCGTCCAAGGCAACAATCTGACACTGTTTTCGGCACAATTTATTATGAAAATGTACGCCTGCTGCCGAACGAGTGCCCATTCCTCCAGATCACCCTCGAGGGCGGGGCTCTGTTTAGCTTCCAAGCACCACGAGAGCGTTTGGAAAACATTCCCAAACGAGTAAACACTTCGAACACACCGAAGCAGGTGTTTGTGATGGAGCAGCAAAAGGAAGAGGAAAATGCCTCTTATCCGCCGCAACTTATGAATGCGGGTCTAAAAGTCTAAAAATACACCCCACCTCTGCTGGAGGCGATACATTTGTAAACACACTCGTTTCGGATCCAAAGAGACCGCATGTTGACCGCTTTATCTGACCAAGTGTCCGATAGGCCGCATCAAATGTCATGTGCGACACCAATTAGCAGCGAAAGTGGAACACAGTCGCCGCGGCGACGGAAGGAAACAGCTGTCAAGTCGATGATTGATAAGCGCCACCGCAACGGGTTTACACGCCACTTGTGCCCGCGAGTGTGTTCGTCAGTTCGTTTGTTGATTCCGGTTGTTATCAGAGTTCCCTAGGGCAATACTGAAGGTCAATGGGCCACAAAGCACGAATAGAATTGGGGTGAGTCCGCAGACAGTTGACTCTAGAGTAAACGTCGAAAATGATGAATCGCCTCCTCAACCGTCAAAATGCCGGAAGGACTCGCGAGTGATCGTAAATTTCGTCTCTGGATACGGGGGTGGCTAATGGGTGATTAAAGCGTGAATTACCAGCAATTATGTGAAGCAGACTTCCAAAGAAATTGACTTAAAAAGCGATTGACTTAGTCACGGGGCGGTTAGCTTGAATGGATGTTCCGGTCGTTGGTTTATTTTCCCTGTTAAAGCACCCATCATGGCTGGAGGGGGATCTTTTCTGTTTTGCTTGTGAATGGCGCTCGGTATGGACATAGGGGCTGAGGCCCCATCACGTCTGGAAATGGTAAACATCGTAAATTTTGACTGATTTATGTGCGTGGGAGTTCGAATCAGACTCTGTCTAACGGTGTGGTTCTGGGTGTTGAAGAGTCTGAAAATGAAGGTCAAATTTGGTGTATTTTTTGGGATGTGGTCGTTTGTTTGTTTGGCCGGCAGGGTTCAAGAGAATTCAATTCCAATCGCCTCAAATTAGTGACTCTTCTTCTTCTTGTGGCGCTACAGTCCGGGGTGAACCTGTTCCTCGGTCGACAATCCTCTCCAGCTGGCACGATTTTTAGCCAGCTGTCTCCAATTTAGCACTCCAAGTTGGTTGAGATCTTTCTCCACTTGAGTGCGCCATCGGCTTCGTGGTCGTCCTCTACTGCGTTGTCCCACTGGTTCGGAGTCGAAGAGCTGGAGCAGTGTTGTCCATGCGCTCAACATGGCCTAGCCATCTTAGGCGTTCAATCCGTAGACTTCTGACTAGACTCATGTCGCTGTACAGCCCGTACAATTCGTGGTTGAATCTTTTTCTCCAGGAACCTTCAACGCAAAGAGGGCCAAATATTGAACGCTTTTCTCTCGAAGAGACCAAGTGCGGTTTCATCCGCTTTTGAGATAGTCCAAGCTTCCGCGCCATACAGCAGGACAGGGATGATCAAGGTCTTATACAATGTGAGCTCGGTCTTTCGGGAGAGGGCTCTGCTACTCAATTGCCTCTTGAGCCCAAGGAAACAGCGATTGGCAAGAGTAATTCTGCGCTTGATCTCGGTACTGGTGTTGTTGTCCCTACTTACTCCAGAACCTAGGTAGACGAAGGCCTTGACTACCTCAAAGTTTCTGCTGCCCGATATGACGCTCTGTCCGAGACGTCGATGTTGTGCGTCCTTTCGTGATGACAGCATGTACTTTCTTTTGCCTTGGTTCGACAATATCACCGGTACATAAACACGTTTTAAATAAATAGAAAACAACTCAACTTTTTTTTTGTTTCCAGTGACTTATGTGTACGATCCGAGAAAGCGATGTGATATGATTTCGAGATTCGTTCGGTTGTCCTTGAGAGGAATGAATATATGCCGTAGGTCCGCTGTTTTTGTTTGTCACCGGTGACCACATGAAACTCCGCCTGCATGACGGAATTACAAACTGGTCTGGTGACTCTTTTGTAGAAGATATAGTGAACATAACAATCGCTTGGTTGTCCCACTCACACCTCCTACTTGGGATCGCATTTTAAGTGAATCGCTTGCCAGTCTCTGATGTGGACGTTTTTCAAATGAGTTTAAGTTATCTGTGAATAAAAATAGTGCAAAAAATACCACGTCACAGGATTTTCCAGAAAAGAAAATATGCATGCAAACAGAAGTAGTTATCTCCCCACTTATCCACTTCTGATTCCTAAAAACCCCACACTTGATGACTCTGTCTTGAATCACCTTCCGGTACAAACGATAACCGCAGAATCGTACCTGAATGCATTGCAAATCATGCATAACCGGTTCAAAAATGTCTCAAAGTGCACTCTTTACCAGCGACCGCCACCAGATACCGACACAGCAGCAGTCGCTTGGGAATTATCTGATTATCCACCAGCCTAGAACTAACTGAAGCACTCTTCGAACTCGACTCGAAGACATCTCGGTCTCTCAACGAGCTCTGCACTGACTGACCGATGTCATAACTCCCGCCTGCTTCCACTCGTAAATCATCGAAATCGCTTTACCTTGACACGCAAATGGCAGCAAATAATATTGGTTACACAACCCCTCGAAATTTTGCACATACAAAAAAGAAGCAGGAACAGAATGAGAGACAGTGAAGCAGAGAAGAGTGTCAATTGTCGCAAGGGTGCTCTCATCGTGTGCGCAATCCCGAAACAGGTTGCAGAGCCATTCCACTCGACGATCGAAATATAAATTCACTTTCGCTCGCACTTCTGTCAGACTTGGTAACGCGTCTTGTGTTCACTCTGTGTACTGCGAGGGGGAGGATTTAAGTGAATTTCCGAGAAAACATGAGAAATGCATGAGCAATTGGTTGCAGTTGTGAATAAACAGCCAATGCAATGAATTGTGCGTGTAAGCGATCGTTTATTACTCTGCTGTTCGTTATTTCGACAGTCGTTGAAAATGCAGAGGAGTGCGCGTCAGCTAGAGTAGCTAATAAGGACGCACTTGATGTGATTTTAGCACCATACGCAACAGCTTCGTGTGGCCTTCATTCTTAACGAGAATACGTCAACTTTCAGACAGCGATCACCTACCACATGTGACTCAGGTCCACAACAAGACCCACATTTTGTCACGCAACGTCGTGGGAACAAACGGTTCCGCAAATAATCGCCAGCAATAAATATCTAATTTCACCCAACAGTGTACATAAATTAGCAGATAATTATTTTATCTACCCTTCTGCGGCACTGTGGAGGGCGTATCGATAAGATATAGTTCTCTCTTCACCACTTACAGCTCTCGTCGGGCACTCGCCACGGCTTAGTGAACAAATTTGACGCGTAACGAGCGAAAAGCTCGCTCGAGTCGTTAAAGGATGTGGGCATGAATTTAAGATGTGGTCACCCTTTTTTACTTGAGTGCCCTCCATGTTTCAACACGCAAATGGTGACGAGATAGCAATAATAACTATGCTTGACATCGACACTGCCCTCTATATTCAACATACCAGTTATACCGGTATGAAGTGAGCGTCATGATGCAAATGTCTCGATAGGGAACATTTGTTATGATCGAGCTCTTACTTTTTGTTTGTTCGTTTGCTATGAGCTTGACTTGAATGACATGTGGTTTCAACAAGACGGTGCCACATGCCACACAGCACGCGCAACAATGGACTTATTGAGAGGCGAGTTCGGTGAACATTTTACTTCACGTTCAGGACCGGTCAATTGGCCGCCTAGATCGTGCGATTTAACGCCTTTAGACTATTTTTTGTGGGGCTATATTAAAGACCCTGATCATCCCAGTCCTGTTATACGGCGCGGAGGCCAACCTCAATCTCCAAAGCGGATGAAGAAGTCCTTGGTCTCTTTGAGAGAAAAGTTCTACGCACGATCTTTGGTCCTGTTTGTGTTGTCGGGTTTTGGAGGAGAAGATTCAATCACGAACTGTACGGGCTGTACAGCGACATGAGCCTAGTTAGGCGTCTACGGATCCAACCCCTACGGTGGCTAGGTCATGTAGAGCGTATGGACACCACAGCTCCGGCCCGAAGAATCTTCGAATCCGAACCTGTCGGGCAACGCAACAGAGGACGCCCGCGTTTAAGGTGGCGCACCCAAGTGGAGAAGGACCTCAACCAACTTGGTGTGCGAAACTGGAGACAGCTAGCCAGGGATCGCGCTAGTTGGAGAGGCATGTTGGTTGAGGCCCAGGTCCACCCCGGACTGTAGCGCCACACAAAGAAGAAGATATTAAACCTCATGTCTATACAGACAAGCCGGCTTCAATTGACGCATTGGAGGACAAAAATGAAGCATTTATTCGTGAGATACCGGCCGAAATGTTGGAAAGAGTATGTGGTGGCCCGTGGCGTTGTGGGTATGTGCGTCGACCCCAACCTCGACGTCGTAGGGTCGATTCCTACTCTGTGCGACACAAATAATTTTCAGGGCACCACCTCTTTCGAGACACTGACAATACTCAAAGAGCACATCTGTCTAGAAAAAGCTTCTCAAACTTGGCCGTTCGGATTCGGCGTAAAACTGTAGGTCCCTTCCACTCGTGAAAGAACAATAGCGCGTACAACACGAGAGGTTGCGAAGCTGAGAAGCTAGGCCCTGGCCCCCTGCAGGCTGTAGCGCCACCCATATCATTATTATTCACGATAGAAGAACCCTCAATTTTGTATTGTAGACCTGTCAATGACGTCCAATCCAATCAATGACACCAACGTCCCGCAAGTAAGTACGCGGATACATCTTATCAATCATGTAACATTCATTATTTAAATCTTAATATTATCTAGTGTCTGTTCATTTAGCTTCGATTGCATTTCTATAACCGATTGTACAATCAGGAGTGAGGAGATAGTAATACATTCAGAATTGAATCTGCAGTCAAGTCCAAAGCTCGAAGAGGTAATTTTGTGAATTTCCCATGGAAAGTGAAGAGTCTGACTGCACATTCAGAACGCAAAGCACACTCTCATTACTTGGAAAACCCCTACAGATTGGTCTCGGCGCAGTGACGACTCATATTTTTATTTATTTTTATCTGCATTGAAGCTGGCTGCTGGATTTCATATCTACGCAGCGGGAAATTCCCAGTTTATGTTTTATCACATCGTTTCATGTTGTCAGATCTTCAAAATGTTCTGATGCTCTGTACTATGCACAAATTCATTTTATTTTATTTAACAACATTGTTAGCATATCAGTGAGTTAACACGCCGCACAGCGTTAATACTCCAGGGAGCATTCGCTGAGTCAGCACATTTGGTTTAGTCTTGTGCAAATCCACGCACTGCACTAGAATTGATGACACTGTGGATTGGACGGAGGAGCTAACACTTGGCGTAAATACTATTTTAGGCTTAGCGTTATTTCTGATTGGCGATTGTTAAGGGACGGTCGCAATTAATAAAATATTAAGAAGTAAATTGGAATTTTTCCTTTGTTCGGTTCGGCCTCCCCATTTACGTTTGTTTTTAAGAATCCCCATAAGGCATTCGTTGACTCAGTGCTCTCAACAGTCACACAAAAGAAGAACGCCGCTCTAGGTTAGGTTAGGTTAGGTTGCAGTGGCTGACTGCTGCAGAGCAGTCACACTTAGGCCAGAGTAGGCCCATTGTGATACCACGCGGATTGACTTCTCCTAACACTGGAACCAGTTGGTGACGCTAATGAAGCGTTTTAGTTGGCCAATGCTGGCACTAGAGCTCGAAAATAACTGTTAGCCTTCATTGTATTGCTCATCAAAATTTCGGTCTTGCTCTGAGATATATTTAAATACACTCAATTCTTCGCTCTCCGCTTGAGAGTTTTTTTTTTAATTTAAAATATACCACTCATTTGTTGACAATTTTTACAAGAAATAAATGGAAAAGATTAACCTAAAACATCTTATGTCGAGAATAAATCAAATGTCTTTAATATTTAATTAATTTAGATTAACTACAAGTAAACTCTGAATGGTTTTAGAACATAAACCATACACTTTCTCGCTTAAAATACAATTCAAAGAAGAAAAGGCTTTTTCAACAGTTACTTGGGTTGACGGTACGAAAAGTACGACCAATGCTAATAAATAAATGTGAGGAGATTTTAAATTCTATTTATAAAAAATACACTATTGGTACATTTCTGTGTACATATTTGATAACATTTCACTGATTCGATTCATGGGACTACTTCGATTTCATCATCATCATCATTTTTTGACTCGCATGATCCACCAATCGGGTCGCGGAGTTAAAGCACGCACTGGAGATCTCCAAATCACTCGATCACCCTCCATCGATTCTAACTTCTTATGATTTACTGCGTCGGCGCAACCAAGCGAGTTTTTGAACTTGGCCCAACCACCACGTCCTGGGTCTGCCAAGGGGGCCGCCTTCCTGATTGAGTTTCACTTAAGGTACGCCTCGGAAGACGTGATGAACAAGACATTCATGTCACATGTCCAAGCCGTCGAAGCATAGCTCTCTTCTTTCGGAGAATTAGCTGCTCGACATTGTGTGGTGACTGTTAACTTCCGTGTTTCTCATGCTTGTTGGCGATCTTGTCGAGTAACTCCAAACATCTCGGCAAAATGACAACTACACTTCCCTTTGCTTCCCGTTAATTTACTTCAATGCTATCTATGTAAGTACAAGCTAAGAAGTGAGTCATTTCCATGTGCCGATGTCGCTTCTTCGTTTAAATGATGTCCACTTAACTAATAACAAAACCTGCACTTCGATTTTACTGTGGTCTCATTAAACTGAACGAAATTTCGAATAGTTTTATTTAATCTTCTGCCTGTCATATTTACTTACACTCACTTCCCTGAACTTCATTCTTGATGAGTGCTCACTGAGTCTAAGTAGACTAAGTGACCGTTTTAGATTAAGTGATGGCCAGATTTCTTTTGTTTTAAGGCAGTTGGTGCCTTCAAGCCTTTTGTCATTAGTGGTTTTAATTGTGTGGATCTTAAGAAGATGGATGGATACCACAGCTCTGGCCCGAAGAGTCTTCGGCACCGAACCATTTCGACAGCGCAACAGAGGACGTCCTCGCACTAGATGGCACCAACTTGGTGTGGGCAGCCGGAGGCAGCTGGCAAAAGATCATGCTGGCTGGAGAGACATGTTGGTTGAGGCTCAGGTCCACCCCGGACTGTAGCGCCAATCAAAGAAGAAGAAGAAGCTGTAGCGATCGGCATGGAAGGTGGTACCCCTGCTACTGTGGTACACCTGGCGAGTTCATCGGTATTGCAGTTTCCTGGTATGTCACAGTGTCCCGGCACCCACATGAGGTGAATGTTGAATGCTCAGCCATCTCTCGAAGTTTATCGAAACCATAATTTTGAAAGAGGATTAGAAAGGGGGAAACATTTTAAATTCACGCACCCGACTGATACCGATTTATGTAAAGGGTGAATTGTTAGCTATTATCTTTTCGGCAACACTGGTTTAAGCAGCTGATTCACGTTTCGTGTTTTGTTTCACTGTGAAACATCTTAAGTTTGGTCCAGTTTGGTAGTTTAACCATGAATCGTCTTACAAACGAACAACGCTTGCAAATTATTGATTTTTTTTTTTCAAAATGCGTGCTCTATTAAGAAAGTTCATCGCGCGCTTCTTCCATTTTATGGTCAGTTTAATCGACCCACTGAAGCGGCTATTCGGACTATTGTGACTAAATTTTGCACCAAATTTCCATTGTTGGACATTAAACCACCAACACGCTTACGTAGAGTGCGAACTGAAGAAAATATCGCAGCTGTATCGGCCAGTGTTAATGATGACCATCAATTATCGATTCGTCGCCGTTCGAAGCAATTGGGCCACTGTAACTCAAGATCCACTTTGTGGATCAGTTCAGCGACGAAGCTCATTTTTGGCTCAACGGGTACGTAAATAAGCAGACTTGTCGATTTTGGAGTGAATATCGTCCAGAAGCATTGCAAGAGCTACCAATGTATTCAGAAAAGTCACAGTTTGGTGCGGTGTATGGGCTGGTGTCATCATTGAACCGCACTTCTTCAAACATGTTGCGAATCGTAACGTAACTGTGAATGTGATTGTCGTTATCGTGAGATGATATCCAACTCTTTTTTTTGGCCAGAATGCAAGAGCCTGACTTGGATGACATGTGGTTTTAATAAGACGGTACCACATGCCACACAGCAACAATGAATTTATTGAGAGACGAGTTCGGTGAACATTTTACTTCACGTTCGGGACCGGTCAATTGGCCGCCTAGATCGTGCGATTTAAAGCCTTTAGACTTTTTTTTTTGTGGGGCTATGTTAAAGCTCATGTCTATACAGACAAGTCCGTTTCAATTGACGCATTGGAAGACAACACTGAAGCAGATATCAGTGAGATACCGGCCGAAATGTTGGAAAGAGTATGCCAAAGTTGGACTCAGCGGATGGACCATTTGAGGCGCAGTCAAAGTCAACATTTGCATGAAACCTTAAATTATATGGACCTGTTACTATCGATTCAAATAAAGATTTCATGCATGTTGCTGAATTATAAAAAAACTTTCCTATAGCTTTTAAAAAATCACCCTTCACATTCAATTTTGAACGGTTACATTATGCAGTGCATTTCCAATGTCAATGAATAAATCGCAAGGGCTGCCGTTCAATCAAAAACGGTGCTAAGACAACCGGCTTTACTTCAAAACTCACCTCGAGTACTACAGCAAGAACGCTTCAAGATTGCAGGCAGGGCTCTCCAGAACGATGCCAGGCATCGAAGGTCCAGGACACGCTAGAATGATCCTGCTTTTCCAGAATCGCAGTCAAAACGTCTTTAAGCCGCTCCAGTATGAGCGGCAGTTCTCGCCACCAAGGTGACAGCAAAGGAGCTTTTTATCAATTTACAGGCTCTGTGCAATAAGCAATAAATCTCGGACGAAGCAACCTACCTCATTGAGGGTATGGTCCCTATTGACTTTCCTGCCACCGAAATGCAAAGGATCTTCCTAAGGACAACGGAAAACCAAACGGAGACTAGCGCAAAACGTCCACAGAAAGAAAAAAACAGCATCTATGGCACTGTGGCAAGCCAGATGGAATACCACGACCAAAGGCAGATGGACCCATAAATTCAAAAACCACGAGAATTGCAACGAAGTAGGTTACTGAACCGAACCACCACAGATATGGTCACGACACCTAACTCAATACCCAGAATCCATGGGCGAAGAGAAACTGCAGGGCATGCAATATTCCACTGCTGACTTTTGTCAAGGCGAGAACAAGGCTACCAACACCCGAGCTCCTAGAAGTCAGCCGAAAAATGACTTGGAATCTGCTCCGACTCCGCACCAAAACACGACCGAAGACCGAAAAATGCGTACCACTGGCTACACAATTTTTCACACGAATGAGGTCCAAGAATATTCAGAAATGAATAAATGTAAGTTTGAACAAAAATGATTGAGATTTCATAGAGGTATACCAAAACGAAAAGGAGAAAACAATACACCACGATAGACAGTTCTGGTGTTACCATTTTAAGAGGTGTGTAGATGGGCCAATTAGTTCCTCTTTGACAGAAACAAGTACCTGAACATGTACTCCAGTCGCACAAAAGAACCAACTGTTCGTATCACAATCAGCGCACACCGGCGCTTCAATTACTCACCGAAAGAAAGACGAAAGCGGTGGAGAGGTACTGAAGAGGGCCTGAATTCATCCGGTGTCCGGAAAGGCAAAGGCTATCGACTGCTGCGAGTAATCCCACTTGCACTGCGATTATTATTTTTAAATCAATCACTTCTTTATTGTCCCGTGAGGCCACGAACTGCACAAGGGCCAGTGTAAATGGCACGATCCCTGACTACGAGCAGAAACCCGGAACTTCCTTCGATACGTCCTCACACTGCACAGATTTCAATGCACTCGCGAATGGCTACGATCGTGTCAAGCAACGAGCACCCGCCTTAATTTCAACCGACGGTACTGAATTTGAAAGAGTTTTAAATTCGATGTTGAATCACTCGACGCGACGACGGTACAGCTCCTTTCCGTTGACCGACTTCGAATGAGCTGAGAGCAAGACAGCTTTCAACATGAGTGCGACGCTCGCTTGAGTGGGTTTTCCACAGGCGGGTGATGATTTACTGGAGCAATTCGTCAAGATCGAGGAAAAGTTTCGCAGTTCATCTCCTTTCTGATTGCCACAATTTGATATTTTGGGGAGATCCCTGATGGTGTACTCGGCGGGGGTGCGCTCGGAGGATCTTCTACCCATTCATTGGACTGGCGGACACCTGTTTGAGAGGGAAATTACATTGCTTGATGGAGCTGGAGGCTCTCCACCTGGATTCCATTAAATTCTTGGTGAAAAGCTTAAAGCGAGGGCGAGGGTGATTCGGGCAACAAGTGTTTCATATTGACGAAGTGTCAGTGCTCACATTTGTTAGAGCATAGTGAGATTATTAGTCTCATGGCTATGACTTGGTGGCAATCTGTCGAAGTGATCTTGTGGCGATTGGAGTAGGCTCGCCGTGCGTCACTTCCATTATGATGCCCTTGGCGGAACAGTCTTCAGATTGATATGACTTAGTTAATAGGGCTGCGGCGCGTCTGATATCTGAGTCTAAACTGGACACTGTGTCTTTCAATGATCACGACCAACACCTGTTACGTCAGCGATGGTTGGGCCTTCATACCGGAGGTTCAACCCTCTTCCTCCTTTCGAACCGGGAGGCTCAGATTCTAATTCCCTTTAGCTGGAGCCTTGGCACCAGGTGCAGTTGATGGATTTTTGGATTTTTGACATTCTTGGTACATCTCGTAGAATTGGCGTTGTCTTCACTTTCCACGATGGTTTGCAACCAGCTGTCCGCTCTTTAGAGCAGTCAGCTTAACACCGCCAGATTCTAGAGCGTTTCACTACGGAACAAGTCTACTTTCATACTCGTACGGTTATAATACGCAAAACTAGTCCGTGTGACAAAGCACGGCATCACTGATTGTTGGAGTATCAATAACTATCGTGGATGATTCACTAATGTGTGCTTAAAGAGAGCGGAAGTTTTCTGTTTTTGCTTTCTTTATTATTTTACTCCAACAGTTGCAAGAGTAATTAAAGATCTCGACATTCTCGACGTCGGAATGTCGCAAGCGGACTTGCGGAGATGGTATCCACCCAATACTTCTGAACTGGTCATTTTCTTCGCTGGCAAAACTACAGCGTAATCCCTTTTATCTTCAGGTCTCTTTCCGAGTAGATCTGAAAACATCATCTGTGCAGCCCGTTCCTACAGAGGGCGAATCTTCTTCACTCCCCTCGTACCGACCCACAAGCACTTACGTTCACTGTTTCTAAGGTCCAGAAAGCGCTGATAAATCACAGTCCCCGGTGAAGACATCGCGGGGAAATTTGAGTTTTGGAAAAAAGATGAGAATTCATAAACAGGTGCGGGAGAATCTGCCATATGATGGGAGTGTGGCATACAAAGCAGGGAGCGGGAGCTACATAAAACACAGAACCGAAATTCTGTGTGCAGCAAGTAAATAAATTCTCTTCATCTCCACTCGAGCGCAAGGATTCTGAAACCTTTTCAATTCTGTCTGTAGAATAGAACATATTCCTATTCAGTGGAAAGTGTCGGAAAAAATGGTGCCGAAGCCGGGTGAACACCAACAGAGAAAAATACCGATATCACTTCATCCGAGAATGTCTAAGGTGTTCGAAAGAATATTACTTCGACGTTTAAGTCCGGTTGTAAGGATGATCAAGGGAAAATCGTAGTAGAGTCACAGTCGATGCTGAGGATATGGAGAAACCATTTCTGCAGACTGTATAACGGCGACGAACAACCAAATTCCGCTGTCAGGCAGAACGAACTATTCAACCCCAATGAAAGGGACGATGAAGATCAACAATTCCGTCCACCCGACCCGGATGAAGTGAGGACTGCTATATCTAAACTGAAATCCAACAAGGCTGCTGTAGCTGACGGCCTACCCGCCGAGCTTTTTAAAGCTGCAGGCGATGATTTGGTAAGGAGCATGCACCAACTCATCTGTAATATATGGTCGGAGGAAAACATGCCCGATGAATGGAACCTCAGCATTGTTTGCCCGAGACCCCTTTGACTGCGCCAACTATCGGGGGATAAGTCTCCTTAACATCGCCTTTAAGATCTTATCTGCTGTACTGTGTGAACGGCTAAAGCCATTCGTCAACAACTTGGTCAGTCCATACCAGTGTGGCTTTAGGCCAGGAAAATCCACCATCGACCAAATATTCACACTTCGGCAGATTTTGGAGAAAACCCAGGAGCAACAAATCGATACCCACCACCTGTTCGTCGATTTTAAGGCCGCGTATGATAGCATCTATAGAGACGAGCTATACAGAGCAATGTCTAGTTTTGGCATCCCTACCAAACTCGTCCGTTTGTGTAGGATGACGATGGAGAATGCACGCTGCTCCATCAAGGTCGGTAAAGACCTAACCGAGACCTTCAATGTCAAAAAAGGTTTTAGGCAAGGCGACGCGCTGTCATGCGACTTCTTCAACATCGTTCTTGAAAGAATTGTTCAAGACTCGAACGCCAACACTAGAGGAACAACCTTCCAGTCCGTCCAACTACTCGCATATGCCGACGATATTGACATTATCGGAAGAACGCAGTGTGATGTCAACGGCGCTTTTGTGGGTATTGCAACGGAGGCCGCGAAGATGGGTTTAGCGGTAAACGAGGGTAAGACGAAGTATATGCTGTCAACGAGAAAGGACACCCAACACCGACGTCTCGGTCAGAACGTCACGGCAGACCGATATAACTTTGAGGTAGTCAAAAACTTTGCCTACCTAGGAATCGCTATCAACTCAGACAACGACACCAGCGCTGAAATCAAACGAAGAATAACTCTTGCCAATCGGTGCTTCTTTGGGCTAAGAAAGCAATTGGTAAACAAAGCCCTCTCTCGAACAACCAAGGTAACGCTGTACAAGACCTTTATCGTCCCAGTCCTGCTATGGCGCGGAGGCATGGACTCTGTCAAAAGCGGATGAAACAGCTTTTGGTTGCTTCGAGGGGAAAATACTTCGTGTGATTTTCGGTCCCGTCGGCATAGATGGTGAGTGGAGGAGGAGATATAACGACGAACTATATGGGCTGTTCAGCGACACCGACTTAGCCAGAAGAGTGAAAATCCAACGATTGAGATGGCTAGGTCATGTAGAGCGGATGGAAACCATTGCTCCGGCCCGAAAAGTCTTCGAATCCACTTCCGATGGACGGCGCAGTAGAGGAAGACCGCGACTCAGGTGGCGCACGCAAGTGGAAAGGGACGTCAACCAACTATGCGTGCGAAACTGGAGACGGCTAGCTAAAGATCGAGCTGGCTGGAGATGCGTGTTGGTTGAGGCCCAGGTCCACCCCGGACTGTAGCGCCACCTTAAGTAAGTAAGTAAGCCCGGTTGTAGAAGAAAACAGACCTATTCATATTCACCAATTCGGTCTTTATAGTAACCATTCTACAATTGTATTTGATCATCGAATATCTGATGTTATAGCAAAATCGATTGAAAAAAAGCACGTCTGCTTAACAGTATTTTTTGATTATTTTGAGGTCGTTGAGAAGGCTTAGCACGGCAGCGACGATTTGAAACAGTACGTTTAAACTATGCTGGAGCACCGCAAGGAAGTGTTCTTGTTCTTCTGCTTTACTTCTACATCTTCTTCATTCTTCATCTGGCGCTGCAGTCTAAGGTAAACCTTGACCTTGGCAGATGCCTCCAATTTTGCACGCCAATTTGGTTGGATCTCTCTCCTAGCCGCCTATAGACTCATGTTGCTGTACAGACCGTACAGTTCGTTGTTGAATCTTCTTTTCCAGAAACCATCAGCCCAAACAGGACGAACGATTGAAAGCAGAACTTTCTGTCAAAAAGACCAAGGTACGAGGTAGATGAAGTCCTTAACCCCCTCGAAGTTGTAGCTGCCTATAGTTACGTTCTGACCGGAACGTCGATGCTATGTGATCTTCCTTGATGACAGTATATATTCAGGCTTGCGTTCATTAACCGCTAAATACATTTTACCGGTTCCGTTTCAATGCCAACAAACGCTTCATTGACGGCTCACTGTGTTCGACTCATCACGTCAACGTCATCCGCGTATGCTACTAATTGCACGCACTTTTGGAAGATGGTGCCTGTTGTCTTGGCGAATGAGATTTGCACGACCTTCTCAAGTACGATGTTAAGAAAGAAACACATGACAGCGCGTCGCCTTGCCTAAAGCCTTTCTTGACATTGAAGGTCTCGGTGAGTTCGTTACCGACCTTGATGGAGCAGCGAGAGTTCTCCATCGTCATCCTGCACAGCCTGGCGAGTTTGGCAGGAATGTCAAAACTAGACATGGCGTTGTATAGCTCGTCTCTATACATGCTGTCATATGCGGGCTTGAAATTGAAAAATAGGTGGTGGGTGTCGATTTGCATTTCTTGGGTCTTTTCAAGGCCGTAGTGTGAAGATCTGATCAATTCTGGACTTTCCTGGCCTGAAACCACACTGATATGGACCTATCAGATTATTAATGAACGGCTTCAGGCGGGTACACAAAACGACGGAGAAGATCTTTTACGCGATGTTAAGAAGACTAATCCCTCTATAGTTGGCGCAGTCAAAGGGGTCTCCTTTTTTGTGGATCGGGCAAACGATACTAAGATTCCACTCGTCGGGCATGCTTTCCTCAGACCATATCTTGCAGATGAGCTGGTGCATGCGCCCTACCAGATCATCTCCAGCTGCCTTAATTATTTCAGCGGACAATCCGTCCTCTTTGTCCTCTGTCGGGGCGTGGGCGCAAATCAGGCTGATGTTGCCGAATTTCGCCTTAATGCGGATTGTTATGAGGCGTTAGCTTTTACAGACAAAGCTTAAGACTTTTTGCCTAAGTCTGCCTCGAACAACAAATCCACATCCAAATAAGCGCCTCTCTGCTGTAATCACCGTAGCAGATGTCGCAGTTTGTCATCCTCTTCTTGCCTGGCCCATTCCATCGCACTTCCTGGATGGCGGTGATATCTGCTTTATAGCAGTCAAGGGCCTCCGCGAGTTCTTCGGCTGCACGTGGCCTGTTAATAGACCTCACATTCCACGGGCAGAACCGAAAAGCATGTCGTCGAACATGTTGCTTTTTATGTGGTGAGGGCGTTAACCCCAGGCACAAGCCCCAGCTGGGAGGCCAGGCCCATTTATTTTACCCTTGGGCGAAGGGTTGGGATGACTCCGGTATCGATAACCTCGCTGAGGTTGTGAGTGCCGCCGTTGACCCTACGTGATAGGGTTCCTCCGCCGCCAACTCTACTCCAAAATCCCGATATGACCTTGAAGGCAACCTTTTAGATCTGAGCTCCGAATATGTCATAGTAGCTCTAAAATGTTAGCTCTGGATGTCGCCGTTGGCTAATCTGATGATAAGCTCCTCCGCCGCCATCCGTAAAGAGAGATGAGTCCTGATACAGACTCATTCACTCTCCCCCTCTCTCGTTTGCAACCGCCAATGGCGTCCCACGGGGGTTGGGTACCCCATCTTCAATCGAAGGTGCTCGGCTCCCGGATTTCACCACGGGGAGGTGAGAGTAGGAGTTCATTGACAGAGGCTAAGTGCAGACGCCTGTGCCTGCATGAGTCGCTTGTCAACGTTTCGAAATCTTACCAACAACGTCACCCTCTATCAAATAAAACACGACCACGAAACAAGTACAGGGTGCATTTAATGTGTGTTAATGTTACAATTAAAATCTACAATTGTTGCTTAAGCACTTAGAAGAATTCTATTCGTTTCCTTATTGTTGTGGTATTAGTTCCCCGTGCTCATCCTTACAGCCTACTCTTTGGTTCTTTGAGATAATATAATTACACCCACGAGCGGTTGCTCCTCCCCTACTCTTTCCGCGGAATATGGCACTGTTTTGCTAGAGGGTGCGGTTCGGTGGCGCACTCTCCACGTGCTTTTTGTATGTTTGTGAATGTCTTTCTTAACTCTAAACATTAATATCGTATGAAATGGAAATAGAAGCAAAATTCGCGCCTTGAAGTTCCTCGGCAAGTCATCGTCATCCCTTGGTGTTTTCTACTACTCCTATCTTTCGGTAGCTTCCTCCGTTTTGTACCTTGACGCTCTTCTCCATCAGAGGCTTCTCGGTACTTACTCCATTCAGGGGCAGGTTGATGCTGCTCTTATGTGAGTATTGGCTGTGAGCTTCTCGACGGCTCGTTGACTGGCATCTGTGCGGAAGGAAACAAGCAAACAAAAACAGTTTAGGTATCTCATTGGCTAGGCACTGGGTATGTGATGCAAGTGAGTAAGGTTTAAGTTGCACACATTCTACAAGTTGTTAGCAACATTACTTCAAACAACATTTACTGACAGACAGACATTCATTCAGTCAATAACAAGTTAGTGTGAAAAGTCCATAAGTCTGCAGAGGATTTGCATTTTTTTAGTGTTTCCCTTAACCTAGAGCGGGTGCAAAATTTGAAACCAGGAAGAGTCCAAAGCCCATAACCTTGTTATTTGGCAGCAAACGTGGGAGGGGTTCCGTATTTCTAGTTTACCTTATGGGGGAAGGATTTCAGACTCGGTCCGACATTTCTTCGGATGACGTCGAGTGGGATGCTCTCGATGGTTCGTGTTCCTTGAGCCACCTGTTTGGAGTTTCATTTGCATTCACAGAAATAAATACGATAACTGAGATGAGATTATTTTTACAGAATACATTAAATAGGGGATAGGATTCGTGGTTCATGTTCAAGGTGGGCCGTCTGCAGGTTTTTGGAGGGCTAAGTCAGTCCCAATGGAAGAGGGACGATACGCTCTCTTTGGGAAGCAAGCATCTGGGAGGCAAATCAGGCAATTCAGGCAACGAAGTTACAGAAATTTTGCATATTGGAATTGGACGGTTACCGCAATTATTTGAGATTCTAGTGGTGTTTGAACTTTTGCTGGTAGACAGGTGTAAAGTGCATTCCGAAAGGATTAAGGCTTCTTCAAGGAGGAAGACCGTACCTTCGGTTCAGAGACCAAGTCATCGCGGATGTAAGACAGCTTGGCCTTGATGACTGGAGGCAGCGTGCCCTGGACCGTCACCGATGGTAGTCAGCAAATGCTTAGGCTCAGACCCTAAGTAAGTAAGTAAGTAAGGCTTCGCGGCAAGTTGGACTCATTTATAGAAGATAGTGCATTTAGTGTTGACTTTTGCCCGCCCAACTATCCTCTCTAGCACCAAATTGGAGTAATCAAACGACAGCGCATCTCGTTGCCGAAGTCCGGTGCAGGTTTCGAATGGTCCAGAGGTTTTTGAACAGCACTGCATGGTGCACCGCGTGTGTCTAGCGTGGTGCGACACAACCGGATCAGTTTTCCCGGGATCCCGAAATCGGCCATCGCTTCGAATAGCTCCTTGCGATGAATGCTGTTGTGAGTATCGATATGAAACTCGCTAGTCTTCTCCAGGATCTGCCGGATAGTCGATTTGCCAGGCTGGTGCGTGCCGATTAGTGCATTGCAAAACGGATTTAGACGTTCACACAGTACACTGGATAGGATCTTGTAGGCGACATTGAGCAGGGATATACCTCTATAGTTCTTGCAGGAGGTAGGATCGCCTTTTTTTTTGTGGATGGGGTATATGTAGCCGATATTCCCGTCGTCAGGCATGCTTTCATCTTCCCAAATTCGGCAAATGATCTGGTGCATGCTCCCTACCATTACATTGCCCCCAGCTTTGAAAAGCTCCGATGGTAAGCCATCTGAGCCTGCGGCTTTGTTGTTCTTCAGCCTTTTAATGGCTATACCGACTTCTTCTAAGCTAGGTGGGAGGACTACTTCGTCGACTGGAATTGGGATTTCCTGGTTCCCTATCACTCTCTCCTGGTCAGGCCCGCTAAGCAGCTGTTAGAAGTGCTGCTTAAGCACATCCAATATTCCCTGCGGGTCTGTAACTAGAGTACCCCCGCAAATTCGAAGTGCCTGTAGCCAGGCTCGTATTTTCTGCTTGTGCCTAGACTCTTCGATATCCTCGAGCTACGCTGCTCTTGTTTTCCGTTGCAACGCTTTTTGGTATCGGTTGCACGTTTTTTCTGCTCACTCTCGTCATCATACTACGGGTTTCTTGTCGGGGGTGGTAGGTAGCCTAAAGTAGTTTCCGCTACCTCTTTGATGGGCGAGCGGCAATGCAACCACATCTCGTTGGAACTTGACGTAAGCATACTGGAGAGTCTCTCGATTAGTTGCTTTTCGTAGGCTCTGACAAATTCCGGTGTGCTTAGGCGCCCAATGTCAAAAGTTCTCTTTGTCGGTTGGTTGGCTGCCACTAGAAAATGGCCAGAGTCGACGATCCCCTGAATGTTGGCACATAAAGGATATTTGACTCGTGTCTTCCGTCAATAAGCACGTGGTCGATTTGGTTGGCGGTTCGACCATGCGGGGATCGCCAGGTTGCTGTGTAGAGGAAACCTAGTGCTACGTATGACCATATGACGTGCTGTCGCAAAGTCTGTGAGTCAGAAGTCGTTATTCATTAAGAAGTCTATTAACCGCGTAGTATTATGTGAACGTACATTTTTTTACGGTCTAACGACCTGCATTGCAATGTGAACGGCGCTTAGTGAATGAGTGAAAGAAAGCGCTTTGAGAGTGCATAGAAAAGAAATGTTAAAGTCATAAGAACAACTTTGTAGATCTCACAGAACTTTTGGCTTTTTTGGATGTTTAAAAAAAAGTTCCAAAAGTACACCAAAAATTCACCACCCTTTACCTATAGGTATAAGGGTGGTATGCGTTGCCGCCTTAATCTTTGCTGTGTGAGTTAAAAACAATACAAAATGTCAGAAAATGTTAGTCTGTGCGTTAGAAAATCCAAAACCCGATCCAACCTTCTGGTCATGCCTTAATTGCAGTCTGGGCGCAGACAAATGATCGTCTGCTCTGGACTGATGACCAAACTCTAGAAGAGTCCCATAGAACACGTTAAATACGTTGTCTGCGCTGCGTTTGTAACCCAATATGTAAATCGTATCAGCGGCACATTCATATTTCGCAATTTGTAGCCACGATTGTCTTGGCGACAAATTTCCGCCGCCTCTGAGTATTGTTCGTCAAAAAAGATAATCCTTCATAAATTTACTAAAATTTATTATTGTGTACTTTTTATTGCTCATAGCTCGAGAAAATGTCCAAAAAATAAAGTGAAGTACTACAAGTCAGCTGATTTGTGGAAATGAGCATTGACATTGAAGATTTGTCCCATTTATCACGGATGTCAATTGTTGAGTGTGAACGACGCTATTTACTGAATTTCACAGAGATGCCCAATGTTAAAGCAAAATCAAAAATAAAGCCATTAGTTGAACTGAATATCTCCTTCATACGCTTTCGCTCTTCCTCTTAAGGTCAAACTAACTTGTGTGCACATATTTGTCGATAAAAAAATCCTGATAACTCAAATCCCATCTTTTTGCGTAGGTAAAATTAGCCGTCAATTTTTTGACATGACGCAACGCACGTAATGGATTCCATTGATGGAAGCAAATAGGTTTGTTTTCGACAGGGTTTTAGAAGCAAGTTTTAAAAAAATAGAAGAAGAAGAAATTGTAAAATTAGAACAACACCACCAACCACTGATACAACATCGAAATCAATTAAAATTCAGACACAAGGGATACCTTTCCGAATTTCCATCATTACGAGCGGGCTCATTTCAGACTCATTCCTCCCATCGAGGGAACGAGTTGGGCTTTTCTGTCAAACGGTGCTATTAGGAATTTCTAATTTTTTCGTCAAGTCCTCATGGGTATCGTCGGAACAAAACGAAAAAAGAACAGGAAAAAACCAAACGTCTCACTGTAGATTCCTCGCCTTACCTGTTGAAGATGTACTGCTTGATCTTCTTCTTAAGGACGAAAAGTATGAAAATGAGGAACCCATGGACACCGTTCAGCACGTCGGTGATGCAGAAGAACTTGTTCCAGGCCGACTCGTCGCCGATGCAGTACGAGATGATCTCCATCAGCCAAGTGACTCCCATCACGATGAAGAGGCGAAGGAAGATGCCTAAACTGAACGAAAAAAAAAAACTCGTTAAATATTATCCGTCAGCTTCAAGGCAGTGCACCTACCGGTCCTTCTCCTTGCGAAGGTTCCGCTGGCTGTCCACCATGCGGGCCATTTCCTTTTGAACGCTGTTGATCCGCAGAGCTGTCAAGACGAACATGACGATGTTGAAGAAAATAATGATGAGGATCGGCCCGTAGAAGTACACAAACGCAGACCATCCCATTCGAACTGAAAGGGGAATGAGGTTGAATTTGACAGGAATTTCGGTGGGCTTTCGCTGCTTACCGTCCAACCAGCAGTACTTCTCGCTGCCAATGGCCGGCTTCCAGTCCTCGGAGATGGGAAGGTACAGCTGAGCGTACATGGTGATCGCAAGGAATACAAACGCCAGGCCCCACGAGTAGATTGCGTACAGGATGAAGCGCTTCTTCTCGTTGAAACGGCCACGCGGCGCACGGATGTTGGAGAAGAGGTCGAAGCTGATCACGCTGAGCCAGAAGAAGCTGGCCATGAAGCAGAAATATGCCGTGAATCCTAAAGGGGAGACGGAGAAATACGTGAGTGTGGTGTGTCGATGGAGAAATTTGGTGGAGATTAAGGGAGGGATGAAGCGAGCGCCATGAACGATGTCAGCTGATGTCGACTGCAAAGACTTCAAAGACCTTGAAAGCGTGGTTCATATTTGGCAGACTGTCTTGAGTGAATCTCGATGAGCGTGGATCAAAATTGGAAGACTGTGTTGGGACTGCTTCTTTGGTCTAAAAATGCAATTGCTAAACGAGGCCCTCCCTGGAACAACCAAAGCTCTAAAAGATCTTAATTGTTCCTCTCCTGCTGTGTGGCGCATTGACATGGACATTGTCAAAAGCGGACGATGCTGCTCTTACTTGCTTAGAAAGGACATTTTTGTGTGATTTCTGGTCCCCTCTGCATAGATAGTGAGTGGAGGAGGAGACAAATTGTACGAGTTGTTTAGCGAGGTTTAAGAATTAAGATGGCTAGGTCATGTAGAGCGTATGGAAACCAATCCTCCCTCCGGGAAAGTCTTCGAATACACGCTGGGGGACGGCGTTCAAGTGGCGCACAACTATGCTTGCGAAACTGGAGGCAGGCTACCTAAAGATCCAGCTGGCTGGAGACGCTTGTTGGTTCTGGCCCGGGTCCTCCGCGGACTCTAGCTCCACCTTAAGAATGTAAGTAAATAGAGGCTCAAACCAAACGTCAAAAGGAACAAAAGTTAAAAGTTCGCTATCTTCACCCGCCCTGATGCAGTCCGCATATAGTCCACACTCGCTGCCTGTTGTTAGATCTTATGAGTCTGTCTGGCCTAAACTCAGTCAGTTGATAGACTTTCCGTGGATTCTTGTACACTTACCCCAAAACGAGCAACTGAACGCCGAAACACTTTCCTGCGGAACAATGCCGAACGCACTCAGCACGCAGTAGCCAATGGCCAGGTTCAGCAAGTAGCAACAAAGTGATTTCCCATGCAGTGTCCTCAACTCGGGGATTCCAATGTACACGCAGATCGTGATCAGGATGAATGGCACCGAGAAGAGCATCACTGAAAGAGACAAACCATTAGCACTCGGCACGTTATCCGTCAGATATCACCACTTACTCCAAGCGTATATCAGATACTTAGTTTCACCAGTTTTATCCATGAAGCAGTTGTATGGCGTCAGTTCTTCAATGTCGCCCACGAAGATGTTCCCGTAACAATATTCGGTTCTGTCCAGGAACTTCCCATCACCATGTCTGTAAAGCGATCCATTCTGCAAGAGAGTAAACATAAAGAACGCATGCAGCTCGTCCGCAGACTTCCAGACTCACCTCGAACAGAGTGTAATTGTCAGACGGATTATTCCACGGGTCTAGGGCATATAATGGAAAGCATGGCAAGCCGTATCTTGGCGCAAATTTCTTGTAATAGTTCTCACTGACGATTTCGCCAGAATTCAGAGTCAAGTTGCCCTCCTCAGGCAAGGTGTCATCTACAGCCTCGCAAGTGGATTCATTCGTTAGTGCCTGACCGTAGGGGCAGCAGAACTGCACGCACGGCTTGTGCTGGCACACACACCCACGGATGTGCGCCTTCACTGGAATGTGCTCCTGCGAGTCGCCCACAATGTAGTTGTACTCGCCCGTTAGATGCGGTGGAATCAGCATCCCGTGGTAGACGTACGAGCCGTTGGGCTGCTTATAGTCCGTCAGGTTGATGGAGTCGGCGAATGCGCACGGGACGCGTGAACCTTCCTGCACCAGGCTTTTGGATGCGGACACACTGAATGTTGAAAGGGTTAGGGTCAAGGCGGCTAACACCAGAGTGGCTCCAATTGTCGGCATTTTGACGTGTGATTGGGATGGATTTGTGTGGAACTTGAGTTGTAGTCTGGAATGTGAACGATGTCAGTCGAAGGGGCGACTTAGTTCCTGCCAATGAAGGACATCGTTAAATCAGCGAATCTGAAATGGGAACAAAAGAAGTTGGTTACTTAAAGTGGAACAAGGGGGCGAGATTCAGTGGGAGTCATGAAGAATTTCTCTCCAAGATCGCTATACGTGGGCTATATGGTCACAATTTGCTCGAGGTGCTCCTGTTTCTAAATATAGCGGATCTAGAGGGGGAACAACTGGATAAACGTGCCTAGGAATGAAGCGCATTGCGTTAGTATGTCTTCGAACGGTGAACTCCGGATACCTTGGCCAATACGACCCCTTCACTGTGTACTGGGGGTAAGTACTGTGTAACCGTCCATTCCCTCATACTCGTGGGTCCAATATACTATAGATACACCAAATAAAAATTCGGGAGCGCTGGTGCTATTGATTCGGGCATCAGTGATCTCCATGAAACCGACTCAGAAAATGAGAACACTCGTTAAATGAAGAGGAGGAAGGCGTATGTATGTTCGCCCCAACGCTCATATAAAATCGCTGGAAGCGAGCGATTAAGCTTATAGGAGGCAACACAATCGCAGTTTTCATAGGTCAGCTCGAACATCGACGTACCATGTTTCATTGCTAGTTCAACAGCTAGCCAACTGCATTCCTCCTTTCCATGAATTCACCCACAATACACGTGTTACCAGGAATGCCCATCAGCTTACCCTTGAGCCTGGTTTCGGGCCCACAGTTAAGTTTAGAGAGTTTTTCTTCAGTCGCACTACACGAATGTGGAATACTCGCAGCCAAATACATCATAAAGACCACAAAGCACAGACATTTAAGATCAATGTGCACAGCTACCTTCTTTGTCTCTCTCCCTCTATACCACTTGAGCACGCGCATGTTATATAACAAAGTAATCCCGTCACTTCTCGAAATTCTGGAACCGATGCAGTCACAAGGAGCTTGTACTCACTCCGACCAGACACATTAAAAAGGCATAAAAATGGAAAGAAACGAAGACAACCTCGTCTAATTTTAGCTGTTACCATGCTGCGCCGACTGGAACCAAAAATGAACCGTCCAACAAAGCACCTAAGGAGTATTTTTAAATTCATTTCATTTTACAAGACTCCATCCACCTGGAAGCACTTACGCCCAAATCCGCGTCAGTTGACCTCCTTCTGTTCGATTTTCGTGACAACTTCTGTCTCAACTGGACCGGCAGACGTCAGCACAGTACAGTACAGAATGCTTGCGTTCATCAAGCTCGGCAGCCAAACAACCACAACCGAGTCGATTTAAAACCGATAAACTTCCGAACGATCCGTTCGATATTTTAAAAGAAACATGTTCTCCTCCCGTCGAATGGGTTCCGTGAAGAAGAAATCAATAAAAATTCCATTCGATTCGGCAGATGCGTTTATGGGGGTATCTGTGGCATACGCTAAGCAGTACAACAGCACCCGTACGTACTACTCTCTTCTCACACAATTGCATGCAAAATTATGCACTTCTTTTCGCCATGACTCAACCAACCGCCACAGCGCACTCTGACCCACTGTACAAGCGTCCAAGGCAACAATCTGACATTGTTTTCGGCACAATTTATTTTGAAAATGTACGCCTGCTGCCAAACGAGTGCCCATTCCTCCAGATCACCCTCGATGGCGTTGCTCTGCTTAGCTTCCAAGCACCACGAGAGCGTTTGGAAAACATTCCCAAACGAGTAAACCCTTCGAACACACCGAAGCAGGTGTTTGTGATGGAGCGGTAAGACGAAGAGGAAAACGCCTCTTATCCGCCGCAACTTATGAATGCGGGTCTAAAAGTCTAAAAATACACCCCACCTCTACTGGAGGCGATACATTTGTAAACACACTCGTTTCGCATCCAAAGAGACCGCACGTTGACCGCTTTATCTGGCCAAGTGTCCGATAGGCCGCATCAAATGTCATGTGCGACACCTATTAGCAGCCAAAGTGGAACACAGTCGCCGCGGCGACGGAAGGAAACAGCTGTCAAGTCGATGATTGATAAGCGCCACCGCAACGGGTTTACACGCCACTTGTGCCCGCGAGTGTGTTCGTTTGTTGATTCCGGTTGTTATCAGAGTTCCCTAGGGCAACTGGTGGTGTGCACTGAAGGTCAATTGGCCACAAGGCGCGAATAGAATTGGGGTGAGTCCTCAGAGAGTTGACTCTAGAGTAAACGTCGAAAATGATGAATCGCCTCCTCAACCGTCAAATCGCCGGAAGGACTCGCGAGTGATCGTAAATTTCGTCTCTGGATACGGGGGTGGCTAATGGGTGATTAAAGCGTGAATTACCAGCAATTATGTGAAACGGATTTCCAATGAAATTGACTTAGAAAGCGATTGACTTAGTCACGGGGCGGTTAGCTTGAATGGATGTTCCGGTCGTTGGTTTATTTTTTCTGTTAAAGCACCCATCATGGGTGGAGGGGGATCTTTTCTGTTTTGCTTGTGAATGGCGCTCGGTATGGGCACGTCTGGAAATGGTAAACATCGTAAATTTTGACTGATTTATGTGCGTGGGAGTTCGGACCAGACTCTGTCTAACGGTGTGGTTCTGGGTGTGGAGTAGTCTGAGAATGAAGGTCAAATTTGGTGTATTTTCTTGGGATGTGGTCGAGGGTATTCTCTGAGTGGACATGTTAGGAGGGACAAGGTACCATGTTTACGGGAATTCAATTCCAATGACCTCAAGGACTCCAAAGAAGTTGGCGAACTGGAACCTATTTAAATACGGGCAAGGATTCCATGTAAAAACTTTTTGAAAGCCTCCAACAGCGAGAATAAGCCTAGTTAGGAAAAGTTCATGTATTCCTTCGCTTAGCTTTCTTTGATGGCATGAGCATTTCTTATACCTGATCTGCAGATTGCGATTTAATACTGCTATTGCAGCCCAGCAGATGGTCAATAAAGGGACGTTTGCATAGACACGCTTAATGGAGAATGTGAGCCCAGTAAATGTGAATGAATTACGTCAAACATTTTTGACTCCTATTTGGTGCTGCCAAGTCGCAAAAATAATGAAAAATCTGTCGAAATGTGTACTATTGAGAGACTGAACTTGTGTGGCACGCGTAATGTATTCAAATCGAGTCAAAGCTTGCGTTTTAGAAACTTCACAGAAGGTCCCCAGGAGGTGTAAATAATGCGACGATCTCGGAATTAGAGACATCTTGGCTTACCCCTTTCTTGACATCCTTTTTAAGTTGGAACACAGTTTCGAAGCTTCTGAGATCATTCGAGTCAAGAATTAAAGTCTTGTCGCTTTTTGTTTAGTTAACGTGGTTGTATGTGCCTATCTTAGGGGTCTGAGCATACAAGTCGCAGTTATCGATTGTTCCCAAGCTAGAGAGATGCCAGAAACTATCCCTGTTGATGTTCATGGCACCCTCTGGATAGCACCAACATTTCTTTTTGTGAATCGTCATACACAAAATGACTTGTTTCAGTCGTCCAGTGTGGCGGTTAAGCAGAGGGCTAATGGTCTGCCCAAAATTGAACGATCAGACTGAAATAAATCCACTCAAAAACGTATGACGCGAAATAGGACCGTAATTTCTGAAATGTTGGTCATAATGATTGGGTGCTAGCTAAAAGCAGTCAGAGTGGGTATGGAGAACATCTTCGGCAAAGTGATCTTACAGCTTCTACGGTACTAGCAGGTGAAGGTTTTTGCTTAAAAAAATTGCGACTACACGTTACATAGTAACAAGCAGCAGGAGACACTCAGAATCCTGGTGACCTGAGTATTCTCAAATCGCCCTCCAAATCAACCATGTGCTGCAAAGTCGACTCTGTCAACTGCACCAACCAAAAAACGGGAGCTTTAAGATTGGCAGCCTGAGCACATCAGAGATGTAAAAGTGGCTGCAACGAAAAATCGTTCGTAATATGAGCGCTTGTGAAAAAAAAAACGCAAACTCCATTTCATGTTTGCAGCGACTCGTGTACGAACCAGCTTAACGAAGTGCCGGAACGCGGACTAAAGCGATTTTAATTTCAAGACATGTTCGGTTGTCCTTGAGTTGAAAAAATACATGCATCAGATGGTGGCCCGTGGCGTTGTGGGTATGTGCGTCGACCCCAACCTCGACGTCGTAGGTTCGATTCCTGCTCTGGGCGACGAAAACAATTTTAACGACCCCACCTCTTTCGAGTCACTGACAATGCTCAGAGAGAATTTTCTGTCTAGAAAAAGCTTCTCAAACTTGGCCGTTCAGAGTCGGCATAAAACTGTAGGTCCACACGTGTGAGAACAATAGCATGCACAACACGAGTGGTTGATGAGAAGCTAGGCCCTGGCCCCCTACGGGCTGTAGCGTCACCCATATTATTATTATTAGGTCCGATGTTTTTGTTTGTCACCGGTGACCACATGCAACTCCGCCCGCATGATGGAACTACAAACTGATCTGGTGACTCTTTTGTAGAAGATATGGTGCACAAAATAATCGCTTGGTCGCTTGGTCACTCACACCCCCTATTTGGGATTGGATATTAAGGGAATCGCTTGCCAGTCTCTGCTATGAACCTTCATTAAATGAGTTTAAGTTATCTAAAACAGTTTAAAGGCAGCTTGAGTGAAATTCGAGCAAAAACTGCCATTTTCCCGAAAAGAAAATATGCATCAGAAAAAATGTAGTCTCCTCCACACTAATCCACTCATGATTCCTATAAGCCCCAAGCTTGATGACTCTGTCTTGAATCACGTGTCGGTACAAACGATAACCGCAGGATCGTACCTGAATGCAGTGCAAATCATCCATAACCGGTTCAAAAATGCCTCAAAGTGCAGTCTTTACCAGCGACCGCCACCAGACACCGACACATCACCAGTCGCTTCGGAATTATCTGATTATCCACCAGCCTTGAACAAACTGAAGCACTCCTCGAACTCGATTCGAGGACATCTCGGTCTCTGAACGAGCTCTGCACTGAATGACCGATGTCATAACACCCGTCTGCTTCCACTCGTAAATCATCGAAATCGCTTTACCTTGACACGCAAATGGCGGCAAATAATATTAGTTACACAACCCCTCGAAATTTCGCACACACAAAAAAGAAGCAGGAACAGAATGAGAGGCAGTGAAGCAGAGAAGAGGTTCAATTGTCGCAAGGGTGCTCTCATCGTGTGCGCAATCCCGAAACATTTTGCAGAGCCATTCCACTCGACGATCGAAATATAAATTCACTTTCGCTCGCACCTCCATCTGACTTGGCAACGCGTCTTGTGTTCACTCTGTGTGCAGGGGCCATGCTAATCTTCTCTGTATCGTTCTAATTTTAGTATATGTTCTGCCGAAGCAAGACAAGGTGTTCACTCTGTGTACTGCGAGGGGGAGGATTTAAGTGAATTTCCGAGAAAACAAATGAAATGCTTAAGCAATTGGTTGCAGTTGTTAATAAACAGGCAATGCAATGAATTGTGCATGTAAGCGATCGTTTATTACTCTGCTGTTCGTTATTTCGATAGTCGTTGAAAATGCAGTGGGGTGCGCGTCAGCTAGAGTTGCTAATAAGGACGCACTTGATGTGATTCTGGCAGCAGAAGCAACAGCTTCAAGTGGCCTCCATTCTTAACGAGAATACGTCAACTTTCAGACAGCGATCACCTACCACATGTGACTCAGGTCCACAATAAGAGCCACATTTTGTCACGCAGCGTCGTGGGAACAAACGGTTCCGCAAATAATCGCCAGCAATAAATATCTAATTTCACCCAACAGTGTACTTAAATTAGCAGATAATTATTTTATCTACCCTTCTGCGGTACTGTGGCGTATCGATAAGATATAGTCCTCTCTTCACCTCTCACAGCAGTCGCTTCGACTTAGTGAACAAATTTGACGCGTAGCGAGCGAAAAACTGCTTAAATTGAATAGATACGAGAATCGTTGTCGAATCTGACCGTACTCTGCACAGACATCTGACAGGGTTGAGTTGCAGTTCAGTGTCAGCGATTTAAAGACGAGCACTAAGTACTGACTTTCCAATTACTTAAGGGACCACAGCCTTTCACAGTCTCCGTCCCACCTGGGGATGAGCTCCCGATAAGGGGGCTTCCTTGACATCGGATATGAACGCGTAGGCGGCCACTCTAGGCATAACGAGGCAGCTTATCGGGATGTCGAAAGGGGGTGTTTACACACTTGCGGTGGACTCGGCAATAGGCGAAAGTGCGTAGACCATGTCACAGTAGTTTGAATTTCTATTTTTATTCGCAAATCGCTAACATGATTGCCTCCCTCGAAAGTCGTAACGTTTTGAGAGGGGACTAGAGTCGTAAAAGGAAGTGGGCATGAATTTAAGATGTGGTCACCCCTTTTTATTCGGGAGGCAACCTGGTACACTGCTGAGCACTCGCGTAACTGGCTGCAACGTGTAGGACTGAACATGAAAATAGTGACGAGATATCTACCAATGATAGCTTTGCCAATTGAAATGCTGCAACAGCTGACAAAGTTGCCACTCAAATTGAGATCTCAATATATTCTGTAAGGTTTCCCATTTCATCACGCATCGTTTCACACTTGCCATACGTGCGGAAATTATTAAAAAATGTGAAATGTTTAGGTGGCCGTAAACGGGCAACTTTCATTTCTGTGGACCGGCAACGCATAGTGCCCTAAGCACTCGACCAGTCAATATTAATTAAGACTCATGATCGTGGTTTCAGCGCAAATGCCCATCACCAGACAGTCAACCCGGCTTATTAAGATTGTGCTGAAGACAGTTGCATAGTGAACGCCGTGAGCTCGGTAATTGAGGGTTGGTAATGTTGGTCGAAGATCTGATAATATCTTCTCTTAAGTAGTTTTAACGCCATTTCTGTCACCGCCGGTGTGTCAACAAGCAAGTGTGAATCCACTAGTTTTTTTTATAAGTTGCGCGTAAGTGTCAGGGTCAAGTGTTCAACTCTTTGGTGGTGCATCGGATGACGTGTCAGCGGAGCGTATCCCTTCTCTGGTCTCAGGTATGAAGCTATTTTACAGACATTGGGAGACGCTCGACAAGGTCGAAATATCCAAGATGTGGTTGTAATAAGATGGAGAATGATGAAGAGTGTCGAATATATCGAATTATTAAAAGGACGTCTAGTGCCTGACGTGTCAAAAACAAACGAAATGATGCCCCGGAGGCATCAGACACATTATGATTATTATTGCTGAGGCTGTAATGCATAAGATCTATTGTGCCCAGACCCATAGACCCATAGGAGCACATAGTCTGATGTAGTAGATGTTAGTAGCAAATTGGTGCCACTAACATTGCCACAGAGAAGACCTTCCACACACTATTCCCAGATCGGAAAAAAATGAGATCAAAAACGAATCCGGACTCAGACGCTGGTATCGTGTGTGACCTATTCGATAAATCCCTGCTATTAAGAGACCACTGCAGTGTCTTCCAAGCCGAAGAGGCTGACATACACGAAGCAGCACTCGCATCGAAGGAACTCAACATAACCAACAGATCGACTTCCATGTTTTCCGACAACCAAGTGGCAATACAGCCATAACGTCGAAACTTGGCAGGTAATGTGGGCAGAGCGTTAGTAATATATGCGAAGACCATATGCATGCTGGCTACGAGACCATATTGGCATCAAAGGATACAAAAAAAAAACGGACAGCTTAGCTTAAAATTGATCTGAGCTGGGTGAATCGCAGGCAATCCATCACGCACTCAAACAGCTCAGTTCTTAAGAAGGAAACTGGTGAATGATGCCCGGGATATAGCCAGAGCTCTTAAACAACCAGGCAACAGTATCACGTCAACACAATCAACCGAGTACAAAGTCAATCGCACGAGGTTTCGTGTTCTATCTTGTCCTTTTCGCCATTCGCCAAGATGTTAGCTGCTGCCGTATTAGATTACGGGAGAACTCGAAAATAAAGAATTTCAACAAATAAATAACAATGCGCAGACTTCTTATTTCCAAATATCTTCAGTTCAATTTGAAAAACGGAGAAGTAGCGAGTGCCTTGTGACCGACGCTAAGTTAAAAGGGATCGGTGATCAGCTTTATTCGCGAACGCATACAGGAGCTCTGACCGAACAATGTCCCATAGTCACCCACGCATAGCGACTGAACAATGACTTCTGTAGAAGGTGCAGAGATGAGGAAGAGAAAGCACCTATTAAACATCTGGCTCGAGAATGACCAGCCCCAACAAGGATATGGAAGCAGTTCCTTGCTAACTACGTCTTTGCAGAGCTGTAGGATTTGTGTGGTATAGAACTAAAAAATCTCATGAAATTCATAAAGATGAATCCGGATGGTTTTAGTAACAAAATGACTCATGGTAGTAAAGACAATATCTCAAGGACACAAAGTTCCCAACACGTTAGTCTAAGTGAGCTACGGTCGTGAGGACATAACCACCTACTAGCCAATTGTTCATCGCTTACGTTCGAGGAATAGAAATGGCAGCACCGCTGAAACGACGCGATGCCCACCTCGTCACTTATCGATAATTTGTTTGCCTGGTATGAAATTTGATCAAAAGACAAATGATTCCAGTCGCCGTCGTCGTTGGG
The DNA here is from genome assembly GCA_916610145.1 of Eristalis arbustorum. Lineage (NCBI taxonomy): Eukaryota > Metazoa > Arthropoda > Insecta > Diptera > Syrphidae > Eristalis > Eristalis arbustorum. The sequence goes on from OU744318.1 coordinate 6,714,321, forward strand.
AGAGTCTTGCTGCGAGTGTAATAAATCTATTTGTGACTGGACTTGAAAGCAAACACCACCGGCTCGTAGCCCTAATTACTCTAAGTAGTTTCTGCGTCGCTTTCATCAACTCTCACTCATTTTGGGTGATGTACGACGAGTGCGGAGCAATTCACAGTACTCACGGAGTGTATCCTGCTACAGTCATATCGTGTGTCCCCCCGGAGACGTGGCGAAATAAGTTAAACGCCACTGAATGGTGAAAGGGTTTACTTTGCTCTGTCATTGAGGGTGCGAAACATGTTTTTGTTTTTAGGTCTTCCCAGGTCTGTCTGAAGAGGAAACGATATAGAGGTTGGACATGCAAACGATGGACTTCTGCACTGCACGGTAATGTCACCACCTACGGAACGTGCAATCCAATGCAACCAACGTAGACGGTCGAAGGCGTCCTTCCTTCTTAATTGTTCAATTAGGTGGACGACCTGGAAATGTTACTCAATGGACGTCAAAAGGAGCAAACACTCGTCAGAACACGGGCTATGTTTTTTCTGTATCTTGTGACATTTCCAGACATTAGCAAGTTTAATAATCAGCAACTCGTGAACAATTGTTCTAATTGCGTACGTCAACACGTAGCACGTCATGTTTCTTACACCGTCGTACAAACGCTGGTGAGTAATTTATTGACGTCTTCCCGGATAAATGTCTTTACTCAACGACATTCAATTGTAAACAAAAGGAGCACGTTCGTAAGCAAGTTTATATTTTTTTGAGACGGCAATTGATACCTGCCAGCGTTTTGGGGGCTGGTAGAATTGTGAGCGCTTTGAGGAAGCAGCTTGGGGGAAAATATTCAGACTATGGGTAGATTGACTTGTTGCAATTTATATTCAATTGTTCAGGAGGAACAACAAAAAACGTAAACTTATGTCAAAATCGAACGAAAGGAGCCAGAAATAACGCCAACTTGCACAATAACAATAGTTTAGGGCGATCCAATTGCCCCAACTTAGAACAGCAAAAATCAACGAAACTGAACGAAACAGTCGTTATAGTCACAATTTAGTCACCTCGTTACTTGTGTCTGGGTGTAAGCTTGATATTTAAAGTTGACATACCTACTGCTGGCATGTCTTACTAGCGGCTGGTGTCAAGGCGTGCTTAAAGGTGCTTAAAGGCGGGTAACTGTTGAAACACAGTAAACCAAACTTTTGCCGGACTTGCGTCTTAATGCGGAAGACAAATATTTGTTGACTGTATACAGGAGCTCGGAATGGGATTGATGAGAAGAAAACTAAAAGGGAAAACTTATATGTAAGGGCGCCTGTAAAATTTTGCCCAGCAAATGATTGGCCTCATTCATGAACGTATACGACATTATGGATGCAAATGATCATACGCTGACTGGCGACTGGTGTTCGTCATATGTTAATCAGTATGCTTGAATGTATCGCCAACCGGACCTAAGTGAAATCATCATGCAACGACATAGCTCAAATCGAACCGCTTGCCCACACCGGATACTGCCAGAACAAGGCACGAATAAGGCGTAGCTAGTTGCAAACATTAAGCAAATAATATGTGGCTGACTGGCGGCACATCATTTGAGCAGTCAGGCTATGAAGCACCAGCGCCACTCGATTGAGGCCTGACATATGACTCAAGACTGACCGACAAGAACGTACGAGTCTGAAGCCACTAGAACCCTAGATGCGGAAATAAAATAGGAAGGAAAACATTTGCATGCTTTTAGGCGGGCATTGATTTCATGTTTCCTCTCTTCTGAGCAGTGCAACTAAATGTCCACTGTCGCATAAAGCAGTGCTGGAGAACTGGCCCGTTATGGCATTTCATAATTTTGTGAATTTGTAAGTTCTTCTCGAAGTCTGACAGTCATTACAAAGCCCTACCCTTGTTGTAGTGGCCTTGACTTTGATTTGTTCCTTGTACATACCTTACCATTCGTTTCCTTACAAGAATTCTACCGAGAGGAGTGGGAACGTGCCTAATTTTTATTGAATTATTGCCTGGTCAAGTCTACCTCCGCTCTCTGGTTTATGAACGTCCGTCAGGCATCCATCTTTCAATCAGCTCCGCCAAGATGAAAAACAAAACGATCAGAAGTCAAACAATTCCCCGCAAAATGTGCATGATTTCATTTGAAGTGGCATTAAGCTGAATACTGAGTGTTGATGTGAAACAATTCCTTATCTTTGCTGGACTTATGATTCACTGCATCAAGCTGCATGGAGGCATTCTTTTCCCGATAACACAAGCGGTTGGGCTAATTTTAGCTCCGCTGACTGCAGATATAAGAAAACTCTGAGAGACTGGAGAACTCGTTCTGATGAATCATGTGAAGGCGGGATGGATTGTGGGAAAGAAAGTGAAATTTTGCGCACCGAAATGTGTACAGTAGGTACTTTACAGTTCGATTTTGCAACCCTTTTTCTAGTCAACGGTAGGTCCCTTCCACTCGCGAGAGAACAATAGTTCGTAAAACACCAATGGTTGCTGTAGAGGCTAGGCCTTGGCCTTATAGGGGCTCTAGCGCCCCCATACGCCTTATTGTAATGCACGTAGTAAATAAAGCTGTGATTTTCAAAAGAGCTCAAAAAGTCCCCCAAGTCCGCAGAAGTTCCCTCGGCAGTCACAGTAGTTGTCCCAGCCAATGGAAGAACCCTTAATCGGCGTTCCTTTCTGAATTCGCTTACCGGAGAGACATGATATGCAACCAACACTCGAATTGCTTAAAGAGTAGCCATAAGCCAAGCGAATTGAATTTTTATTTAATGAGGTGAGAGTCTAATGTTGTCGCCCTCTATGAAAACACCAGCACCCGAGCATTCATTGGCTTGGAGCCATCCGTGAAGATACGACTACATTCCTTTCCTGGCTCGAAGTCTGCCCAGAGCCATTCCTTGGTACTAGCATGTGTCCTGGCATTTTAAATGAAAGCGGGCAGGAAATATTAAAGCGTAACTCATACCTCACACCTAATTTTTTTCTTCAAAAACTAAGTCAAACCTAAAAAGTATGAGTCACCGAGTCAGGCACAACAATATTAATCCTTTTGAAACCATAGAGTCCCTGTGGTAACACTGTTTGGTATTATACTACGTTTGAGCTTAATCTTCGAACAATGGGCATGTACAATTAAGGGATTTCAGGCTAAGGACGGTCACGCTCAACCGATCCAAGAAGCAATGATGGATTCGACGATTTGGTAAGCAATGATGGCTCGACGAAGAAGCTGTTATGAAACGTCATTAAATTCGAACTTGTCCACTGCCGGCTTCATTTTCTTATTGCATAACAATAATTGCATTCCAATTTACCTACATTAAGTTACACATCGCAGTCTGCTTCACAACTGATTCCTTCAAATATAAATAATTATATTATCATCGACACTTTTGAAGTACATGAGTTAAAATTAAAAATTTCCACATCCATGCCCAGTGGAAGTCGATAAGCATACAACATACCCCTATCAACAGAACGAAGATAAATCGCCAGAAGCCCTCAAAACAAAAGTTCACAGATTTGGATGCAATACTTGGATCTGCTTGAACAAAAACACAACTCACTCACTCCATCCAGAGCCGAATTCTTTTTAGAAATCAAACCCATTCCACCGCCCGTCCTACTGCAAGAATACCCAATTTCACAAATGTCTCCGCCATTCTACGGAAAAATAAAACAAACATTAAGTAACCCCGAGGTAAAGATGTACATAAACGAATTTATGTCAGCGATGGGCCCACAACAACGCCGCACGCCCACACGAGACTCCACGTTAATGGAATCACTCAGGAACATTTCGTTTCAATTACTCGAGGATTACGACTGGCTCTTGCGGAGGTGTTCATGTGAAAGAAGTCGACTCCTCCACAAACTTGACCTTCAAATATTCGCCGTTGTTATCGTCTCACTTAACCGAGAGTCGCTTGAGGTACGCTGTGGCAGTGGAACTTCCGGACGTTCACGGTGAAACTATCGAGATAAGTTCTCGGGTCGCTGAGTAATAAGTAAAGCAGGTCTTGGATTGGCGATAACGACCAAAGTTGTTACGTAAGTGTCGCCGTGATTTGCGGCAGAAGTTTGTGATTACTCTGGAAGTTTGAGTAAGTTGAGAGAGGTTGGGAAAGTTTTTGATGGAAAATGAGTTGTGAATGGTGGAGGATTGGAGCTGCTGGGTGGAGACCACAACCAACCAAACCACTAAGCTGGTTCTCTTCCCAGAAGTGTATTCAAATGCAAAGCGCCAAGTAGTTCCCCTTGCTCATCTGTGGCGTCGAACAGCTCCCAACCTAAATCCCCCACAAACCTCGAGAACACATGCATCCAATGTCATGCGAGACGCCGTGTAAACACACCTCGAAAATGCAATTATTTATATTTCACACGAAATAAACCGACGCAACATTGCCGAAATAAACAACGAAACTGGAAAACAGTCTTCGTGGGCTGCGTCCCACACACCCGACTCGACGCAGCACCCGACTGCTGACGGGGATAGTGTCTTAAGTCCCGTGAGAAAACCAACAAATCGGCAACCGACATTCTTCAGCTGTTTTGTGTTACCCAGTATACATCCCGTCGTCATGGTCACAGGCATTTCTGAAAACTGGGAACGTTTACTATTCAATTACTCGTAAATGGACGTTTTTGCACAACGAGAAGAGAGAGAGAAAGAGTAACCGCCATTCACCGCCCCCGAGTGACTTGACATATTGGAACTCAGACGACTGTCCAGTTGCAGGGTGGGCCCCACAGCTCTACTGAATGTGTTTAAGATCCAATTAATAGCCGTCCACATGTAAGGACTATGGAGGCGACTGCTTTTGGAGAACTCATGTGATGAAGCAGGCAGCGATTATGTCAGCTGCAGATGTGACCACTGGACCGTGATGGGAATTCCGTCACTGCGTCGTGTGTATGATGTCAGTTCTCGCGAAATTCACTGCAAAAGCAAATGCATTTCATTTCTTCGGAACTGCCCGAGCAGCAAGATACTCGCCAACGAACAAGGCGAACGTGCGCGATTGAATTAAAATTAGATGAGCAAATGTGTGGCTTGTTCCCTGTACGGATGGGGCATACATTGTTTGCGAAGTGCGATGAGGTATGAACGCGACGAAATGCCTCCACCTGTCCGAATTTGATTTCTGCGAATCACAGGGATTACGTGAAGACAGACGTAGATCACGTAGAGCAACATTCTCATTCTCATCTGATCACCCTTTCACTTAGAGACTTGATGATTATCTAGCCAGCGACATACTAGTGTGATGTGCGCATTCAAATGGGCTTTTGGGGGCAGAAATGGCTATGATCTAGTTCAACGCTGCCATGAAGGCGATGAGAGTGCTGTAGCAACTATGCAAGGGGTGGTGTGGTAGGCATGTAAAGGATTCTCCAATAGGGAAACGACAACTTTGAATATAATTTGCGAACGCACTCTTTCACTTATCATAAAAACTGTCACTGTCAATTTATTCAGCAAACTCAACATTTTCATCGTAGTAAAGCACACGAAAGAAACAACTTTCCATCTTCTACCAAAATTCGTGACCGCAACTTCAAGAGCGCTAAGTCCAATTTTCGAGTTGAATTCTCGCTCTTGTAGACTGGCAATAACAAGTTTAGTGCAACAGTTTGAGTCTAAATATTCGTTGTGAGAGGTTGCCGTGTCAGTGGGACAACAGGTTGGTCGAAGTGTCGACAATATTGCTGCCGTTCAGGCGTCCACAGCAATCGATCCAAATCAGTCGATTCCACGGCGTTCTCAAGAATTGGACATCTCTCCGACCACTTTGTGACGTATTTTGCGTAAGGACCTTGGGTGTTAAGCACATAAAGGACCAAGCTGACTCTAGAATTGAAGCCGATGGACCATTTGAAGCGACGCACCTTTATTTAAAAAAATGAAAACACTTTACTCAGACCTACGTGGTACGATCCTGGTCCTAAATAGTTTTTAAAGCCCGACCTCTTTTAATAATTGCCATTTCATTTTCATTTTAATTCATTTTTATTTCTTAATCATAATGCTTAAATGCTTAAAACTAGCACTCTAAGCTAAACTTAATCAATAGATAATTGCCTAGAATATAACGATTCAAACTTCCTCGTTCGAATTCGGCAACAAAAAATGTAGGTCCCGTCCACTCGTGAGAGAACAATAGCGCTTACAACACGAATGGCTGCTAAGAAGTTAGGCCCTGGTCCTCTACGGAATGTTGCGTTCCACCTACTTCCTATTCCAATTCACGTCGGAGCTCGTGTATTGCAGTGTAAACTTCAAAAGAGTTCAAATAATCCCCCGAGTACGCAGAAATTTCCTCCGCATTCACAACAGTTCCCTTAGAGACATGAAAGCAGACACATCAACTGCTGTCGAGTGCAGCCATAAGCCGAAGCGAATTAATTTTGCAGAAGTAAATCCCAAAGGAGATTCCAATTCAATTCAACACAAAATATGCTATTCAAAGAGTCAATCTCAAATTCACATCCCAACCACACACTGGATGCCGTGCAAAGCATTGCTTGTCGTTGCTTAGCAAACCTCATCTGGAAATGGCAGATTATGATTACCACAGTAATCAGTTCAACTTAGCGACTCAGAGCTACTCCGTTTGCCATCCCGAGCAACTCAGCTAGAGATGGAAAACCGTCTTGAGATTACTTGAGATTATTTTTAAAGCTGCTACATCTCGGGAGTCTCCAAATGGGAGTAAGTAAAAGGATCAACCTACAACCTCTTTCGTCGAAAATAAATCAAATGTCTTCAATATACGTATCAAATTCAATTACTGTATTTATATCGTGAACAATTTTAAGAACATTGGTGTCAAATGACAAGAGTGCGTACATATTTGATGACATCTCGCTGATTTGGTTCATGCCACCGCTTCGATTTTCTTCAATGCTATCAGGTAAAGGGTGGTTAAATTTTAAGGGCCGATGTTGAATGTGAACCACAAGTTTTTTTCTGCATTTCATTTGATATTTCTAAATTCCAGACTAACTCAATTTGAACCCTGGAAAGATACACAATCGAGCAAAGCGTTTAAGTTATTCAGGCTTATTATGGAAAATGGGCGTTCAAATCAAAATGCACTTCGATTTTTTCGGTAAACTTATAATAATAACAATAATATGGGTGGCGCTACAGCCCGTAGAGGGCCAGGGCCAGCTTCTCAGCAACCACTCGTGTTGTGCGTGCTATTGTTCTCTCACGAGTGGAAGGCATCTACAGTTTTACGTCGACTCCGAACGGCCAAGTTTGAGAAGCTTTTTCTAGACAGGAAATACTCTTCGAGCATTGTCAGTGACTCGAAAGAGGTGGGGTAGTAAAAATTATGTTTGTCGCTCAGAGCTGGAATCGAACCTACGACGCCAAGGTGGCGTTGTGGGTATGTGTTTCGGTCAACTTAATTATCCCAATGTGCGTCCAATCGGGAAACAATTTTGAGCAAACCGGATCTGTAGGAGATGTGAGAACACCAGTGCATGCTCGTACAGCTCGTCGTCGTGCTCAACAATTGCACCTCTCACGCTCGTCGTTGATGAACATTATGCATAAAGACTTGCATTTACATGCCTACAAGGTGCAATTTTGGATATGCAATTGAAAGATATGATTGTGAACGATATGTGGCTTCAACACGATTGTGCCACTTGTCACACAGGCAACGAAACAATGGCTCTTTTGCGCGACAAAGTCAATGGCCGTGTTATTTCACGTGGTGGCGATGTCAATTGGCCGCCAAGATCATTTGATTTGACACTGTTGGATTTTTTTATTTGGGTTTACTTGAAAGGAAAGGTGTACGTCGATAAGCCAGCAACAATTCAAGAGCTAAAGGATGAGATAATTCGGCACATTAACGGCATAGAACCTCAATTGTGCTCCAGCGTCATCGAAAATTTGAACCATCGGATGGGGGTGTGCCGTCGAGGTCGCGGTCGATATTTTGTTGCATACATAAATGAATCATGTCAATATTATCATAATAAACACAAATGACAATAACTTCCTAAGGAATTTGTGTTTTATTCAAAATGAACAGCGACTACCCTTTACAACCTACGAAGTGAGTCATCTCTATGTGTCGACGTCTCGATTACTTGACTAATTGAAGTTGAAGGGATACCATCATGATGTGCTGCGTTTAAATCATGCCAATTTAACTCCAAATCACTAACACTGCACTTTGACTTAACTGTGGTCTCATTATACTGAAAAACAGTAAAACATACTTCCCTCGACTCGTGTTATCATTGAAATGACTAATCACATCGCTAATCGGCTAAAGAGAGTTTATTTTTTCTCTCCGTGATATCTGTCACTGATTGACCAGAACATAAAAAAATATAAAAAAATGTTTCTCTCCGACCACAATCCAAAAAAGTGTGTTGATGCAGATCGGTTAATAAGTAACTCTTTTTCAAAGTCTCAACAAGAGAGAGAAATTTAAAGACCTTTTAAAAGGTTAGCACTGATAAGGGACGATGAATCATCCTACACATGAGACCTTCTTTCACTCAGTCGATCTGAGGCTTCATTCTCGTCGAAAGGTCATTAAAATGCAAAGCGAATGGGGTTTCGGCAGATAATAATAATCGCATTCTGTCTTAACTCTTCCCCGCCCTTGGAATGAACTTTCATCACTCGAATTGCCACCCGAAGTGAAGCATATGCCGCCGCATGTTGTTAAGAATAAGCTCATAAGATTTGACAACTTTGTCCAATTTCGCTTGTTGCTTCTATAGTACAACGCTCTGGCCTTCATCTGATTCGATGAACTTTGCTATTCAAATCCTTGAGCCTGCCTGCCTCGAAGGGCGAGCAACTATTTTCGTCCGTTTCTTATCAATCGTGTAAGTATTCATTCGAACATTGTCTCAAATCTCGATTAAAGCAAAATTTTGGAACCAGTTGTACGATCAGGTGCTACTATCGTCAGATTTAAATTTGATGTCAAGTCCAAAGCTCGAAGAGATTATTTTGTGAACTTCCCAAGGAAAATGAAGCGTCTGACTGCATATTCAATACACTCTCATGACTTGGAAAACCCCTAGAGATTGTTCTCGGCGCAGTAACGACTCATATTTTTATTGTTTTTTATCAGCACATTGAAGCTGGAAGCTGGATTTCATATCTACGCAGCGGGAAATATCCAGTTAATGTTGTATCACATTGTTTAATGGCTGTGAGGAGAATATTATCGGATCTACTAAGCACTATAACACTATATACGATGTTTACTAAATATGTTCTGATGATAGGGATTAAAACTATGCACACATTTTTTGTTATTTAATGACTCTGGACGGTTATACGAACATAAAGTCAAACGTTACTACACGAATTTAGGGGTATTTGTGTACTTTATTAGTAATACTAAAAAATTGAAAAAGTGTAACTAAAAAAGGTTGTCCGAAAAGGCAGTACACACCTTGTAGTACTAAATAATAAGGACGCAGAACATTCGCTAAGACTTACTTCTTAATTTGGTTGTTGCAAGTATAAGACTGTGTTCTTCCGTCCATTCAGACTGTGCTTAATTTACGGAAGGGGTTGGACTAACTTGGAAGCGGAGAGCTGCAGACTTGATTCAGAAGTAAGTTAAAACCGCAATCTGCAGCGCGATCTAAAGACACAAAAACACATCCAAATGAACTGAATTGAATCACTGCAACAATATATATATATTTCCTTTCTCTTTGTTACATTTCATCAGAAGTTCATTCTTATCGCGCTACTACTCTGACGATGGTGTTAGTTCGATGACGTGACTGCTATTTCTTCCATTCAAATGGCGTCAACGTATCGTGAAAGTGTCGTAGTCACGTAGTCATGCAGGTGGAGTCCAATTGGCTACTGACCATGAAATGCACTTATTCTACAGACTCTAACTCAAGCATTTTCTTTTCTTTAAAACGTAAAAAATAGCCAACACAACAGAGAGAGAGTGAACATGAAGACAGTTCTGGTGTTTTATATTTTACCAAGCTTTAGATCGGCCAAGAACCACCCTCTGTTGCTTTTCCTTTCAACCACTTTCGCCAAGCAATGAACCAAGAGTGAACGCTTGATTTCCCCTTTGCAAGTATTGCCGAAGCAACATGGATGAGCATCATCTTGATCAGGATACGTCTTCATCGCTCTAATCTACGATCAGCCACTGGGAGGTTGGTTTTCATCTTGAAAGATGGGAATGTCTTTCGGTTGAATATTTTGAAATCCCATGTAGCCATTTAGGACGCCTCTGAAGTTCACTCAGTGAGTCTTGAGACCGGACTCTAAACATCGATTAACTAACGATATTCTCTCGTCCCTAATACCTGGGCCAGGAATGATCGTCAATTGTCTCGCAGTGAAAACATGTGGAAGTGCAAGCGCACTGCAGTGTGTAATTCAAATATGATGGATCTTGTCACACAGCACTGTAGTCTCCGCATTCAATTTCTTTGTCAAAATGCACACTAACAGAACATTCCGAGAGTCAACCGGTTGCTTTAGAGATAACAATGAATTTATATTCTCGATGCAACACCAAATATATTCTTTATCTCAGCCACTACGAAAAACCCGCTGTCGCAGTATTGACTAAATGAGAAACCCTTATAAATTGAGCCTTTACTTCCCACGCGACTTCCAAGTTCACATTGCTTGGCCGAAGGGGTCGAAGACTGACAAAACTGACACTTAATTGCCTTTGGAAATAAATACTCCTTTTGATTACTGTGTGGATTATAATTATTTTGTCTATTTGTCGTTCTTGGTCTGTCGCATGGTCAGGAGCAATGGTTTCTTTGAAAGTTCCAAATCAAGGTTTTGCTAAGAGCAACTGCTTTGGGGCAGATCGTTGAAGGCTCATCCAAAGAAGACTAAGATTTCTGAAAGTTTAGCAATGTACTTCGAGACGCTTCCGTTAAACTCTTAATCGTATTTTTGCATTAGGCACTGGTAGTGGCCCGTGGCGTTGTGGGTATATGCGTCGAACCCATCCTCGACGCCGTAAGTTCGAATCCTGCTCTGTGTGACAAAAATAATGTTCACGTCCCCACTTCTTTCGAGTCACTGACAATGCTCAAGGAGTATTTCCTGTCTAGAAAAAGCTTCTCAAACTTGGCCGTTCGGATAAAACTGTAGGTCCCTTCCACCCGTGAGTGAATAATAGCACGCACAACACGAGTGGTTGCTGAGAAGCTAGGCCCTGGCCCTCTACGGGCTGAAGCGCCACCCATATTATTATTATTATTGTTACACTGGTTTCTAACGATCTTAGTGCTTAGTGCGATCGCGATTAAAGTGGTTATTCACGATTTAAATGCCAAATGATATTCACGAAGTGACCGCGATATGCATATGTACTTCTTCTTCAACAAAACATTCATATAAAGACTCGGTTTCACTATGAACTAGCTCGAATTATTGCCTTGGCATTGTTGCAAGTAATTGAAGCTTTCGTTAAGGCTAAAGGCTCCGCAAAAGTCAGCAATCCGCATCACCGGCCCTTTAATTTTTGCAAGGTTATTCGGTAGAAAAAAAATCAATTTGTTCAATGAACAGAACAATAGTCCAATATTTTAAGATCATTTTATAAATACCAGCAAATGGTTACAAATGCGTATTACGAACCGTTAAACCTAATTCGATCCAATATGTTGGGTTTGTTGATGAATTTTATTTGACACGGAATTGGTCGACGCATTCGTGAGTTATACATTTGATTCTGAATTAGATTACATTAATATTCGCCTGGACAATCTCATCAAATAATATTGTGCTCATTTAAGCACTAATAGAATATGTGGCAAAATATTATTTATAAATTTTGGCTCCAATATCTTAGCAAAAGGAGAATGTCTTAGACAGCTTTCAGACCAAAAGACTGTACACTAGCGCGATTTTTCGTAAGGAATCCAACAACGCTAACGGAAGGAACAATATATTTAATAAGAGAGAAATTAATGAAGATTATTCATTGAATCCGCAATTTTGAAAGAGGACTAGAAAGGAGAAAACCTTTTGATTCCACGAGTTGAACGACATTAAACTTTTAAAGACTGCAATATCCAGTGCAGTTTCAATAAATAAATCGGAAGGGCGGTCGTTCAATCAAAAACGGCGCTAAGGTACCTGTGGGTTAAGATACCATCTTATACAGCAGCAAAAAATATTCAAAGTTACAGGCAGCTCTTTCCAGAATGCTTCCAAACGTCGGAGAAGCTAGAATGATCCTGATCTTCGGAATCGGACTCAAAACTGCACTAAGCCCGGTCCAGTATGGGCATGCAGCTCTCACCACCAATGTGACAGCAAAGGAGCTTTATATCAACAACTTACAGGCTCAGTGCAATAAGAGCGTCATTGAGGGCATGGTCCCTATTGACATTCTCGCCACCGAAATGCAAAGGATCTACCAAAGGCGATCGGAAAACCACACGGAGACTAGTGCGAGATGTCCGATGAAGGAAGAAAGAGCAACATCTATGACACTGTGGCAAGCCGAGAGCTCACGGAAACTGCAACCATCATCTCACGTGTGATGTCAGGCCACGGAGGTTGTCGACAAAAAACATCTGCATATTCAGCCACGATAGCTCACTCCGTGCCCAGAATGCGTGGGCGGGCAATATTCCAATTGCCGATGCTTTGCCGAGAACGAATCTACCAACTACCCCGAGTTCCCAGTTAGCCAAATAGCAGAGTCAGCTGACAAACGGCTAAGAAATGCTGCGCACTAAAACACAAACGAAGACCGAAAAATGCGTACCACTGACTAGACAATTTTTCACGCGAATGAATTCCAAGAATACCCAAAAATGATTATTTCGAAAATGGTTTGTTTGAATCTAACCTTGAGGAGAAGATGCCAAAAATATGAAACACCTGTCGCCGAGTTATAATAACAAAAATGATTGAGATTTTTTAGAGGTTTACCAAAAAGAAAAGGAGAAAACAATACACACTATAGAGAGACAACATAAAGACAGTTCTAGTGTTACTATTTTAAGAGGTGTGTAGATGGGCTAATTAGTTCCTCTTTGACAGAAACAAGTACCTAAACACGTACTCCAGTCGCACAAAGGAACCAACTGTTTGTATCACAATCAGCGCACACCGGCACTTCAATTACTCACCGAAAGTAAGAAGACAGCGGTGGAGAGGTGCCGAAGGGGGCCTGAATTCATCCGGTGTCCGGAAAGGCAAAGGCTATCGACTGCTGCGAGTAATCCCACTTGCACTGCGATTATTTTTTTAAATCAATCACTTCTTTATTGCCTCGAGAGGCCACGAACTGCACAAGGGCCAGTGTAAATGGCACGATCACTGACGACGAGCAGAAACCCGGAAATTCGTTCGATACGTCCTCACACTGCACAGATTTGAATGCACTGGCGAATGGCAACGATCGTGTCAAGCAACGAGCACCCGCCTCATTTTCAACCGACGCTACTGAATTTGAAAGAGTTTGAAATTCAATGTTGAATCACCCGACGCGACGACGATACACTTCCTATCCGTTGCCCGACTTCAAAAGAACTGAGAGTTAGACAGCTTTCAACATGAGTGCGACGCTCGCTTGAGTTAGCTTTGTATAGGCGGGTGGTGATTTACTGGAGCAATTCGTCAAGATCGAGGAAAAGTTTCGCAGCTCATCTCGTTTTAAGTGGCAATCAATTTATTTTGATATTTCGGACGGGATGCCTGATAGTGTTCTCGGCAGGGGTGCGCTCGGAGGATCTTCTGCCCATTCATCGGACTGGCGGACACCTGCTTGAGAGGAAAATCACATTGTTTGATGGAGCTGGAGGCGCTCCACCTGGATTCCATTAAATTCTTGGTGAAAAGTTTAAAGCGAGACCGAGGGTGATTCGGGCAACAAGTGTTTCATTTTGACGAAGTGACAGTGCTCACATTTGTTGGAGCATAGTGAGATTATTAGTCTTGTGGCTATGACTCAGTGGCAATCTGCTGGAGCGATCTTGTGGCGATTGGAGTAGGTTAGCCATGCGTCACTTCCATTGTGATGCCCTTGGCGGAACAGTCTTCAGATTGATATGACTTAGTTACTAGGGCTGCGGCGCTTCTCAGTTCTGAGTCTAAACCGGACACACTGCTTTCAATGGTCACGACCAAGATCTGTTGCGTCAGCGATGATTGGGCCTCCATACAAACATCCTCTAGCTGGACCATTGGCGCAAGGTAGTCGATTGATTTTTAACATTTTTAGTACATCTCGTAGAGTTGGCGTCGTCTTCAATTCCAACGATCATTTGCAATGACAAACCAGCTGTCCGCTCTTAAGAGCAGTCAGCTTAACGCTTAATTCATCTCCTTCTTTACTCGAGAGCGTTGATTTCACTACGGAACAAGTCCACTTTCCCACTCGTACAGTTGTAATATGCAACACTAGTCCGTGTGGCAAAGCACGGCATCACTGGTTGTTGAAGGATCAATAACTATCGCGGATGATTCACTAATGTGTGCTTAAAGAGAACAGACTTGTTTCTATTCTCTTAAGGGAACAGTTGCAAGAAAACATTAGGGTCTCGAAATACACAAACCCGCTGCTGATTGTGATACGAACAACTGGTTCCTTTGTGCGACTGGAGTACGTGTTTGGGTACTTGTTTATGTCAAATATGTCAAAGAGAAACCACCCAATACGTCTGGAATGGTGTTCTTCTTGGCTGGCAAAGCCACAGCGTAATATTTTTCATCTTTCCTACTCTTCAGGTCTCTTTCCGAGTAGAGATGTATAGAGCGTATCTTCGTCAACCCCCTCGTAACGACCAACAAGCACTTGCGTTGCCCTTTCTGTCAAGAAAGCGTGAAATATCTTCAATCGCAGAAACTTCTTAATGACCGGTAGCACGGTATCCTCAGCAAAAGCTCCACGGAAACAAGATATGTAGTTGCGCTTGATATTTCTAAAGCACTTAACCTAGCTCACAGAAGTGGAGAAGGATCAACCAACTTGGCGTGCGAAATTGGAGGCAATTGGATAAGAATTGTGAAAGATGGAAAAGGGTTTTCTGGACACCGAAACCGAAAGGGGTTTCTGGACAAAGAAACCGAAAGGACTTCAACTTTTCTCTCAACTTGTCTACAGAGGATATGTTACAAGGAATTGAATCCTTAAATTCATGTGTAAGTGCTGGTCCTGACAATGTACCGTCAATTTTTCTTAAACAGTGTAATGTATCCTTGTCTTTTCCATTAACAATTATGTTTAATTTGTCTTTGTCCACTGGAACATTTTTGGAAGAATGGAAAAGCTCATTTATAACACCTATATACAAATCCGGACCTCGGCAAAAAGATGAGAACTATAGAGGTATCTCAAAGCTTTCCGCCATTCCGAAATTGTTTGAATTAATTGTTACAAAAAAACTTTACTTTACTACTAAAGTAAGAATAAGTTTACAACAACATGGGTTTATGTCTGAAAGATACACCTTAACTAACTTGACTTTATCCACGAAGTATCTATTTGAATCGGTTGAGTCGGGACATCAAGTTGATGTGGTTTTGACAGATTTTAGAAAAGCTTTTGACACAGTATGTCATACAGTCTTGGTAAATAAATTAAAGTCCTTTGGTATTCATTCTACATTCCTTAACTGGATTTCGAGTTACCTATCAAATAGGACTCAAACTGTGAAAATTGGTACTTGTCAATCTAGAACTATCAAGGTGTTATCTGGTGTCCCTCAGGGCAGTCACTTAGGGCCATTACTATTTATTTTATTTGTTAATGATGATTGATGACGTATGCTGACGATTTAAGAATTTTTCTGCGTGTTGCAAAAAAAAACTCAAAATGATTTAGTCGCGTTAGTCAAATGATGTGATATCAACCATCTGGAGCTAAATGTAAGTAAATGTCATTCGTTTTCTGTTTTCCATACTTTGTTGCCAATTCTCTGTGAATATACTATATATGGGAAGACTCTAACGAGAAAAAATGAAATTGAAGACCTTGGTATAATTTTTGATACGAAATTGAAGTTCACCAAGCAAACTCAATGCTTGGGTTCCTTAAACGTTCTTGTTATGAATGTTCTAATCCGTATGCCCTAAAGTCAGTTTACATGTCTCTTGTGCGTCCGTATCTGGAATACTGTTCCGTAATATGGTCTCGAACGCATTCAAAACACGTGTTACGTTTAGAAAGGGTGCAAAATTCCTTTACGATATTCGTTATAAAAAGACTGAATTGGAACCTTGAATCTTCTTCTTCTTCTTCTTGTGGCGCTACAGTCCGGGGTGGACCTGGGCCTCGGTCAACAATCCTCTCCAGCTGGCACGTTCTTTAGCCAGCTGCCTCCAATTTCGCACTCCAAGTTGGTTGAGGTCTTTTTCCACTTGAGTGCGCCATCGGGTTCGTGGTCGTCCTCTATTGCGTTGTCCCACTGGCTCGGAGTCGAAGACTCTTCGGGCTGGAGCAGTGTTGTCCATGCGCTCTACATGGCCTAGCCATCTTAGGCGTTGAATCCGTAGACGCCTGACTAGACTCATGTCGCTGTACAGCCCGTACAGTTCGTGGTTGAATCTCCTTCTCCAAGAACCTTCAACGCAAACAGGACCGAAGATTGAACGCAGAACTTTTCTCTCGAAGAGACCAAGTGCGTCTTCATCCGCTCTTGAGATAGTCCAAGCTTCCGCGCCATACAGCAGGACAGGGATGATCAAGGTCTTATATAACGTGAGCTTGGTCTTTCGAGAGAGGGCTCGACTACTCAATTGCCTCTTGAGCCCAAAGAAACAGCGGTTGGCAAGAGTTATTCTGCGTTTAATCTCAGTACTGATGTTGTTCGCACTATTTACTTGGGAGCCGAGGTAGACGAAGTCCTTCACTACCTCGAAGTTGTAGCTGCCTATGGTGACGTTCTGACCGAGTCGTCGATGTTGTGTGTCCTTTCTTGATGACAGCATATACTTTGTTTTGCCCTCATTCACCGCTAAACCCATTTTTGCCGCCTCCGTCTCAATACAAGCAAACGCTTCATTGACGGCTCGCTGAGTTCGGCCAATCACGTCAATATCGTCCGCGTATGCTAGCAGTTGAACGGACTTCTGGAAGATCGTGCCTCTAGTGTTGGCGTGTGAGTTTCGCACGATCTTCTCCAACACGATGTTGAAGAAGTCACATGACAGCGCGTCGCCTTGCCTAAAACCTTTTTTGACATTGAAGGTCTCGGTGAGTTCGTTACCGACCTTGATGGAGCAGCGAGAGTTCTCCATCGTCATCTTGCACAATCTGACGAGTTTGGCAGGGATGTCAAAACTAGACATGGCGTTGTATAGCTCGTCTCTATGCACACTGTCATATGCGGCCTTAAAGTCGACAAATAGGTGGTGGGTGTCGATCTGCATCTCTTGGGTTTTTTCGAGGATCTGCCGTAATGTGAAAATTTGATCGATAGTGGACTTCCCAGGCCTGAAACCGCACTGATAAGGACCTATCAGGTTGTTGACGAATGGTTTCAGGCGCTCACACAGGTTCCTGTGAGGAACCTTGAATCTATGCCTCCTTATAAAATAAGAAGTGCCTTAATAGGACTAGATACACTAGAAAAAAGACGAAGTATTCATATGTTCCCGTACCGTATAAACTGTCCGGCTATACTTCCATGTATTAAACTGTATGCCCCAGAAAGAAATCTTCGATCAAGTAACTTGTTGTACCAACCAAGCCACTTATATATTATGGTTTTAATGAGCCGCTTACAAAATGCATCCTCAATTTTAATTCTGCCGGTATCGAAATAGATCTATGTGATGATAGACTGAAATTCAAAAATTCAATTCGAAATCTTTGAATAAAATTCATATCGTGTCTTAGTTAAATATGTTAAATTTCACACTGCTGTTAGTTTAATTATTTTTATATATTATTTTTAATTGTTTTTATTATAACTAGCTATTTACTGACTTAAATAATTATATAAAATTATTCCCTTATTATTATTAAAATACTATTTACTTATATATCTGCAATCAGTAAGAGAGTTAAACTCGGTAGATGAAATACATAAATAAATAAATAAATAAATAAAAATAGCCAGAATTTCTTCATACGCTTTCAACAGCCTTAATGTGTCTGCGCCATAGAGCAGGACTTGATCTCGATACTGTAGTAGTAGGAATCCCAACGACGACATGGCGCGAAAAAGGACTACGATTTGCGAGTGTGCTCCTGGAATGTAAGAACACTCTACACTCCGGGGGCCGCACAAAAACTAGAAAATATCCTCACGCAGTATAAAGCGGATATTACTGCGCTCCAGGAAATACGCTGGATAGGACACGGGATTATGAAAAAGAAAGAGTGCGACATATATTACAGCTGTCATAAAAGGTTGCACATATTTGGATGCGGATTCGTCGTGGGAAAGCGGCTAAGGTCGAAGGTCATCGACTTCAAACCGATAAGCGATCGCCTGTCTGTGATCCGCATCCAAGGCAGATTCTACAACATCAGCCTCATATGTGCACACGCCCCTACCGACGAAGCTGAAGACTCTGTCAAAGAGCCTGTCCGGAGTACGATGTCAAAATCCCTGTCACGCAAGATCCTATCCAGCGTACTGTGCGAACGTCTAAAGCCGTTTTGCACCGCACTAATCGGCACGTACCAGTGCGGCTTCCGGCCCGGCAAATCGACTACAGACCAAATCTTCACACTAAGGCAGATCCTGGAGAAGACCAGCGAGTTTCAAATCGATACTTACCATCTTTTCATCGATTTTAAAGCCGCATACGACAGCATTCATCCCAAGGAGCTATTTGAAGCGATGGCCGAATTCGGGATCCCGGTAAAACTGATCCGGTTGTGTCGCACCACGCCTCACATACGCGGTGCACCGTGCAGTGCTGTTCAAAAACCCCTGAACCGTTCGAAACCTCATCGGATTTCGGCAAGGAGATGCGCTGTCGTGTGATTTCTTCAATCTGGTACTGGAGAAGATAGTGCGGCGGGCAAAAGTCAACACGGAAGGCACTATCTTCTACAAGTCAGTCCAGCTGTTGGGATAAGCGGATGACATCGACATTGTCGCGCGGTCCCAACGTGCCATCGTGGAAGCTTTCACGGCAATTGAGGAACAGGCGAAACGAGCTGGTCTTAAGGTCAACGAGGACAAAACAAAATATATGCTGTCGAGCAAACAACGATGCGCCACACACCACCTAGGCCAAAACGTCACAATCGACAGCTAGAATGTCGAGGTAGTAAAGGAGTTTGTCTACCTCGGGGCAAATGTAAGCTCCAGGAATGACATCGCAGTGGAGATCCGACGTAGAATCGCCCTTGGCAACCGATGCTACTTCGGTCTGTCAAAACAACTGGGCTCGAAACTCCTGACTCGAAGGACCAAAGTCATGCTCTACAAAACCCTTATCCTGCCAGGCCTACTTTATGGAGCCGAAAGCTGGGCGTTAAGTAAGGCTGCAGAGCAGATTCTTAGTGCCTTCGAAAGAAAAATTCTACGTCGGATATATGGTCCCGCCTGCGTGGAAGGCGAAGAAGACACAACCGCCAACTCTACGAGCTGTACAAGGATGAGGATGTAATCCGGGAGGCAAAAATCCGTCGACTACACTGGCTCGGCCACATCGAGCGAATGGACAACAACGCTCCAGCATAGAGGGTCTTCGAATCCGAGCCTCGTAGTTCGAGAAGGAAAGGAAGACCGAACCTCCGGTACAAAGACCAAGTCATCGCGGATGCAAGACAGCTTGGCTTTGATGACTGGAAGCAGCGTGCCCAGGACCGTCACCGATGGAAGGCAGCATTTCGTATAATTCTTTTATTTTATTTTCATTTGCATCGTACTTATTTATGCACATACTTAACTCGCCCCGAATGCTTGCGCCAACGCTAGACAGCAAGGGAGCAATGGAGTGCGTAATGCCAAGCAAAATGTGTATCAACTGAAAATCTATTTTTGCTCTACGAGAATAATGGCCACCTGATCTCAGATCATTGATAGCATTTCCTCCTTTCAATCCCATCTAAAAGCAGTTCCCCGCGACCCTCCTCGAGTCATAAACACTCCATATGACAGCCCAGTTTACCATCTCGACCAGACCATTGTCATCCATCATCGCTAAGAGCAACAACCAAACCACCCCTTTGACCAACTCCGCCATTCGGCACAAATTAATGACCGTTTCACCTAGTCATCAAGTGGGGCCAGTACTCAGGCGAATTTTACGAGCGCATTTCCGTAATCAAGCCCCTTCCATTATCCCAAAAGCATAAAACAGCCGGCCACCCCAAGCGCCGCATAAAAACCCAAATCGTTGGCTACCCTTAGGCGCACAGTCACTCCATCGCAAGGGATGTGCACTGCAGACACCACTTTCCGTTCTCATTCCCGCACACACACTCCGCGTAATGATATTTGCCACCAGAGAGGAAGGAAGGAAAAATAACTGAAATCATAATAAATGTGTCATCATCATCATAAATAATAACAAGTTTCCACCAGGCGCACAGAAACGACCGAACGGCGACCAGGGTGCCCAGCAAGGCAGCCGCGGACGGCTCTCAGTTGGTTTCGTGCGTCTCGCTCGAGAGCAAGAATATTAACTTGCCACCGGGGGATGGTTGTGCTCGTGTGTGTGGCTGGCTGGTAGTGCCGCGGCCAGCTCACATAACGACGGGAATTAAGGGAGACTCGGTCTCAGAGTCACTTGCGGCACGGCGCTACGCTGACAAATTGAATTCATGAGCTCGTCCAGATGTCAAGCTTGGTGTTTGACATTCCTCAGTAAGTGAGATGGAATTCCGGATGATGGAGGCTTTCTTGTCAGATGGTCACGGTTCCGCCTTGTGAGTCATTTCTTTGTGCAACTGATCCAAAGAAAGGCATTGTCACTGGTGTTGGCTGCTAGATGAGAACGCATCAGGAATAGAGAGACATGAGAGGCAATCACTTCAATTGGCGGCTGCTGAAGTCTTTAGTTCGATTGTCTCGAGTGGCATTGGCTCGCATTCTAAGAATCGCAGATGGCAGCATCTGGAAATAAACAGAATGGACTCAAATTAGAACATCAGTGCGCTTCAATCAATGACTGCAACAGATGCTGGATGCAAGCAAATATGATGACGTTATGCGTTCCAAGAGTATTGACAAATCAAAGATGAAAGAAGTTGCGAAAAAAGGCCAGAAGAATGAAAAGGCGTCTATACTCTATATACACAATTGCAGTATAGCGAAGTGCAGAGGACGTCGCACAGGGGGGCAAGAGTAGTGGTTTTGTGCGATAAATTATGTTGAAGAGTCTAAAGTGACTTTTTGTGTCCTAAAGCCTTGGAAAGAGTGGTTAGATTTGAAGGGCTGATGTTGAATGTGAACCACACCACAAAACGTCAAGTTTTTTTCTGCATTTCTTTTGACATTTCTCAATTTCGGACTAACTCAATTTGAACCATGGGAAGATACACAATCGAGCAATGCGTTAATGTTATTCAGGCTTTTTTGAAAATGTGTGATCAAATCAAATATCGTGCACTTAGTGATTTTTGCGGTCAATTTAATCGTACATTTGGACAGACAAATCGTGCAAAAATTTGAGCAAACCGGGTCTGTAGGAGATGTGAGAACACCAGTGCATGCTCGTACAGCTCGTACTGCAGAAAGTGTCTGAAGAGCCGTCCACCTCAACTCGTCGTCGTGCCCAACAATTGCACCTCTAACGCATACACAAAGACTTGCATTTACACGCTTACAAGTTGCAATTGACCTTGACCATTTCAAGCGTTGTCCATGGTCAGAATGTGGGCAAGAAATTGCAACAGTGGATGATCAATTTTCGAAGAAAATCATCTTCAGTGATGAAGCACATTTTCACCTCAGAGGATTCGTCAATAAGCAGAATTGCCGCATTTCGGCGAATGATAATCCAGGAGTGATTGTCGAAAAACTAATGCACCCACAAAGAGTGACTTGGTGCGGTTTATGGGCTGGCGGCATCATCGGCCGTATTTTTTCCAAAATGAGGCCGGTCAGGCAGTTACTGTGAATGGTGTTCGCTATCGTGAAATGATAACGAACTTTTTATGGACCGCATTGGAAGATATGAATGTGGACGAAACGGTGCCACTTGCCACAAAGCTAACGAATGGCTTTTTTGCGCGACAAATTCAATGGACGTGTTATCTCACGTGGTGGCGATGTCAATTGCCCGCCAAGATCATGTGATTTGACACCGTTGGATTTTTTTATTTGGGTTTACTTGAAAGGAAAAGTGTACGTCGATAAGCCAGCAACAATTCAAGAGCTAAAGGATGAGATAATTCGGCACATTAACGGCATAGAACCTCAATTATGCTTCAGATTTAACTTTTACAAAAAAAGACAAATTTTGAGGGTTGTTTCTATAAAAACGTACGAAAAAAATCTTTGTTTTTCATTTTCTGTTATTGTTAATGAGAATACTGAGCCTGAGCTATAAAATCTTGTACAGCAAGATTTTGGTCCTTCGAGTCTGGAATTTTGACCCCAGTTGTTTCGACAGTCCGAAGTAACATTGGTTACCAAGGGTGGTTCTACGTTGGATCTCAGCATGACCAGTGAGATGCATGGTCCTAGGATTCAATAAAAAAAGACCACTGTACATTGTTAACAATTTCTTTTCCCGCGCACCATCTTGCTCCAAATATTCGCTCTCTTGAAAGGTGAACGAGCGATGAACGAAGTCAAGCAAATGCAATTCCCATTAGA
Source organism: Eristalis arbustorum (assembly GCA_916610145.1). Taxonomy (NCBI): domain Eukaryota; kingdom Metazoa; phylum Arthropoda; class Insecta; order Diptera; family Syrphidae; genus Eristalis; species Eristalis arbustorum. The sequence continues at coordinate 6,737,064 of OU744318.1, forward strand.
AACCAAACCAACCACAAGTACACCCACTCAAAGTCTATGCCTACGACACAATGCACACCAAGCCAACAACCACTTCCCAGAAACAGCCTTCTGCAACACTGCTCCTCTAAATCACAGGCACTCCCACATCCCAGGCCAGACGACACATTTGATGAATCGATTCCCATTGCTCAGCGCACACATTCCAGTCGCCATCGTCCGTTTTTTTGTTTCCACTTTGAACAAAATTCCAAGTGTCACTGCAACCAGAAGCCATAAATTCCGACAACAAACAAAAACATCGACTGCGACAAGCGACACCACAAACTGAGTTCCAAAATCCAGGCAGCCGTCTTCTTTCTCCTGGTCGCCTGTTCGATTCACCAACAAATGAACACCTTCGCTGTCACCTTCCGGAGCCAGATGTGGAATGCATCCGTAATTAATGTCGTTTCACTTTCTATCGCCCGGCCCAGGCTCTACCTGAGCCGACACGAAACACACACCACACCCCGACTCCGTGGCAGGGCAATAAATTCAATGACCAATTAGTGTTCTCCCATAATGCACTCAGCTCCAGACAGGGGTTCCCGTCCATTATCGTCCCCGGTGATCTCATTCGAGGCGTCATAACAATAAACAATTACAAGTTTCCACCAGGCGAGCAGCGCGGCCCGCATGTCTCCGCCGAACGTTCGAACCGGGTCAATGCTTCCAGCTGGCGCACACAACGGCGCGCTCGTGCCGCACCCAGCGACGAGGGCGAGCGAGCACACACGCTCGTCAGAGCGGCGACCCAAAACGATTTAGGGGTGGAATGTTGGATGCAGTCGTCGACGGCACATACGCCCCCGCACACGGCGACCACGTCCACAAAGGAATTCAGATTCGCCTTGAATGTTTTCCAACCAAGCGTTCAGCAACGGCAGAGGCATCGGCGGACGCCACACGTCGGCCACACATTCCTTATCGACGACGGGTTACATCGCAGCACGCCCAGGGAGCACTGAGCACTGAGCACTGAGCAGTGAGCACTTCGGTCCCCAGCCGGTGGTGGTGGTCGCATTAAACTGATAAAAATGATAATAAACATAAAACCAGCCGCCGGCGGCCCATGCACTGGAGCGGCGACGAGGCTTTTCGGGCGTTTTACAGGCCATTAAACTGTCGACATAAATGCGCTCATAAACCCATCAAAAGAGTCAGAACACCAGGCGAGCAGGCGGCTCAGCTGGCTCCGGAGCTGTCAGCGGCGTGACGGCGAACTCGACCAGGAAGCCGCTCGGGCATTGTTGCGGCAGGTTCCGAAGGGCGTTCGCATTCGTTAACGAAGGGTGGGTTTTTTCGATGGGTCTGGGGCTGTGGCTGGCTTGTGGTTTTAGAGTGCGTTCAACGCGGCCACTGCTGCCGGTGATGAGAGCCCATGAAAGTACGGTTCGGTAAATTGCTTGGAGGGATTTTTATTACATCCTTTCCAGGGCGGAGAGTGCGAGTGCGGCTGTGCTCGTAAATTTGACTGGAGTCCGTTTGTGGGGTGAGGTTTTGAAATCGAAATAATCTACGACTACGATGTGGTTCTTTGATGTGGACTTCGATTTATGGAGGTGCATGCATATGCCCATTGAGTGGCTGCTTGTGGATGGATGAAGTGGCTTTAAATCCGGGAGCACTGTTTACGTGATAATGGGGCGTGGGGAGAAATGCTTTTTCGCTTGAAGTGGTAACCCGACAGAGATTTGTGAGTTCTTTAAGTGATGTGTGCCTTCTCTGGAAGGAACCACGCAATTGCATTGAGTATTGTTCTGTCTTTCACTCTGTTTAATGCAGAAATGTGTGATGTCTAGTCGTGAGATGAATCGTCTTCATGAGGCGGTTACACTAAACAAACATGGAGGGTTTCGAATGACGCTGGGTTATGTAAAGGGTGGTTACATTTTAAAAGCCGATGTTGATTTTGAATAAAACACTAATTATTTAGGAAATTATTGACATTTCTTATTATAATGATAATATTGGCATGGTTCACTTATGGACGGAACAAAATATCGGCCAAATGGCCGCCGCGACCTCGGCGGTACACCTCTATCCGATGGTCCAACTTTTCGATGACGCTGAAGCATAATTGGGGTTCTATGCCGTTAATGTGCCGAATTATCTCATCCTTTAGCTCTTGAATTGTTGCTGGCTTATCGACGTACACCTTTCCTTTCAAGTAAACCCAAATAAAAAAATCCAACGGTGTCAAATCACTTGATCTTGACGGCCAATTGACATCGCCACCACGTGAGATAACACGGCCATTGAATTTGTCGTGCAAAAGAGCCATTCGTTAGCTATGTGGCAAGTGGCACCGTTTCGTCCACATTCATATCTTCCAATTCGGTCCATAAAAAGTTCGTTATCATTTCACGATAGCGAACACCATTCACAGTAACTGCCTGACCGGCCTCATTTTGGAAAAAATACGGCCGATGATGCCGCCAGCCCATAAACCGCACCAAACAGTCACTCTTTGTGGGTGCATTGGTTTTTCGACAGTCACTCTTGGATTATCATTCGCCCAAATGCGGCAACTCTGCTTATTGACGAATCCACTGAGGTGAAAATGTGCTTCACCACTGAAGATGATTTTCTTCGAAAATTGATCATCCACTGTTGCCATTTCTTGCCAACATTCTGACCATGGACAACGCTTGAAATGGTCAAGGTCAATTGCAACTTGTAAGCGTGTAAATTCAAGTCTTTGTGTATGCGTTAGAGTGCAATTGTTGGGCACGACGACGAGTTGAGGTGGACGGCTCTTCAGCCACACTATCGCGAACAGCAGCAATATTTTCTGCAGTACGAGCTGTACGAGCATGCACTGGTGTTCTCACATCTCCTACAGATCCGGTTTGCTCACAATTTTTTCCGATTGGACGCACATTGGGACGATTATGTTGACCGAAACACATACCCACAACGCCACCTTGGCGTCGTAGGTTCGATTCCAGCTCTGAGCGACAAACATAATTTTCACTACCCCATCTCTTTCGAGTCACTGACAGTGCTCAAAGAGTATTTCCTGTCTAGAAAAAGCTTCTCAAACAAAGCCGTTCGGAGTCGGCGTAAAACTGTAGATGCCTTCCACTCGTGTGAGAACAATAGCTCGCACAACACGAGTGGTTGCTGAGAAGCTCGGTCCTGGCCCTCTACGGGCTGTAGCGCCACCCATATTATTATTATTATTATTATTATTATAAGTTGACCGAAAAAATCGAAGTGCACGATATGCATTTTGATTTGAACGCCCTTTTTCATAATAAGCCTGAATAACTTTATCGCTTTGCTCGATTGTGTATCTTTCCATGGTTCAAATTGAGTTAGTCTTAAATTGAGAAATGTCAAATGAAATGCAGAAAAAACCTGACGTTTAGGCGCGGTTCACATTCAACATCGGTCCTTAAAATTTAACCACCCTTTATAAGACAGCTGTCGAAAGTAAATTTCCAGTCATTCTAGATGTGGTTCCTTGACAGAGTTTGAGCTGGACAATGGGATACCACAAGGTTATAGGCTGACAGTTTTGCTTTTTTGATACTATAAGACTTGCGAGGCATATTGGAGTGTCAAAGAGGATGTTCTGAATTCAAATGGATACAAGCACAAAATGGAATGATTACGTTATTTTTTCTACACACTGATGTGTTCCTGGTCCAACTAGTCTTGTGGACGAAAGCCGGATTATGTGGGTAGATTATTACGAAATGGCATTGACACATTTGGACAAAAAATATACCCATTTTACTGCCAGAGAGAGACTTGCCGTGGTTATGACAGCCAGCCAGTTTCGTCAAGAAAATTTTTCTATTGCGTTGACCGGTAGTTCACTGAGATTGTTTAATAATAATAATATAACATGGGTGGCGCTACAGACCGTAGGGGGCCAGGGCCTAGCTTCTCAGCAACCACTCGTGTTGTGCGTGCTATTGTTCTCTTAAGAGTGGAAGGGACCTACAGTTTATTGCCGAATCCGAACGGTTTTGCTTGATAAACTTTTACTAGACAGGAAATACTCTCTGAGCATTGTCAGTGACTTGAAAGTAGTAGGGTAGTGAAAATGTTTTTCGTCGCGCAGAGCAGGAATCGAACCTACGACATCGAGGTTGAGGTCGACGCACATACCCACAACGCCACGGGCCACCACACTGAGATTGTTAAGCTTTTACTTATTTTGATGTTATTTTGATTTACACGTGCAGGACAATTGCAAAGAATGTCCTGGATGGTTTACTCCTCACCCCGTCTAGGCAGCTCCTATAGAAGTCGTTGGACGAGCCTTTTTGCATGGACGCTTAATAGACAGTGTCCGGGAATTATTACCACTTCAGTACTAATTTTGGACCGGATATCTCGTGAAGATACGCACGTCAGTCGCTTACTACCTTAGAGCTTACAGAGAGTGACCCCAGTGTTTTAATAGGCTATGCGTAAGCTTACACATATCGCGGGCGGGTATCACGTTCCACCTTTCCCAAGGCAAGACTTCGCTGATAGCCATAATTTCTGCTAGAAAAACGATGCAATGACTTGGTAGTCCAACGAACATTTTCGGACTTAAACACTCCTTTCCTACTACATTTTCCGTCTTGGACCCATCTGTGTAAACGTGTATGGCTTTACCAAAGGGCATGCTTCAGCCTTGTCTCTGTTCGGAATTAGGGTTTCGAAATTGTTCTTCTTTAGACGAACTGCACAGTTTGCTGCAGTTTACTTACCAAAGTTGTCCACGAGAATTTTCAGTGCATCAGTGGGAGTAGTTTTAAGTAGTGATGGGTGCATTCGAATGATATCTCGAGTAATAATCGATTATTACAACATCTCGAGAAAATCTCGATTCTCAATCAATCACTCGAGTGACTACTAACTAATTACAAATACTAACACAAGATAACTCGATAATTGTCTTACTTCAGCGCAAGAACAAGTAGTGTGGTTAGTAGTGGTTATAAGTCATTCGAGTGATCATTCGATTATTAAAATATCTCGATTACTAAAGTCTTGATTCTAAAAATCATTCGATTATGTCCATCACTAGTTGTAAGGGCTTCACTGATGCAAATGCAAGCACCCTCTATCTTCTTAATATTTTTGAGGTGAGTACCGACTTTACAGAGTTGTGCGCGCGTACCCGCTCATCTGTAAGATATGGTCAGAGGAAAGCATGCCTGATGAGTGGAACAGATTTAAATGGAAAGTACAACTTTTTTTCCTTCTTACTTTCCTTTTTTTGTTCCAAAATTCAACAACATTACAACATTACAAAATTCGAAAAATAACTTAACTTCTAGTTCAATTGAATTTGCTCAGTTGGTTTACATGCATGGAACCTCCGCGTTGTTTGTCCGGTCCACAAAAAGGGAGACACCTATGACTGCGCCGAGTGTAGAGGGATCAGTCTCCTCAATATCGCGTACAAAATGCCGTTTTTAATGAAACCATTTGTCAATAATCTGATGTTCTGTCTGATGGTTCTTATCAGTTCGGTTTCAGACCAAGAAGGCCCACCATCGATCAAATATTCACACTTCATATCACAAATGTATTCCCTTTTTGTACGCGTACAAGCAAGTTTACTGGCAAAGCAGATTTAAATAGCACAAATGTAGGGGATTTCTAAATGTCTTTTTTTACACGTTTTTTCTGGAACCAATCTACCGTGTAAAAACAGAATTTGGTGTATATATATATATTAAATAATTTTCAATTGAAAATTCAAATTGTAAAAATTGATTGTCTCTTAATTTATTCACACTCGACAAATAAAAACATAAAAGTTGCTTATGCTTAATGGACATTACAAGTAAAAAAAATACAGTAAACGAAATTTGTACACGGTCAGAATTAGCTTCTAAGTAGAAAAATAAACGACAAAGGAAAGGCAACGACAAAACAACAAAAATTAAATGGATCTGCTGATCATTTACAATTTATCTTTAACTTTTAAAATTAACAATTTTGATAAAATAAAAACCAATAAAAGAGATGAAATGAGAAGCATTCAATTAAGTAGCTGACATTAGGAAAAGTTAAGATATTTCCTACCATACCATCTACTTAACCATATACTTTCAATATATGTAATACACAAAGTATTCGCAGATTTGTTTTGACTCAGACATAAATGTGGACGTATTTTCTTTAGTAATAAATAGTAATCAGGAGGCAAACAAAATCATAGCCTCCCAATGTACTACTTATTATTGCAGAAAACAGAAATAAACTGTGCTCCTTTCTATTAAGAAGTTTATAGAGCAATAATCTACAATTTTCGAAATTCGGTTTTATACCCCCTGAAATAATGAACATGTTCCTTCTATTTCACAGATAACATCGCTCCGGTATTGACATATTGATAACTCACAGTTGTACCAGACTTCTGAGTCATCATCCCATGGGTCCATGCTCGAAATTATGACAATCTGGTGGGTTCAGTTTGTAGACATTAATCAATATTTGTATTATTTTAATGTCTTTATTTACGTGTTTAGTTGTGAGTGTACTTACCAACGTACATATGTATACATAAGAGATTCACAAAGTTTTGTATTATGATTTTTTTGATACGATACTTCTTAACTAAACCGACATTAGGGGAAGGTTTGGACTGAATGGCTATTAGAAAATATGTGTATACACGAAAGTACTTTAGTTTTTACTTTGAATAATACTTTAGGAGATGCAGGTAGACACCCACCACCTATTTGTCGATTTCAAGGCCGCATATGACACAGCGCCAAGTCTAGGTCTGTTATTCCTGCCAAACTCGTCAGGTTGTGCAGGATGACGATGGAGAGCTCTCGCTGCTCTATCAAGGTCGATAAGGAACTCACCGAGACCTTCAATGTCAAAAAAGCTTTTAGGCAAGGCGACACGCTGTCATGTGATTTCTTAAACGTCGTACTGGAGAAGATCGTGCGAAACTCAAACGTAAACACCCGAGGCACGATCTTCCAGAAGTCCGTTCAACTGCTTGCCTACGCGGACGATATTGACCTGATTGGACGAACACAGCGAGCCGTCTTCGGATCCAAAGCTTAAGATAGCTAGGTCATGTTGAGCGGATGGACACCACAGTTCCGGCCCGAAGAGTCTGCGATACCGAGCTATTGGGAGAGCGCAACAGAGGACGTCCTCGCACGAGATGGCGCACACAAGTGGAAAAGAATCTCAACCAACTTGGTGTGCGCAACTGGAGGCAGCTGGCGAAAGGTCGTGATGGCTGGAGAGGCATGTTGGTTAAAGCCCAGGTCCACCCCGGACTTTAGCGCCAAGATGACGCTGTCCTGTGGTGTGCGTCTACTACCGAAATTAACTGGTAGCTTGACTAGAGGTTATAGTCTGGTGCCAAGGGAGATCAGGCTTAGGTTGGTGAGACCCGCATAGGTCTCCCTAGTGGGAGCGTCGTGGTGGCTGTGGTTTAAGACCTAAAGTCGCGGGGAGGATTGGCGATATACCTGCATGTCTGGGAGTTAATCTTGGCTATCAAGGCTGTGGGCATTTGCGACTCTTCGACGTGAAAGGTATCTATGTGGAGTTGCAGAAAACAGCCGGGTGCTACGACCCAAAGAGTAGCAGAGGTGTTCGACAGGCTTCGCCATCCTATCTGGTCCAGCGTCGTAAAATGGTCCAAAGAAAAAATGTCTACGTGATATAAACTTAACGGCAAGAGATCACGTAAAACACTTATTATCTGTCTGTACCCCCTTTGTGGTTGCAGTACTAGTACCTTTTGTGGCACATCCCAAGTGCTTCGATCCAATCAACACCTTAGCTGTGTTGTGCTGAAATCAAAGTCTAGGTATAACGTGCTGATACATACCCTTTGCCAAGTGGGGGCAAACTAAGTAACTCGATTCTACAAAATTATTGTTCGAATTCGAAAAGGCAGTACCATGTATTTATATAGCAAATTTTATTCTGCGATAGTCGAAATAATCAAGTACTACTGATAAGTTTTGTTTCGTTTCCTTTTCACATATCTAGTACCATGTAATTAAAAAATAAATGTCAAAATCAACTAAATTTGAAACCAAATTGTTCGACATCAAATGTGTTATCGAGTAGGAAGGAACAAGAAAAAAGTAAGTAAATAATATTCATCTGCATGTTAAACAAGATTTGAAATAAGTAATAATAATGTGGTTTATAAAGGGAATCAAACAAAAACAGCGTACACAAGGATCTTTGGACCTATCAAAAGGGTATTTGAAGTCAACAGAAGCGAGACAAAAATCGAATAATTTATGGAGACACTTGGCGAATGTTTTAAACGCCGATGGACCATCTCAACGCATGTAGTTGGTTGGAAAAAGGTGCAATGAAAAGCAAAGAGAATTTATTCAATCCAACGTTAATTTTTATTTATTCAAGGTTTGGGCTGATTACAAGGTTCATACAAAATCAAAACTGAGGAAAAAGCAAAAGCATCCAAAACTGGTGAAGGTCCATCAAAATATTGCTCCCTTACAACACTGGAAGTAAAGGTTTCAGAGTTATTGGACCTAAGACAAGCCGTGGATGGAACGATTCCTTTTGCAGGAAGTTTAATGTGGCTGTGACCTTTATAATGTGCGAGACAGAGGTTTGTTACGTATGTTTATAAACGACTCTTTGAATAAACGATAATTTTTAAGAAAACTGGAAATAAAATAAATTCTTAAGGATAATAATGATATGGCATTATGTGGGAGAAAGCTATTTCTGTTGAGCTCCAAAATATTTAAGCTGTCCTTGATTCGCCTCCGTTCAATTTTCCCTTTCCGCTCCGTAACAATGCAACACTATCCATATTGAGCACAAATCACTAAAATCAAATAACCAACAAATTTGTATTCACACTCAATAAATTTGTTTAGTTTGACATGGGTTCTCTGAAATTTAAAATGATACTCGATTGAAAGTTGAAAATTTTGCACAAAATACTTGGCATAACTGGCATTCATACACGGTACCAATTTAGTGTAGAATCGACAACAACTTTCGAATAGAATCAGAATTCAGGCTCAACTGCGCATGAGTATCCATCAGCTAGTGTCAAATTAACGAAATGTCTTGTCATGTTTCCAAACAATGCATGTCTACCCATATAAGCATATGCGCGCATGTCCATATGTCAGAAATTATTTTGTTTCATTCAGCCGAAAAATGTCGTGCAACAGGCAGTTAGTGACCATTCGCAGATAAAAACAAATAAGCTTAATATTTGAAGCAATTTGTACACTAAAACAAATGAAAGATTTATTATATAAATTATATAAAGCTATTTGTTTCCATGTTTTGTTCTTCTTTGATTTGTTGTAATAGAGCGGGTGCTCTTTATCATAAAGGCATGGATTTTTCCTCACTTTTAATTCGACAGATGCACTTTTGTTTCCCAATTTCGTTCTTTATGTGTCATCTGTCAAATTCGCATATTCGCGGTGCGATTCATTTCGCTCTAGCTCATGCTTAACGAAACATTTGGGTTTTGCACATGCTTAACGAAATGCTCGCAATCGTTCATGGAGTTTGGCGCATAGGGATGGGTGTATTCGCACATTCACCCATGCGCGTTTGACACTAGCTGATGCGCATTATAGTTGGGCCTTTAAAATCGAGCTACATAGTTGGCCCCCTGATTTCGTGAGTTCGAATATAGGACGTCTAGTCGGCCTATTTGTCGACTTTAAGGCCGCATATGACAGTGTGCATAGAGACGAGCTATACAGCGCCATGTCTAGTTTTGACATCCCTGCCAAACTCGTCAGATTGTGCAGGATGACGATGGAGAAATCTCGCTGCTCCATCAAGGTCGGTAACGAACTCACCGAGACCTTCAATGTCAAAAAAGGTTTTAGGCAAGGCGACGCGCTGTCATGTGACTTCTTCAACATCGTCCTGGAGAAGAGCGTGCGAAACTCACACGCCAACACTAGAGGCACGATCTTCCAGAAGTCCGTTCAACTGCTAGCATACGCGGACGATATTGACGTGATTGGCCGAACTCAGCGAGCCGTCAATGAAGCGTTTGCTTGTATTGAGACGGAGGCGGCAAAAATGGGTTTAGCGGTGAATGAGGGCAAAACAAAGTATATGCTGTCATCAAGAAAGGACACACAACATCGACGACTCGGTCAGAACGTCACCATAGGCAGCTACAACTTCGAGGTAGTGAAGGACTTCGTCTACCTTGGCTCCCAAGTAAATAGTGCGAACAACATCAGTACTGAGATTAAACGCAGAATAACTCTTGCCAACCGCTGTTTCTTTGGGCTCAAGAGGCAATTGAGTAGTAGAGTCCTCTCTCGAAAGACCAAGCTCACCTTATATAAGACCTTGATCATCCCTGTCCTGCTGTATGGCGCGGAAGCTTGGACTATCTCAAGAGCGGCTGAAGACGCACTTGGTCTCTTCGAGAGAAAAGTTCTGCGTTCAATCTTCGGTCCTGTTTGCGTTGAAGGTTCTTGGAGAAGGAGATTCAACCACGAACTGTACGGGCTGTACAGCGACATGAGTCTAGTCAGGCGTCTACGGATTCAACGCCTAAGATGGCTAGGCCATGTAGAGCGCATGGACAACACTGCTCCAGCCCGAAGAGTCTTCGACTCCGAGCCAGTGGGACAACGCAATAGAGGACGACCACGAACCCGATGGCGCACTCAAGTGGAAAAAGACCTCAACCAACTTGGAGTGCGAAATTGGAGGCAGCTGGCTAAAGAACGTGCCAGCTGGAGAGGATTGTTGACCGAGGCCCAGGTTCATCCCGGACTGTAGCGCCACAAGAAGAAGAAGAAGAAGTCGGCCATTGTGTGGTGGCCCGTGGCCTTGTGGGTATGTGCGTCGACCCCAACCTCGTTGTCGTAGGTTCGATTCCAGCTCTGAGCGACAAAAATAATTTTCACGACCCCACCTCTTTCGAGTCACTGACAATGCTCAAAGAGTATTTCCTGTCTAGAAAAAGCTTCTCAAACAAAGCCGTTCGGATTCGGCATTAAACCGTAGGTCCCTTCCACTCGTGTGAGAACAATAGGCACAACAAGAGTGGTTGCTGAGAAGCTGGCCCTGGCCCTCTACGGGCTGTAGCGCCACCCATATTATTGTTATTATTATAAGTTGACCGAAAAAATCGAAGTGCACGATATGCATTTTGATTTGAACACCCATTTTTCATAATAAGCCTGAATAACTTTATCGCTTTGCTCGACTGTGTATCTTTCCATGGTTCAAATTGAGTTAGTCTGAAATTGAGAAATGTCAAATGAAATGCATCAAATATGTAACCACTCTTGCCATTAGACACCAATGTTCTGGTGATCATGCTCTATCAGAAGCAACATGCAAAAGATGTTTCAACGGTTCAGAAATAATGATTTTGATGTGAGAAATGAAGAACGCGGAAGACCACCAAAAAAGTTTGAAGACGCCGAATTGCAAACGACATTGGATGGAGATGACACTTTGAGTCAAAAGCAAATGGCAGCCAATGTTAAATGTTGCAAACAAACAATTTCTGACCGTTTAAAAGCTATGGGAAAGATCCAAAAGTGTGGAAATAGTGGATGGGTGCCACATGAATTGAATGAAAGACAGATGGAAAACCGAAAGTTTGCTGCAAAGACACGTAAGAAAATCGGTTTTGCATCGGATTGTTACTGGCGATGAAAAATGGATTTATTTTAAGAATCCTAAACGGGAAAAATCATGGGTTAATCCGGGATAACCATCAACATCGACTGCAAAACAAGATCGATTCGGCAAGAAGACAATGCTGTGTGTTTGGTGGGAACGGAAAGATGTGGTGTACCACGAGCTCCTAAAACCTGGTGAAACCTGGTACCGACAACAAATGATCAATCTGAACCATGCATTGGTCGAGAAACGACCAGAATTGGCCAGAAGACACTGCAGGGTAATTTCGCTCCATGACAATGCACCTGCACACAAAGCAACCTTGGCTGGAAGCAGCTACCCCACCCGCCGTATTCACCAGACTTGGCTTCTTCAGACTACCATTTGTTTTCATCGATGGGACACGCATTGGCTGAGCAGCACTTCGATTCCTACGAAGAAGTCGAAAATTGGGTGTCTGATTGGCTTGCTTTAAAAGACGATAATATTTATTGGCGTGGTATTCACAAATTACCAGAAAAGTGGTCAAAATGTGTAGAAAACAATGGCCAATACTTTGAATAAAATGTTTTTACTTTCCCATTAATAATTAGTGTCTAATTTTCAAAAGAAAATTCAGTTCTTACCGGTACACCTGGTATCTGTCAAAGTATTGCTGACGCTAGTATTCTATGTGCAGGAGCCTTTATAGAACTTGCTTCAGTGCAGTTCGCGATCAATCGTCATCGTTGAATGCGGTAGTTTCATTACTACACCCCGCTCCACCTAGAAAATATCAAGAAATGACCAACACCTCCAGAAACATTCAACAATGAAAAAAAAACCGCCAAGATTATTGGTTTAAAAAATTAACATTTATTTTCATCTGCAATTCTTTTTCACCTATTTAATATTTATTTTTTTCTCATAATTTATTTCTTTTTTTCATGTTTTTTTTATTATTCTCGTTCACTTTTGATGATTGAGGACAAAAATAGTGGGGGAACAAATCAATTGATAGCTTTTCTCACAAAAATCAAGCAAATCAATTTCATAAAAAAAAGGAAATTCTCACATGATGTCTTGTCATGTTCGTAATTTTTTTTTCTCATTTTTTTTTTGTTCACTTTTATTTAAGGAAATAGCATTTATATTTTGTTAAAAGCACAAAAAATCTCATTGGTTTTTTTTTTCTTATATATTTTGGTTTCATTATGTTGTGGGTTTCTTAGGTTTTTTTTTTTTGTTTGCTTATGTATTTATTCAAATGTCTGCTTCATGTCTTAGAATTTCATTGAAATTTCACTTAAATTTTTAAACCTAACTACTTAAGTTCTACGGTTTCTCTTTTGTTTTTGTCCACTCATTTTTTGGTTTCTTTTTCCTTTTTTGCTTATCTGCTTCAGCTGGTAGCTTCTAATTACTATATTCCACTTCGATGATCATTGGAGATGCTTGCTCTTTTCTTTTATAAATATAGTTCTTGGTTTTTTTTGTTTTTGTTTTTGTCTCTAGCTTCAGCTTAGCACACCAAACAATTCTACTGATATATTTGTTGTTTCTGTTCTGTTAATTCAAAAGTGAATTCAAGTTCAACTCAAAACTCTGTACTTGTCGTCAATCAATTCAAAGCACTACTCTTGATCTACAAATATCTTGTTATTTTTGTTTTTTTGGTTTTCTTTTCTCATTTACCTTACGTGTGTTTTTTTTTTTGGGTTTTGGTTTCGCTACAGTTTTCAAATATATATACTATATGTACTTCACTTCGTGGTATTTATTTTTTCTCAAAAAAGAAATCGTCAATTTATTGTGAGTGTGTGTGGGTGAGTGTTCTTCCTTCTCTTCCGGTATGGTTCAAGGTAAATATCCCAACTTGAAAACGCAAAAAGTCTTTCTAAGTAAGTTTCTCTAAAACCATTTGTTATGTTGGAAACGTCTACTTCTACGTGTTTTGCTGGTTTTCTCTTTTGGGTTTCTCCTTGCTAATGTAAAAATCTACATTTCAGTTTTTGTTTTTTTTTTTTGTTTTGCTCTTGCATTAATATATTTTGTTTAAATTTATTTTTGTTTTTTGTTTGTTGTTCACCTACGTTTAGAGTCTAGCTTATCTACTAAGTATAATTCATCTCAAAAAAATTCTAATAGTTAATTTCTCCTAAAAAAAAATTTATAGAAAATTATTTTTTTTTTTTGGTTTTTAGTGTTTTATTTTTGCAAGTTTTAAATGTTTTTCTTTTTATTTTCCCACCACATCGAGTTTGACTCTTCCAGATTTAACAAGATCGTTTACAAAAAATCTCACATTCGATAATAATTTTATTTTGTTTGGTTTTTTTGTTTTTGTTGCTTTTTTGTTTTTCATTTATAAAAAAATATAAATTTTCTTCCTCTGTACGTGCATTTGTCGTATATGAATGTTGTTTCTTGCTTCTGGCAAAATGTATATATGTTTTTCGTATTAAATGTGTATTTTTTATTTTATTCGTATTTTTTTGTCGCAATAAAATATATATATTTTTTTATAATATTTTCTTTTTGTTTTGTTTTGTTTTGTTTTTTTTTCTTGGAAGTATTCAGTGTCATTTATATTTATGAAAATAGTGAAGGAATTTGTGGGAAGTGAAGAGGGAAATAAGTCAGAACGTGATTGAAATGTATTATGAATGAGAATATATTTGGTGTTATCCGCGGGGGACTGTTTAGCGGTGTCTATTTGAGACGAAGGTATTCGTGTGGCAGTTCATTATCCTGCTAATCTATGCTGGAATTTTCATTGCACTGAGTTGGCCAGATGATGAGAAAGAATAGCCGCAAGAGCTACGACGTCAGTCCAATATTGTTTTTCTGGAACCAATCTACCGTGTAAAAACAGAATTAGGTGTACTTGAAGGTGACACACAATGTCCTAAAAAGTTGACTTCCACTTGACAATCAAGCTAAGGATGGAAGATTGTGAGACCAATCAATTATATTTAGAAACTCTCCGATTAATTTTTACTTAAAGAATGGCTTAGCATATCCATGGCTATCCAAACTAAATTATCAGCTAATAACAAAGCTATTTAATCGCGAACAAAGGCTTATATATTTCTGTGAAGCAAAGTATTCTTCTCAATTAAGAAGAAAGTAGGCAAGAATGCCGTCTAGCTGAAGTCAAAATACTGAAGGCAGAGCTCCTGCTCTCATCGACAGATAGCTTCGATCGGGAGAACGTGGCACATATTACAGAGTTTCATCCAAATTCGATATAAATGGAATTGTTTGACCATACACAAGAAATGACTCTGTAGAAGTACACTACTTTAAATTTTGAGGGATAGGTTATTTTAGGAATCCAGATGTGATCCCAAGCGTATTTACTTTGCCTTTTCACTGCAATTAGAACCCGGTGCCGCTCATACTAAGAGAAGGCCCTCAACCAACTGTGCCGTCCAGCCGTGTTTTGGTGGATAAGTCTGCAACCAATTTTTATCACTCTACATCTTAAAAATCAACATCAAATTATAAAGAAAGACATGTATCTTCTACCCGCTGGATTCTACACCGTTAGGTCCTCCGAACTGGAATTAAATTCAAAACTTATCGAAATGTCGTTCACTTTTAGGCTGGCCGCATATTCATACCGGGGCTTACATCCCGCATTGATCACATTGATGCAGACAATGATGAAGATTATGAAGATCATTGCTTTTGAGAATAGAGTTTCAAAGTTTGCAGGCCCAGATCGACGCATTCACTAGCACAACTCCCTAAAAGGTTTGTAATCAGCTCACAGAAACATTAAATGACAAAAAAGACCTAAGGCAACTCAACGTGCTATTCTTGAGAACATGGTACAAGACGCACTGGAGTCACGATCTTAAGAAAGTGCGTTTAACAGCTATTGTGCACAGTAACGAAATTTGGTCAAGAAAAAAATGTTAATTGTACGAACAACATCAGCACAGAGATTAAAAGTAGAAAAACTCTTGCCAACCCCTGTTTCTTTGGGCTTAAGAGGCAATTGAATTGTTAAATAAGAAATTGATCATCCCTGTAATGCTCCACAGCTAAAAGCGGATGCAAAAGCCCTTGATCTTTTCGAGAGAAAAGTTCTACGTTCAATCTTTGGTCTTGTTTGTGTTGATGATATCTGTACAGCGACGTAAGTCTAATTAGGCGTCTACGAATTCAACGCCTAAGCGGGATAGGCAATGGACAATACTGTTCATGTTCAAAGAGTCTTCGAAACCGAACCAGTACGACAACGCAATAGACGACGCCCACGAAACCATGGCAGACTCAAGTGAATAAAGACCCCAACTAATTTGGTGTGCGAAATTGGAGGCAGCTGGCTTAAAATCGCGACATCTGGAAAGGCTTGTTGGCTGAGGCCCACTTTCATCCCGGATTGTTGCACCATTAAAATAAGAAATCTAGGATCAAGATTGTCTATCAATGTTTCCTGAAGGTTTATAAAGCTTCACAGTCCTACTCTACGACACAGACACATGTTTCACAATCTTCTTGAAAGCGAATGCAGACGTCATTGCATTTATGGCAATAGCGGTTTTTTCGTGAAGTACGCCGGACGTCAAAAAGTGTCAAAGTTATTTTTGGCAATACTTTATGAGATTTGTGGGTACCAAGTTGACTGAGAAGAATCTTCGAATCCGAACTTGTGGGGCAACAGAGGACGTCCGCGTTTAAGGTGGCGCACCCAAGTGGAAAAGGATATCAACCAACTTGGTGTGCGAAACTGAAGACAGCTAGGAAGATATCGCGCTAGTTGGAGAGGCTTGTCGGTTGAGGCCTAGGTCCAAATTGGACTGTAACGAAGAAGAACTTGGAGGAGACTTGTGATGATGTTGTTTACGGAAAATGTCTTTTATCTATTGAAAGCTCAATTCGAACAATTCCCTCTGATACTGGCCGGTTAAGATGAAAGCAAATTAGTCAGTACTGTGTCGATAAAGAGACTTCAACCGGCAATATTGTTTGTATTTCCTACCATCTTGGTCTATGATCTCAGCGATAATCTTAACCATCACCATCAGGCAAGTCGCACTCAGTAGCCTCTGAAGACTGACACCTCTCAAACATCCATTGCCACAAATTTTAAACAGTCAAACCCCTTTATAGATATTGTGTTCACTAATGTAAATACTTTCTGCTTCAATTTAGACAAACAAATAAACTGCAACCAAAAAATGACATATGATTCAATGTTGTAACAACAAATGAATGAGAGAACAAAAAAACATAACTTGACATCAATATTTCTCATAATATAATCATCCATCAATTTTATGGAGGCCATGGAAATCACCAAGGCACTGTTCGTTTGAAAACAAAATCGCAAATTATTCAGAAAAAAAAGTATTTTCCTTGTTTTTCCTTTTTTTGTTTATCAATAGTTTTTAGAACGTTTTCATTTTCATTTACACTGTTAATAGATTAACAATTCAATTTTGTGGAATAAATGGAATACAATATTCCTGAGAATTTTCATTTGAAAAATTAATATTTCCCTTAAGTTTCGTTTTTATTTTTTTTACTCTTGTAATACAGTTCTTTGTTTTTTTAAAGTAAAATCTGGAAGATGTTTTTGTTTTTTGTTTTAAGTTTATCAATAATCCGTTCGTATATAGACACAGGAAAAAGGGTGTTTTATTTTTTATTTTTTTGGTTGTGTTTTGTAAACTAAGCGAACACATTCTGCCTTGAATCATTTGTTTTTAGTTTTTAGCTTCTTCTTTCTTGTAAACTTATCTCGATAAAAGAATTATTTCCTTCTTGAAGGTGTGTGTTTTCTTTTCTTTTGTTTTGGTTTTTTTCTTTGCTTGATTTCTTAATAATACATGTTCTCCTAACATCTAAAAGAGAAGAAATATAGAGAGAGAGTGAGAGAAATGTATCTCTTTGAGCTAAACTTAAGTTCTAAGCGCACTAACTTACCGCACTATGTTGAATGGTTTTTTTCTTGTTTTTGTTTTCTCTTAGTCATTTTGTCTACGTTTCTTAAATTCTTCACTTATAAAATATGTTTCCTATTTTGTTGAAAAATACGGTTTTAAAAAATATATTCATCAAATGTGACCAAAGTCAAAGAAAATGATAACCAAAAAATAAAAACTCAACAGAAACTCAAACAATGACTGAAAGACTATGCTTACATCCTAGAGAGAACTTAATTCCTACGTTTCTAATTCTCCTTGTATCTACTTGTCTTACATCTACGTGGGTTTCTGTTTTTTGGTTTTATCTTAGAGTCTAGTAACTAAAAGTTAGATGCTTTCACGACATTCAATTAGCGTTCAATTTGACTAAATAAATATGATTTAAAAAATTAACGTAACAAAAATATGGAATTAGCTTCTGCGTAGTTTTGTAAAAATAATTTCATATATTCTTGCATCATTTAAGCGGTTTCTTATTTTTTCTTTTCTTTCATTTCATTCGTCTCTAATCTAATCTAGAAAATGTTCTAAATTAAATTATGTTTAGCATTTACTTGGTATTTGTTTGTTTGTTTTTTTTTTCATTAACTTCGTATATGAAAATAAATTTTCCCTCTTGTTTTACTTTCTGTCAGTATTGTTAAATATTCCATTTTGTCACAATATTTTGTCTCTCATGAAAAAATATGCATTCTCTCAATGATATTCTGTTTTGTTTCTTTTTTTATTTCGTTTCGTTAAAATTGTGTTTTGTGTGGTATTTTGTTTGGTTTTGAGTTCACGATGTTCCCTACGTACGTCGAAGAATTATGCCTTTCGAACAATTTATTTACAAAATTTATTGTTTCTCTCTGTTTTTCTCGGATTTCCTCTAAGTCTCTCCTTTTATTATTTATTTGCTACTCGTATAATTCATTGTATTGTTGCTATTTACTGTACTGTTTGTATTCCGGTTTCTGTCTTCTCTGATTGTTTTTCTTTTTTGTGGTGATCTGTATTTTTTTTATTCATAAATGAAAATGTTTGCACATTGAATTCGAATAAATTTAGATGGTATACCTCTTTTGGCACATTTGTTTATCGGAAAATTTTGTTTTATTGCAAAATATTACATGTCTCAAGCTCTGTTCTGTGTATTGTGTGTGTTTTCATTTTTTTGGTTTGATTATTTACTTATTTTCATAAATTTGGTTAAGCTGCTCGCACAATTTATCGAATCCGCGAAATCCTTTCCAGTGTTGTAGAAGAGGGGTGGTCTATAAAAAGAAGCAAACAAAAGGAACGACTAGGAAAACCAAAAAAAGATAAATTTTGAAATAAATTCAAGTGCGGCTTACCAATTAGAGCAAGATGTGCTAGTACAAACAAAAATATTCAAAACTATTCAGCAGACTTCAATTCTGAATCTGTTTCTGGCCAAGACTTTGTGTCAAATAGGGTGGCATTCTCAAGTAATGAACAAAGTAGAATTCTTCCTCTTTGTAAGCTTCAGTGGGTCTGTGGGCCTGGGTCTCAACAGAACAGAGTCGAATTCTTCTTCCTTGTCTTAAGCTACAGTCCGCGGTGGACCTTGGTCTCAGCAGAACAGAGTCGAATTCTTCTTCTTTGTCTTAAGCTACATTCCGAGGGGACCTGGGTCTCAACAGAACAGAGTCGAATGGCCCCCATTATTTCATAACATGAATGAAATTCACACCGAGGCAGACCGTGGTAAAGGAAACCACGCCACGCAGCTAGAAAGTAACCTCAATCTTCTAAACGTGCATAGCTGGAAACAACTAGCGCCGCACAGTACTGTATGGAGAAGCATGTATAGTGCGGCCATAACCATCCCGGAAGAAGAGAATGAATTTAACCGGAGTGCTATCTGCCAAAAGTTTACCCTTTTGCGCATAAAGCGGATAAGGACTCTAGCTAACTTAGCAGGCAACAGTGTTACCACAGGCTAAATTATTTATGAGTCCCAGAAGCTTAAAAAACGAGTAATTTTGAAAATAAATGAGTCCCAACAAAGGTTTTTGATAACACAATGCCTCTAAAAGAACTAAAAAACACAAAAGAAACCAGCATGTTTATTTACTTTGAGGTTTTGATACTACACTGGAGCACTTAGACTCAAGACTGGTCCAATGTACTACCAGGTGGCAACCTACAATTTCTTCGAAAGATCAGCTGGCGCATCTATCGTGAATGGCCTACAGAATCAGCTCTAACCACATTAGCGCCGAAAACCTGCCACCTGATCCAATCAAAGACGGGACAGTGACAGAGGAAGTGCTATTACGAGTAGCCGTCCTCTCGCTAGGCAAGGTATCTAAGTTTAAATCCAACATATTTAAGCGTTTGGTAAAGGTTTAGTTGCCCGTTATCAAGCCGGTAAGTCGTCTGCAGTCTTTCCTGTCAAGTGTCAACAATAATGCTGCGGAATTGGGAGCAAATGCTTAGTCTATCCACATCCTGAAGAGTCATGCCTTGCTCTTGAGAGGTCCAACCATCACACTTGCACCTATTTTTCAAATATAGCTTGTGGCGCATAGGTACCCGCTGAGAAAACTGATACGTGATGAGGTACGTAGTCTTATGTTGTCGTCATTTACGAAAGCAGCGGATCCTTCATAGGTTCTGGAGTCATCTATGTTTTTAGTTCATCTATCTACATTATCTTCCTGGCTCGAAGTCTGGCCAGAGCCAGAGCAGTACTAGTATGCGCTCAGGCATTTTAAATGAAAGCGTTCAGGGAATATTAAAGCGTAATTCACACCTTGAAAATTTATGAAAATGGATATGAGCAAAAAAAAAGAGTCAAATTGAAAAAATATGAGTCCCCGAGTCAGGCTAAAAAGTGAGTCCTTTTGACTCTATAGAGTCCCTGTGGTAACACTGATAGGCAGCTACCCAGAAATCAGTGGCCTCAGTGAGCTAAACAGCGCTAGCATAGGCCAGCTAAATCGCTTCACTTCAAGCATCAATTGGTTTCGATGTTGTGCTAAGTCAATCCGCGTGGTGTCACAATGGGCCTAATCTGGCCTAAGATTGACTGCCCTTAGCAGTCAGCCACCTAACCTACCCAGAAATCGGATTCGTTAGAGAGACGTGTTGGTTGAGTTCAAGATCTGTCAGAGACTGTTTTCCCACGCAAGAGAAAAGAGAATATAAGCACACTTTCGATGGACAAGCCACGTGACAGCCACGACTGTCAAGCATTAATTCGTTAAGGCTTTGACTTCTAGCAGTTTTATAAAAAAAAAAACGCCACGGTGTGGCAATCATTCCTGAAGATCTGTAGAGAAGCCCTGAATCTCTTGAAAAAGTGGCTATAATTTCCCTTGAATGGGCATTGAATTTCTAAACATCTTACATCATTCTTTTCACTCGCCACCTGCATGACCAATTTGGTTTTCGGCAAGATTGGCGACGCTGACGGTGAACCAAAAATTGGTTCGGCAATGACCACAATTTGGAGGCCCTCAAAAGCAATCCACAAGAGTTTTTGAACTCCAATTCGTAACAGTGGATGAATACACATGAGCATCAGAAATAAAGGCCGTTCCAACTTACTTCGAATTTCTCGGTAAAAAAAACATTATATTCGCAACGATTTGCGCTAAGAACCTGACCCTTATTCATTTAGACCATTTTATCTTATGTGAGAAGCAAACGAAAATATCCTGATATTCAGAAGCACTGTAAGACTCTAGAGTCTTAGGCTCACAAAATTCCAACATCAGCCTTCATTGGACTTTGACGAATTGGTCACAGTTTCTAAAAGGCAATAACCGGGCCCAAATCTATTAGAGACATAGGTTTAGGCTCAATCGCTGATGCCATTGTTAAAATAAGCGCACGACGATAACACCAGACAGTCGTTTGACAATGAATACGTACTTCATCTCTACTGATGATGTGGAAGATGTAGTTCGGAAGGCGAAAATCCGTCGACTACATTGCCCACATGTACACAAATGCTCCAGCTAAGATGCTCTTTGAGGCAGGAGAGGAGTCAAGTCACAGCGAATGCAGGGCATGACTTGACGTTGAACAGAACTGATTTGAACTCAAAATCGTCAAAGATTGAATGCCAGTGCTCGAAAATAACTCTCAACCTTTTGAAAGGTTTTTATATTACTCTCTCTCGTTGAGGCTTAGAAAAACGGAAAAACGAAGAATAAGTAGTACTTTATTTCTGTGCAAAAGTAAGAAAACTTCAAAATCGTGTTGATTTTTTTTAATTGCTGACTTTGCGGGACGGTGTTTATATCTGAGAAGAAAATATGCGAAGAAGATATGTGCTCCCAGCGCTAATTGAATTGAACCTAGTGCTATCAATAGTGTCCACGAATGACATCGTAGTGGAGATCCGACGTAGAATCGCCCTTGGCAACCGATGCTACTTCGGTCTGTCAAAACAACTGGGCTCGAAACTCCTGACTCGAAGGACCAAAGTCATGCTCTACAAAACCCTTATCCTGCCAGGCCTACTTTATGGAGCCGAAAGCTGGGCGTTAAGTAAGGCTGCAGAGCTGATTCTTAGTGCCTTCGAAAGAAAAATTCTACGTCGGATATATGGTCCCGTCTGCGAGGAAGGCAAATGGAGGAGAAGACACAACCGCGAACTCTACGAGCTGTACAAGGATGTGGATGTAGTCCCGAAGGCAAAAATCCGTCGACTACACTGGCTCGGCCACATCGAGCGAATGGACAACAACGCTCCAGCAAAGAGGGTCTTCGAATCCGAGCCTCCTGGTTCGAGAAGGAGAGGAAGACCGAACCTCCGGTACAAAGACCAAGTCATCGCGGATGCAAGACAGCTTGGCCTTGATGACTGAAAGCAGCGTGCCCAGGACCGTCACCGATGGAAGGCAGCAATTGCTCAGGCTCAGACCCTTCATGGTTCGTCTGCCTGATAAGTAAGTAAGTATCGATAGTGGGCTATTTCGCCATACAGCAGCATCATGTGTCTTCCATGGTCAGCCAAAGTATATGTCTGTGAAGATAAATTATCGCACACAGCCTGTAGAAGTAACACAAAAATTATTTTTTCAATTATTGCAACTACCCAATAATGTGTTAAGAGTTATTTTCAAAATGCTCATTGTTACTTTTCAGAGAAAAAAAGCAAATAATCTGTTCGTAATCGTCGAAAGTATGCTTTGCAATTGTATGCTTTTGACGTTTGAACTGCTTTGTTGCAAAACTTTTGCTTTGCAAATTATGCGTTTCCGAATAGGCCCATTGTGTGAACTCTTTCTTGATGAATCCTAATAAAATGCTTCATTCTTACTTCTTCTTTTTTGTTTGACAATAGACAATACAGTACATACTCCAATAAAGTATCACACCACAGCACACCTGCAGCTACGACTCATGATGTTTCTTAAAACAAATTTCCCTCCTTTCCATCATTGTATCTCATAACTAGGCAATTCAATTGCAAGGCTGTTTGTAGCGAAAATCTAACGATAAGGGAAAATACAACATTTCCCTGTAAAAATCCTACTTTATCACCACCACCAGCTATATTCAATGTTGCGTTGCTAAGATAAAACGAAATAACCACAACTAGAACATCGTAACTACCTCCTTCCATTTAAATTTCGACCAACGCCCTGTTCGATCTAACTCGGCAACAAGCTTCAATGCATAAATGAACTAATAGAGATATCCAAATCCCTCGTCTCTTGCCACGAACCCCTTTTGAACAGCCTGTTGTTTTTGTAGCGTCTGTGAATACATGAAAGCCGTTTCGAACAGCTGAAAGGCTATTAGTTAATTTATACTTCAATGTCCAAAGAGAGAAGAACACTCAAGAGTTCACTGCCATCAATCACCAAAACCTAACCCCAAACCAACCACCACTCGCTTAATTAAAACAAAATATCATCTCATCCCGACGTAAACAATCTCAAAAGCAATCAATTATCAACAGTCCCCGGTGGAATTGAAAAGATAACGACATCATCTCATCAACGAAGAGAGTCATATTTCAAGCAGCATCAGTCCACAGAAATGAATCAAAAGCCTGCGCTGAAAACTTAATCCAATTCATTTAATTGAACACAAAATGCGTGTCTTCATTTCAGTTACAGCAGCATTCACGCAGCAGAACAAATTTCATCAAATTCTGATTTGAACAATTGAAGCATTGAATTGGAGAAGAATTTCATGGCAATTTTACGACACATTACCAGACAACAAATGTAATCGGCTCGGAGCAGGGGCTCAGTGGTAAAGAGTTAAACGCGAGTAATTGGGGTTTTGGAATGAGCACAATGAGACTACAAAGACGTAATGGAGGAGGCTGTAAAACAAATTAACAAGAGAGATTGCTGTGAGCTGTGATGACATTTAGGTTATTTTCGTGGTTTGGGTGACAGCTAATGAGGCTGTCAATTTTAGTCAACCTTCACGACAATTTCGTTAATGATCCTTCTTTGAAGATTGAATAGACACGGTCTGGTGGGACAAATTGAAAGAGAGGCGGAATTGAAAAAGGTCACTAATGCACGTTTCCACAGTGCGAGCTGTGGAGCTGTTAGATATCCAATAAACTCAGATTCAAGAGTCAAAGTTCAGTGTTGTGTAGTTTTCATTTACATGTGCTATTGCAAAGACTGACCAGATCATGCAGCATTCTTTGGTCTCAATGTAGAAAGGATGCCCTGTTAGATGCCCCTTTGAGCTATGACATTGTTAACACACAATTTCAATGGAGTCTGACATAGAAATGGCTTCAATTTGTACATGTAGAGGAACTAGATAGGTGCGTCAACATGCCCAAGTAGTTTTTCAAGGAATTTACTTGCAAGGACTACTATACTAATGGCTGATGATTCTTGGAACATTGAATCATCAATTGATTGAAAGGTTCATCCAGTTTTCGTGCAAACCGAAACTGGAGGCAGAGATAATGGAAGGAATTCCAATATCTCAAAATTCCATTGTATCCGTTCAGAAGTCGATTAAGTTCCAGTCATAATAGAACATCCAGATGTCAGATCATGGGTATTAGCAGTGATTAACAATTGTCACATCATTGCTGAAACTAACAAGGAATCGTTTCATTGAGGAGTAGAAAATCAAGGCTAATTTAAATAAGACGTCCACACAGACTGGCTGAGCTGTCCATATTTAAAAATACAAGAAAGTGTCTTTAAGGATTTCTTAGAAGCTACGCCGAATTCTCAACCCTTCAAGAGTCAGTGCCAGAGATAATGGAATGAATTTATCTCTGGGCACAAAAATTATCTCTGGTTAGTGCAACTACTAGCGTATGCCGATGACATTGACACATTTGGCAGAACACAGCGGGCTGTCACTAATGCGTTCGCTAGTAGTATCGAAACGGAAGCTGTCAACATGGGTCTGGCGCTTCAAGCTGATTGGCGCGGCTGGTCATTTACTGGACATGAGGGCAAAACCAAGTATATGCTGTCAACAAGAAGGGATTCACAATATCGACGAATTGAACGGAACGTCACAATGGAAAGCTGTAACTTAGAGGTAGTAAGGGACTATGTCTATCTCAGCTCGGCTATTAACTCATAGCAACGCCTCGGAAGAGATAAAACTAAGAATTGATTTTGCCAATCGGCAGAGAACGCCATTGAGTAGTAAGGACCTATCTCGAACAACTAAGGAGATCCTGTGGTGCCAGCCGTAACTTGAAACAATGGAGTTGAGTCGATACAATCGAACATGGGTAGCACTCGAGTATCATCGAATCTTTTAGTCGATAGAAAAAAGTTATCGTCATCAATTAATAAAAAGTTGTCCTCATTATGGAAATGAAGCAAAATATGTCCATCAACAAAAAACAACTTCAAAGACTGGAAAAAGGTAAAGACAAATGCATGTGTGTTTGAATTACGTGCAATTTTAGACTTTGAGTGATCTGAAATAAGAGTTTTGTTAAGAACAAACTCAGGAAGAATAAGGTCCACTTAAAAGGCACAGGCGGTGGCCCATACATATTAATCATAGAATGCGAGGGCTAGAAGCAGCAGTTGAAGAAATACCTACAGCAAAAATGTTTGGAGTCGGACCTAGTCAAATTGCTGACCACAATAATAATGAAGAAACTAAAAGCCTAGACAGGGAAGAGGTAGAATACAATATATTCGAAGAAAATGTTCTATGCGAAGGTGGTGTTCCTGTATTTTTTCTAGCGTTTAAATTTTAATCGAATGTGTACTTAAGGCAATTCAACACATATCAAAAATTCTTTTGATTTCGACATTAAGTAGTTCTTCATGTTCGCTTGCTGAATCAAAAAATATCATTTTAAATTCAATTTCACTTTGATGATCGAAGTTTATTTTGAAAATAACAAACTTGACATTTCACTTTATAGTTCACAATGACATTTTTTAAGAAGAAGTCACAATGAAACTCGTTTCAAGTTACATGTTGCCAAATTTGCTTCGAGTTGACTGGCGATGAACAATGCTCGATTGTTTCAAGTTATGTGCTGTCACCCCTGTAAAACACCTTGATAATTCTAGCCCTTGTCTATGGCACTGAAGCACGGACTTTGTCCAAAACGGATAAGAATGTCCTCGGTTGGTTCGAGAGAAAAAATCTTTGAATTGTGCATGGTTTGAACGAGGAACTATGCGACCTGTAAAGCAACATAACCCTTGTCAAAAAAAACTGCGCATGAGTGGCTTAAGATGGCTAGGCCATGTAGAACAAATGGCCACTCAATACTCCGGCCCGCAGAGTCTTCGAATTCAACCCGGATGGAAATGCTGTAGAGGAAGACCTCGCCTTACGTGATGCGCACAAGTTGCAGGGAACCTCAACTAGCTTGGATTGCGCAACTGGAAGAAGCTAGCTTAGGACCGTGCTGGATGGAGCGGCTTGTGAGTTGAGGCTCAGTGTCACTCCGAACTAAAGCGCCACCTGAGTAAGTGAGTAAGGAGCTACGCCGGCTGATCTTCTCTGGATGAACGCTCTTTTCTTTTGATTTACCTAGTAAGTCTAAGCTTTTCTCTTCGACCTCCCTCAATTTCCTTTTCCTTTCTTTTCCCTTTCTTCAATTGTATTTCTTTCCGTCTTAACAATAATCCCCTAGCTGTTGGTAATTCAGAACATTTGATTGAAGCATAGCAGTGCGTCCATAAGCAGAGGCAAGAATACATTAAGAGATGTCAACTGATTCTTATAGTTACATCCAACAATCGTCCGTGCATTGACGCCCTCAACTACATCAACAGGAATTATAAGTAAACCATTCGATCGGCAAAAAGTAGAAGAAGAGTTAACCACAAGTTGAAATGGACACTGATGATGGCCAGTGAAAGACTAACTGAAATGGTTTGTTGTTTGATGCTGAAGGGCATCCTCAATTGGTTTGAAAAAGAACTGTCTTACTACAGAGACCAAAAATTATAATTTCAGTTCTTAACTGTGTTAGGATGGAGCTACAGGATGTAGTGTATAGGGGCCTGGACCCGGCTTCTATAAGAATCACTCGTGTTCTGCATCGTATTGCTCTTTCATGAGTAGGGGGGACCTATACTTTTATGTCAACGATGCACTGGGATTTTTGAAACGGTCTTTTATGATAATTATACTCAGAGCATTGTTAGTAGATTGAATAAAAGTGCAACTGCGAATTATGAAAACTAAAGCGTTGGAGTCTATGCCAGACGCCACGACTAAGGGGCTTATCGCGAGAGTCTATTCCCAATAGAATAAACGTCAAATAGAAATCAATTCTATTTAAGGTATTGCGAAATTCTATTCGTAATAGAATTAACTTCGAATAGAAATAAAATCTACTACCGTCGTATCGCGAGTTTTTTTAGAACTGACAATTCGATCAGAAAATTACGGTAGAAGTTTGATGCTGCGTCAAATTCATTCAAACAAGTACATAAAAACTATTTTAATATGAGAATATTTATTGTTATATGCATAGGAGACAATTTACAAACAAGCGGCAGACGGAGAAATTAGTGTGCCCAATGGAAAAAAAATCCACTAATTGCAAAAGGCATTTGCAAAAAGTTGGAAGCAGACCATCATTGGAAGAAGTTCTCTGTAGAGCTCAATAGCCTGGGCCCTCCTATTAAGACTTACGAAAAGTAGAGCAAGGTAACATTCTTTTAACTGTCCTATTTCATGCTGTATTTTAGGTTCGGATAGATTTGAAGGCAAAGCTTAAAAAAATGTATATCAAATATGGGAGAAATTAGAAATTAATTAACAGTTTGTTTGCTTTGATGCCTTTGGAGGAACGAGTTGTAGGGTTCCTAAGCCTGCATAAAAGCGTCAATCCTTGTGGACGTGAGTTTGCTTTAGATGTAACAGACAGATCCATAGAAGACATTGCCAATACAGAAGCACCGGATTATGATGCTTTAATGATTGCGGACGAAATTGGTGCAACTACAGTTAATAATCCCAATCAAACTCTCAGTCCTGTATGGTCTAGGCTAGAAATTGAAGAACCAATTCCAGGCACCAGTCGAAGCTTTGGTGGAACTAAATCGGAGAGTGCAGTACATACCCGCCTAAAACTTTTGGAAGTTCATGCAGAGAACTTCAGGGAACTGACGAGAGAAATTGCTGCAATTAAAAGATACCAAAGGGCAACATCCGATTTCACGAAGAAATATCATTTGCAAAACCGAATATAACTCATTATTTATTAAAAAACAACTATTCCCTGCAAAACAATAATCACATTTGATGTTGATTTGACGTTTGACATCGAAAGCTCCCCGATAGCTTTTAATTTTCTGTTTCGAAATTCAATTCTATTGAGTTTCGCGATACCACGAATTTGCTCAATAGAATAGAATAAAGGCGAATAGACTTTTTGCGAATAGAAACTCGCGATAAGCCCTTAAAGGCCCATTCATATGAGGTCGTCGCGAATTGCGAACTTCGCAAACATTGACGTTTCATTCATATGGAGGTTTTTCATTCGCAGAGAACTACGGGTGCAAACTGACACTTTACTGCGAATTTTTTGTTCGTGAGTTTGTGGATCGCGTTTTCGTCTTTGGATTGCGTTTGTGTATCACGAATGCAGTTTGACAGTTCGCGGAGAGAATGATTGATTCGCGGAAAAAAACGTTCAAATCAATAATTAAGATATGAATTTTTGTCTATGAAAAAATTCGATAATTCAATTACAATCTTTTTGCATACCAAGAAGTCTAACTCGTTGCTTATATTTGCTGGAAAAGAGTTGTTTGTGAAAGTTCGCTTTCGCAATTCGCCGCTCATATGAATGGGCCTTAAGAAGATTCGAAAATTACTCATGAGGTTGTCAGTCTCAAAGCTGTCTACCATGACTAAGACGAAATGATGTTAGTTCTTTGACGTAAGAGCCGCACTCGTGTCAACGTGCGGCTTTGTCTCTTTAAACGGTTAAGCACCGTGTCTTAAAAAAATTAATATTGGCTCTCCATTCCAATTTTCAATTGTATCTTATACTATACAGCGAAGTTAGTTGCGTTGTCGATTTCCTCGTGTCAACGTGGCTTTGTCTGTGTAAACATCGTGTCTTAAGAAATTAATATTGCCTCTCCCTGCAAATTTTCAATCGTAACTAATACTACACAGCGAAGTCAGTTGCATTGTCGATTTCCTCTTCCTAGAAAACCAGTCCCTCCGATTCAGAGCATCTTCAATAGACACTGGTACCAATCCCCATGAATCTCTTTAACCGCACGTGGAAGAAGGGTTAACTCAATCTACATAAGTGCCTTCATGAAAAGACCAACAAACTCAATCAAACCTCCCAAAAAAAATACGAAGAAACGTCCATTCAAGAGAAGTTGTTTCAATTTGAGCACAGAAGAGGTCTGATTCACATTGAATGCGCGCCACTTGTGGATACAAACCTCCGCTTCCACCTCGTTCACCCCATTTCTGAACAAAAACCAAACAAGCTAGTGACTACCGCAAAACTGAAGCACAACGAAAAACAAAAATGTTCAAGCCCAATTCGGAACGCAAAAAATGAGGATACACAAAATAATAAGAAAGTGTTTCGTTTTTAGTTTTTTTTTTTTTTTGTTTTCTTACAGAAAATCAATTTTTTATTGATTCAGAAAAAAAAATTGTTTTTGTATTTTTTTTTTTTTACTTTTTCATCAGTTTTTTGTTTTTTTATTTTTTTTTTATTCCTATCCACTACAACACTAGAAACTTAGGATCTTAAAGGACACAAAAAATTTCATATTTTGTTTATTCTTAGATTTCTTCTTAGTCTTACGAGCAATAAAGCGCAGCGAGAGGCTTTTTCTTTTTTTTTTGTTTTTCTTGTTTTACTTGAAAAGTCAAAAAAAGAATAAGAAACATTTATTTCTCCTTAAGAAATCGAATCTGCTTTTTTTGCTATTTTTTGTGTGTCACTCTAGCTACTTTCGGAAACAAAAAAACAGTTGTTTTTTTTTTGTTTCATCTTCTTAAACGAAATTTAAATATAACAACTAAATTAAGAAAAGAATATACACTTTTTTCTTCTTCGTCATTCAAAAGCAAGTTGTTTTCCAAATCTTGTTGTTTTTTTCCTTTCTTTACACGTACACATATTTTTTTTTCGAATTTTTGTTTCTTAGAGCGGTTGTTTTTAGTTTCATTTATTTGTTGCAAAAAATATGATTTAGTTTAAATTTTTGTTTCTTCTCATGCTAAATAGCAACAAGCGCAAATTTACAATATTATTGTTTTTTGTTTTTTGTTTCATTTGAAATTATGTTTAATTTTTATATGTTTTCTTACACAATGAGCTTTCCATATAGATTTTGTTTTGTTTTTTTTTTTTCACAACATTTAAGCTTTGATTTAAATCAATTTATAATCATTTTGGTTTTATTTGTGTTTAAATGTTTTTTTTTTCTCTTCTTCATGTTTTCTCTTTCATCTTGTTATTCTTAAAAAATTCTTCAAAAAAATATATTCTCTTCTTCAATCTTCTTCTGTGTTTTGTTTCGGTTTTTGTTTTCCTCTTTTACTTACAATTTAAAAAAAAAGTGTGTTTTTCTTTTATTTCTTTTGACTACAAAGAATAAAATCCTATCTGCTAGAATCTAGGAGAACTAAAATTACACTAGAACTAGGAAAGAAAGAAAAAAGAAGGAAAGAAAACAATCTCGCGTGAACAGAAATCATCACTTCAATGACAAACACCTACGTTTTCTCTTGGTTGTGTTGTGTTTTTTTGTTTGTTTTTCTTCTTCTTTCTTCATCTTCTTCTTCTTCGTTTTCTTTAACAAAAACCCCTAAAAGCCTTACAAGCTATAAAACGGTTGTGTTTTTCTTTTTCTTTATTTCATTCAAAGCATTTATTTGTTTTTCTTCATTTAACATTAAAACTACATTCATTCTTGTGAATTTTTTTGTTTTCTCCTGTTTTCCACAAGGGCGGGGGTCGGTGTCGCGCATGCTCACTTATGTGAGTGCATCCCTTTTGTTGTCTAGAAACCAACAGCCCCCCCGCTGAGAATGAACACGAAACAATTGTATTTACAGTCGGATTCAATGTTTTGTCGTTTGCTTGCTTTCTGAATTGTTTCGCACATTGAAAGAGCAAAGAAAACTATAAAAATAGTAATTTCTAAAATTCCAAAGGAAACACACAACTACTGCGTGTTCTCCTTTTTTTCTTCGCACAATTCTAAATGATAAATAAAAATAAATTAACTACTTAAAATTACACAAAACGAATAGAAAAAAATTAGCAACTACACTAGAGCTTGTTTCATTTATCTGTTTTGTTTTGTTTTCTCTTTTCTGCTGGGTTTCTTGTTTTGTTTTGTTTTCTTTTTTTCTTAATCACTTAGAGCTAAGAAATCTTATGAACTACGGTTTTCCTTAATCGTTTTCTTGTTTTTTTTCTTTCATCTCCTCATTCTACTTCTCTAGAGCGGTGTTCTGTTCTCTCTAGTTCTCAGCTGTTTGGAGCGCCTGCCTACCTTTCATGTGGTCAAATATTTACTTTCTCCTCTCTTTGCTCCTACTCCTTTCTTTTGCTTCCTTTTTCGATCAACACCTACATTCTATTTCATATCTATGTCTAAGCTAAAAAGTTTTTTTTTGTTTTTCCTTCTTTTACATTCTATTTCCTTTTCTATCAACTACCTTTTGTTTTACTTTTCTCATATAAATTACTCTTCATCTGTGTTTTTCTTATACACTAAAAACAACAACACATTAAAACAAATGTTTAATTTTAAATAAAATAAAATAAAATCGAAACAAAGAGAAACGAATGGAATTTCATCTGCGGCTTGGGTGGTGGAACGAAACAAAAATAAGGGGTTTTTAATTTAGGCGAAGGTTTGTGGTTAGATTGGGAATGTTTTAAATAAAATGTGAAGTTTGACTAGGATGGTGTTTTGAATGTGCGTTCAAAACTGAGAGGAATTTTTTTTTAAAAGAGAAAGATTTGAATGGAGACACTTCTGTTGCTGGTATCTAGTTGACGGTACCACTATGGTGGCCACTAAGTGAACTTTCTACAATCTTCGGAACAATGGCTACTTCTCGGTTTCCACAACACATTGATGGCATGAAGATGTCGATTGAAGTGTGTTTTTGTGATGCATGTTTCGGAGGAGGTCTTATTTTTGAGGCATTTCCATTGGTTTGCACAATGAAGCTGATTTCATATCTGTTTCTGTTCCAAACGACGATCTACAACGACCTGGGGTACACACATCCTGTCAGCGTCAAGAACATTGAATACCTTAAAACCTTGAAAGAACATTTAAATCGCTGATATGATGCATGTAGCCCATTTACGTAACTTTTTTTAATGGGCAGTGTTCTGAAATGGGAGCAGAAGTTAGTCACAATCGTCGAGAGGATTAACGATGACGGCTCGATTTGACAGAAAAAACTGTGTGCGATTAACAAGAACTGAACTTTTATCAAAATGCAGTCAGCCACTACAACCTAACCTAACAAGAACTGCGTTTAGAATGGCAGCAGAAAATAATCAAGGCGCATCGATAAGTTCAAACCGAATTTCGGACTCATGAGCAAGATTAGAATTGTGGATCAAAGACCCTCCAGGAGATTAAATTCGACCCAGAATTCGTCTCGACATCAGGACTTCACTTGGAGTTGGATTGGATTAAGGAAGGAAAACAAGTCAATCGAAGAACACGTTCAAGTCTCGAATGCGCACAGACATGTTTTTGCAGTCAGTCCCAGAGAAATTTTCTTCAAGAAGCCTCAATTTCGGTTCAAGATTTGTTCGGAGGTGACTGTCAGTTAAGCCTCAATTTCGGTTGTTTGAAGGTGGCTGTCGATCAAGTTCACTAAGTCCTTTGTTTGGTGTGCTTTTGTTTCAAGGTCCAGTTGCCTCGATGGACGACTGAGTTTCTCAGAGCAATCTAAGGTTTGAACGCAATAAAGTCTATTTTCTACCAGAGACCAATTCAGACTCACTGGAGCCAGGCAAATTTCGGTTTCATAGATTTTCTTCTGTACGACTTCAGAATCAGAAAAGAAGAGTGATGTGTGATAGTGGTTTCAACCAAGGACGCTTCATTGTGCAGCAGACAATGATTATGCATCAAAATGTAATAAGACCTTCAAGGCATCTCCTGATGGACATTGGTTTGATTCAAATGTTTGCTTCAGGGATCGAAGAGGGATTGAAGAGATTCTGTTGAGCTTCTGAATTTAGCTGCTTCTA
Organism: Eristalis arbustorum; assembly: GCA_916610145.1. Classification (NCBI taxonomy): domain Eukaryota; kingdom Metazoa; phylum Arthropoda; class Insecta; order Diptera; family Syrphidae; genus Eristalis; species Eristalis arbustorum. The sequence continues at coordinate 6,770,277 of OU744318.1, forward strand.
CGAAACTAGACATCAATGAGTCTTTATAGGCTTGAACGATTTTTGGAATGCTCTTGCAACAAGGAGTCTCAAGAGGCGGCGTTTTGAAGAAGACGTGTTTTCGGGTCCGTTTTAAATTTCAGGATGCGAGGGTGAACTCATTGTCTATGTGAATTGAAAATTTGGGTGGTGTTCGGTGATGCTGACTTGAATTGGCTGCTTTTATAAAACTAGACATCAATGAGTCTTCAAAGACTGAAAGGCTTGTCTCAAGAGGCGATGTCTCCAAGTAGACGTTTCGGGTCTGGTTTTGAAATTCAATGTCTGTGTGAATTGAAATTGAATTGAAAACTCGGGTGGTGATCGGTGATGTTGACTTGCATTGGCTGCTTTTACAAAAGGAGACATCAATGAGGCTTCAAGGACATGAACGAATTGTGGAACTGTTCTTGCAACAATGAGCCTCAAGAGGTGGCGTCGCCAAGCTGACGTTTAGGGTCTGATTCTAAATTTCAGGATGCGATGGAACGCAATGTCAGTGTGAATTGAAAATTCGGGTGGTGTTCGTTGACTGACTTGCATTGACTGTTTTTACAAAATTAGACGTCAATGAGTCTCCAAGGCCTTGAACGAATTTTGAACATCATCGTTCGTTCGTTGATTGACTTGTATTCTCTGGTAATCACTCTAAACTCAGCGTGAAGTACGAGCATATAGGTTCAATTATAACACCATTTCTTCACGACTTTAGAGCACTTATGTCTCCACGAATTGTTTGAAGCTGGACGTTGAGAATGAATGAATTTAGAAAATAAGGACAGCAATCGATTGCAGGCAAGGAATCGATTTTGGAAACAAAACGTTGAACAAAAATATGCGAGCAATCGATAACCGACAAAAAATGGATTTTGGAGACCAAACGTGAAACAAAAATATGTGAGCAATTGATTGCAGTTCCTATTAATCTGCTGTGAATCTTCATCAGAAATGTGATGTAAAGTAAAGCGCTCGTGGCCTTCAACATTTTGTGGAATCCATTCCGAAGCACTAGTCCCCTCCAGAAGCAACAGAAGGACATAACAAATTCCAGAAATAATAAATAAATACATACGCAAACCTTAACCGCAGTAAAACGTGGGAATTTCAACTCAAATTCCAAACCAAAAGCAAGGAAATAAAACAAAAAAAAAAGAACTAAAACTTATCCTAAAAATAATTAAAAAACACAAATATTTCTAACAAACATCAAAGAACCAACGAAAAAGAAAAAAAAAATTAAATTAAAATAAAAATCAAGCTAAAAAATAAAAAAAAATCTGATTGAATGTAAAACTAACAAAATAACACATTCCTCGAGCATACATCTACAACTAACACTAAGTTTCCCTTCCAACACTACTCACTACTACGTCTACTTCTTGTTGTGTTTTTTTTTGTTTTCTTTCTAATCTCTGCTACATTCACGATCCTCCGCCTGTCCCTACATCCTCGTCGTCCTTGGTTGCGTCAAAAATACATCAAAAATAACCTCGTCGTGTCCTTCTCTTCAATCCAATCCAATTCTAATAATTTATCCTAGCAAACTGAAAAAAAAAATCCAAAACAAATCGTATTTGTTTGTTTAAACAAAATCTAATCTTAATGCTTAACAGAACAGCTTTCTTTTTGTTGCTCACTTGCCTCCGACTACTGCAGCTTGAAGAAACGACTTGTTTATGTTCTAAAAAAATATATCTCACCTCGACCATTGAAATTCTATTCTCCTTTAAGGGACCAACCACTTTTCAAGGACTGACACGAAAAAAAAAACTAAAAATCTCTTCTGTTCGTGGAACACTTCTTCAAAATACTAGCACACAATTGTATCATTTCATCGTCTCTAACAAAAATCCGCTCTCTATCTCCTCCGCTCCACTGATGATGACTCAAATATTTTTTAACACAAATCCTGCCGTTCTCGACCACTCTTCGAAGCAGTGAAGTAAAACAAATTTTTATGTCCATTCGTACTTTAAGCATTTTACTTTTGATTAAAGTAAACACTGCAAGGGGAAATGGGAAATGAATAAATTAACAAACAAAAAAGATGTATTCCTTCTCGGTTTATAACAAAACAAAATTCTGTGGATCTCCTAACAATAAATAGACTTCTTCTTCGTTTCTGGTTTTTTTTTTCTGTCCTTTATCAACTCTCTTTCAGTGGTTATTCTTTGCAGTCCAAAAAGGATCCTCTCTCTCTCTTCATCGTCTTTCAGTGTGTGTATTTATTCAAAAACAAAAAAAAAAAAATATTCAAATCCTCTTCCTTGTGTGTGGTTACACTCTCGTTTTTCATTTCTTTTACATTAACTTTCACTCAAGTTTACTTCTGTTCTTATTTTCGCATTTATGGTTGTTAAGCGCGTGTTGAGTCTTTCAGATTTAACATGTTCTCTTTTGTTTTCATTTTCGTTTTTGTTTTTAGATGCATTCCCCATTTTTTGTGGGAACTTTAGTGGTTGTTGTTTTTTATAATTTTCCTTATTCCTTATAAATTATTTTTCAATGGAAAAAATCGCGTTTTGTTTTTTATTTATTTTTTGTTTGTTTGTTAAGAAGTCCTTTTACACAATCACCTTTATTGGATGTAGTTTATGAGGTATTTGGTGATTAGATCTGAAAGAGAAATGAATGGGGATTAGTACGAGCGGAAATATGAGAGGAATATATTTTTTCCTGCAATTAAGATAAAATTCACATGTGGGGGAGTGTACATCACTGAATGGGTATCCATTTTAATTGGATTTCGTTTTCGGGTTGCGAGTCGCTGGTGTATTCAAGGTTTCGGGCGAATGGGGACATTCTGTTTCAAGTCTACGTATTCACAAGTGACATATCACATGCCACGAGAATGATTCATTATACGAATTATTCAGACTAATGCTCTTTTTGAACGGGAAGGGACTTTTGTTGCTCTCCAGTTGGCACGACTTGTTGCCAGCTATATTCAGTTACATGCAAAAAGTTGGAGACTAAGGCGCTTGGTTGAAGTAATTTGTATTGATTTCCACAAACTCACACAGAGCATGGGAACAACTACAGGCATGGACTCTGTCAAAAAGAAGCAGCTCTTGGCAACTATAGCTGAGAGTATACGCGAAAATCGTGATGACACGATTCGCCGATGTTAACTGTTATCGCGCCATGTCAAAGGACTATACTTCAAGGACAGGGTACGCTCTGGTTTTAACAAGATGGCGCCACGAGCCATGCAGCCCTTGAAAAAAGAGGCATTTTGCTAAGCATTCATTTCATGTTTTGCTACGATAAAATGACCACCTAGACCTGGGGATATGGATAGTCTCAAGCCCCTTTGAAGGCAGCGTTACTCTTGATATCAGCAAGATATCATTCGCTATGCTTTAACGAGTCGCCAAAAATTTGACATTCCGAGTGATCGACCTCAGACGTAGTCGTGGCAAAAATGTACATGTCATCTTTTCAAAAAAGGAAATGTCATGAATTCTTCTTTTAAGTTCACTTTCGAATTTATAGTTTTTAGTCACGCTATTAACTGCTGGAAAACAAAACGAATTTAAGATGAAGCATTTGAAGTTTGGGGCGGTTATAATATGGGTGGCGCTATAGCCCGGCCTAGCTTCTCAGCAACCACTCGTGTTGTGCGTGCTATTGTTCTCTCACGAGTGGAAGGGACCTACTGTTTAAAGCCGATTCCGAACGGCGAAGTTTGAGAAGCTTTTTCTGGACAAGAAATCGAAGAGGCATTGCCAGTGACTCGAAAGAGGTGGGGTCGTGAAAATTATTCTTGTCGCTCAGAGCTGGAATCGAACCGACGACGTCGAGGTTGGGGTCGACGCACATACCCACAACGCCACGGGCCACCACCATCGTTTGGGGCGGTTGTCCGAATTAAATTATCCGAGGAGTTTATAACTGCGACGGAGTCAAGTTATTTTTTTTTTTTATTCGGCTTTGCTTGTGAAACTCGAACGCCGACACCAGAGGAACAATCTTTCAAAAGTCCGTCCAACTACTCGCATATGCCGACGATATTGACATTATCGGAAGAACGCAGCGTGATCTCAATGGCGCTTTTGTGGGTATTGCAACGGAGGTCGCGAAGATGGGTTTAGCGGTAAACGAGGGTAAGACTGTCGACGAGAAAGGACATCCAACACCGACGTCTCGGTCAGAACGTCACGGCAGACAGATATAACTTTGAGGTAGTCAAAAACTTTGTCTACCTAGGAACCGCTATCAGTTCAGACAATGACACCAGCGCTGAAATCAAACGAAGAATAACTCTTGCCAATCGGTGCTTCTTTGGGCTAAGAAAGCAATTGGTAATCAAAGCCCTCTCTCGAACAACCAAGGCAACGCTTTACAAGACCTTAATCGTCCCTGTCCTGCTATATGGCGCGGAGGCATGGACTCTGTCGAAAGCGGATGAAGCAGCTCCTGTTGGCACAATTTGTTGCCAACTACATGCGGTTACATGCAAAAAAAACTTGGTTTATTACTTATCAACTTTGGGATTCTTTTTATTGAAAACAGAGCATCTCTTTAGTCGCAATTATCAAAAGGCTCGAAGCAATAGCGTTGCATTTGTGCAGATAACGTTGGAATCCACGGATCAATTTCCCTTGTTTAATTTGGACCTTGCACTCATCTAACCTACGTATACGCTTCTTACGCCACTTAGCTCTCATTTTGCTTCTGATTCAGGGTGGAATTGGAGAACAACTCTTCACTTGTGGATTGAGAACGAAATATATGGTTTTGGGGGCTTAGAAGAAGTACTTTGCATTGATTCCCTTTAACTCTTCAGCTAACGGCAGCTTTTTAAATGGAGCAGGGTATAAAATCCAACGGAGACAAATTCGGAAACTAGAAACCTCATTCGCCGGGAGTCCGAATTTTACGTCTCTCGTCCAAATAGCACAAGCGAACGTTATGTTTCTTGTGAATAATGGTCCCACTCAGAGACAGCTGTGAGAAAATCCATCAACGTCCTGATCGATGTGTGGCGCTGCATCAGCGTATTTGAAACTCAATTGAGAAATGAGATCGAGGACGCTGATCAAGCGTGCGACTTGACGCCTTTAAACTACATCTCTGCAAGCACGAGCTAAAACATGAGATGCCGGCGTTAGGAACAGCGATGTTTGCCTATACTGTGCTTCACTCTACAACCAACTGCGTGTAGTCATTGATAAAAAAAAAAACCTGGAAACGCACTACCTAAGTAAGGGTTACCAAGGCTTCTTCCGCTCAAAAAAAAAAAACCATTGACAGTAAAAGGGGACTAGGACATTCACCATTTGTCAGATAAACACCAATGTTCGGCGTCTCAGTTTGGAAATAAAGAAAGTTGTCAACTATAGTACACATGGCTTCTGTCTAATGCAGTCACCAACCTTACCCCGATGGCAAATAAATATCAGCCAACCCCCTTAGACTGAAGACACTAAAGCAGGTAGGTATGTAGTTGTTTAGAGAGAACCTAAAGCACTGTCTGCTGCTTTAATGTCGATCTGATTGTAAGATTGAGGAGTATAATTGAGATATCCCTAAAACCTAGTTCTTCCATTTCTTTTGTAGTCATTTCTCGCTCTCTGGCTCTAGCAAGTGCCGGGCAGTTACAAAATAAATGTGGTAAGGTTACCCTCTCATCAGTGGTGTTGCGACAGTATGAGTTCTGTGGGATACCAACCTTTTTGGCATTTCCTATCGGCCAGTGTCTTGTACAGACCGTCACCAATCTTGCGTTATCGCATCGGTTTCGCCGTAGGCAATCGTTTATTCGTTTCATCAGCCATCTTTCCACTTAGATTTTATTCAACTATTCGCAAAATCATCGCTACTCCAAGCCGTCTTCGAGATATCTCTCAAAAACGAGATGATATCGCTTTTAAATACCTCCCATTTGGGTGCCGGAACACTGTGACACAGGCAACAACAAAGCCGATGAACTCAGGAGATGTGTTACAACAGCTACCCAAATCAGGGGGAGAATAACTCTCTATGAAGCAAACCCTTGCCATCAACCACAAGTGGATAGAAGGTACCATCTGCTGTAAAACAAAGTGTATACAGTCTGAACTTAATCAGGAATGATCACACTGTCTGCTCAAAATAAGCAGCTGCATGTCTGCTAAATGTGTGTGACATAACTAAATATAGCACAATTGGCAAAAGCTTTCTGTATAAAGATGAGAAAGTGCACATGGTCGCTACATATACAATACTCTGACTAGTCGTAGGTTAGGTGAGGTAGTAGCGGCAGTCACACTTAGGCCAGAGTAGGCCCATTGTGATACCACGCGGATTGACGTGTCCTAACGCTGGAACCAGATGGTGCTGCTGATGAGCCGATTTAGTTGGCCAATGCTGGCACTTTTTAGCTCGTTACGATCGCTGAAGTAGTAGGCTCCTAGATGCAGGAACCTACGACTGGCAAGAGCACTGCAGGAGCAGAGAAGGTGATGAGTATTTTCTTCCTCCTCTTCATCCATGCAGCTTCTGCAAAAATCATTATATGGAGCACCCATCCTGCGAGCATGAGCGCCAATTACACAGTGCCCGGTTATCACTCCAATGAGGGTCCTTAATGAGGGCTTGCTGAGTCCAAGTAGACCGAGTGACCGTTTTAGGTTAAGTGATGGCCAGATTTCTTTTGTTTTAAGGCAGGTGGTGCCTTCTAGCTATTTGTAATTGGGCGTTTTAGTTGTGTGGATCTTAAGAAGATGGATGGACACCACAGCTCCGGCCCGAAGAGTCTTCGATACCGAGCCATTGGGACAGCGCAACAGAGGACGTCCTCGCACTAGATGGCGCACGCAAGTGGAAAAGGACCTCAACCAACTTGGTGTGCGCAGCTGGAGGCAGCTGGCAAAAGATCGTGCTGGCTGGAGAGGCATGTTGGTTGAGGCCCAGGTCCACCCTGGACAGTAGCGCCAATCAAAGAAGAAGAAGCTGTAGCGATCGGCATGGAATGCGGTACCCCTGCTATCGATAGGGATGAGGTTGTACCACACCTAGCGAGTTCGTCGGCTTTGCAGTTTCCTGGTATGTCACAGTGTCCCGGCACCCACATGAGGTGAATGCTAAAATGCTCGGCCATCTCGTTAAGAGACAGCCTGCAAATAAGGTATAGTCGTAGATACGGACACATGTTAGGTTACGCTTGGGAAGGAGAGTGTGATAGTTGAAATTCACTTCCAATCTGGGGCCAAAGGGAGTACGCACTTCTTCTAACCTCGTCGCTATGTCCGCAGTTTCTGTGAAGACTATGACTCAGAGAAGCTACGCACCGAGCTGGAGAGAGGCAAAGCAAATGTTGGATCATCTCGGTTTCTTCCTCGTGACCGCAGCTCCGGCAGAGATCGTTGGATTAGAGGTTGCATTTTCAGAGCATTATTCCAATCAGACAGGACACTGTCATACGATGTTATTGTTAGTCAAACCACAATGGATTCGTACCCTGTGGACCATGAAGATCAAAAATTCCATGCTCTTGATGTCTTAGCTAGTTCCGGCAGAGAGATTGATATCCACGTCATTATCGATTATGACTTGAGCCGCCGCGCACATCTCTTGAATCATCCGCCCAAAACGTGGACAACACCAATGTCTTCATGATGTATGTATATCAGTGCAGAGAGGATTACATACATCTTGATTTTACATACATCTTGATCTTGGAAATATTTATATTCAACCTTATACCGTCTTCCAGACATACATCTTGGTTTCTGGAAGACGGTATAAGGTTGAATATAAATATTTCCCCAAAAATATGTCTAAATTCGCTTGTTCAGTTTATCGAGTTACAGAACGGAAGCTTATTTGTTACGTCGAATTTCACTTGATCATCAAGACATCCTGGCATGTTTTTAGAATATATACAATCACATTAGCTTAATTGAGGGACAGGCTATCGTTGAAAATCATGGCATCGACCAGCCAGCAAGATGGTATAGCCAAAGACTGTACATTGCTCGCAATTATCCTTTCCAACACTGAGACTATTCTGGACTTTCACTCTGATATTGACAAGAGTTAAGAAGGCAGCCTGTGTCCTATACCAGAGCAACAGGACATTCGGCAAAAGATGGAGCCCAACAGCCAAGACAATCATGTGGATGTATCCAGCGATTGTGTAGTATGGTGGCAGGCCCCACTGAAATCAACTAATCATAAACTGCTGACTATAATAGAATACAGAGATTTGCATTCCTAGGCGTTACGAGGAGAAATCTCCACGACACCGACAACAGGCCTAGAGGTGCTGTTAAATTTTCTACCATTTGACCCTTCTGCAAGCTACTGCTGCCAAGGGTGCAATTAGAAGTGTTCAAAGTACTGACCGCAAAGTTCTATTTGACATGCTAGCATACTGAACAGACTACAAATTGAACATATCGAAAGCGACTGGGATGGGAGTGTTTCCATACCTCGACTTTGAAACTCCCTTCAAATGTTATTTCCAGTCGAGAGAGGATTGGACGATAAGTGGCCCCATCAACAATTCGATCATTCCGGTGTATGGTGATGAGAACTGTGGTTCGAAGATGCAAACAGGCACAAGCGCGGGCATTCGCGAATGTGAATACGAATGAAGTATCAAGAAAACAAATTGGGTCATTCGAATGACGTTGCGTACACGAAGAAAATAGCACACCTCTCACTATCTATGTATCTCATTCTCCAAGCATCTGCGGATTGAGAAACAGAACTCTGAAAGCATACTGCTGCCAACACATTCAAAATCTAAGAGATGTGTTAGGCTCGCTCGGTTCAACAAAGACCTGAGTGTGACAAGATTCGGCTCACCAACCCGTTTATCTAACCTAATCTAACTCTCTACAAACAATGAAGTCAAATGGCGAGTGTGAGAGTGTTTCAATTTGTTTCTCTTTGCTGCCATTAATCGATTACTTTCTAATCGGTTCAATTGGAGCGCTTGTAAGGCAGTGTAGACGTAAATAAAAGCAGTGAAAAGTTCTAAACGGTGTCACAGATAAGCGCCCCTTGTACAAAACATGCCGTGAAGGCAATCACAACCAGGTTTATAGAGAAATACACATTTTATCGAAAAAGGATTAGCTCTTGTGGTAAGGAAGTTCACTTGAAAAGAGCAGTAGTTTCCATGAATTCCGTGAATGGGCACAGATGTGGCAAAGAAAGAGTTCAAGTTCTAAAATTGTATGAAATTAACAACGCAACTGTTGCCTCTGGATACCATTGGACCTGGACTTCAAGCAACAAGCCAGCACAATCTTTCGCCAGCTACCTCCACACACTGAGTTGTTTAAGGTCCTTTTCCATTTATGTGCGCCATTTCATTCGAGGACGTTCCCTGTTGAGTTGCCCCAATGCTTGGGAACAATAAGGCTCTTCGTGCTGGAGCTGTCGTGTCTATCCGCTCTACATGATCTAGCCATCTGCTTAAGATCAACGCTTAGTTGATCCGTAGACAGCCCGTACAGTTCGTGGTTGAATATTCTCCTCCAGACGCTATCAACGTAAACAGGACCAAAGATCGTACGTTTTCTCTCAAAACAACCAAGAGCTTCCTCATCTGCTTTCAACAGCGTCCATGTTTTTGGACCATAGAGCAGGACATGGATGAACCCAGAGTTTGCTAGAAGCTCGACTACTGCTTCTCTACATCGCTACATGTCACACGAACTCAATCTTGCTACGCGTTGACGGTCACGTTGGATGCGGCGCACACAAGGGGACAACGATTTCCATCCGACTGCACAGAAGGAGTCCAGGAAGGAACTACAATACACAGACATGAAGTGCAATTCATAGCCAAACATCGTTTGAAACGCACTGAACTCGATTAAACATTCGCTCCACTGCCATCGGATGACACGAGAGCTAGCTCTGCTACAAGACTCGCTCCTTGCCACGCTGAACACATTTTCAATTTCCAATATCAACTCGTGCAATTCCAACCGGTCGCAAAGGTCATCATCGCAATACTCATTTCATTTGAATATTTATTGTGATGCTTATGAATTTCATTCGATTCTCAATTCATAAAACGAAAGTTATTTCCCCGCGAATGACAATGACGAACATCATTCACACCTGCGGACCTCCCACTCCCGGTGCAACTGCAACGAGAAACCCTCCGTTTTATGACACCATTCATATTTGCACCGCGTCTTCGAAGAAAGCACTCCGCCCACCCCAGTGCACTTGATTATCGACTCGAGGAGCTGTAACTTCGTTCATAAATTACACAATTTCCAATTCTTCTACACTTCCCAAGCAGACGCGACAACGTCAACCAAGGCAACCAGCAGTTCACGGTTCTTTTATGCACCGTTGGCTTCCACAAATTCTGTCAATAACAGCTCAGCGCAGTCGATACGGTTACCTGTCACCCGGCCCTCGCACACCCGCCGGACGACCGATAAACTTTATAATCACAATAAAAATTATCGCCCTTCATTCGTCTGCGTGCACTGAGGGACAGGGCACTGTGTAAATCAAACATTAACCTTTCATTTCATTTCACTTCATTTGAAAGATGGGTGGTGACATCAGGGGGAAATGGAGAAAGCACAAGTGCAGTAACGCATTGTTGCCACGATTGTTCAGCCGTTGGCCTCTGGAATTCCATCAGTCTCTGTGCTGGCACACAAGAATGTCAAAATGGCATAACTCCGTAATCCATTCTCGAATACCATTACCATCCGGCGACGACGTGCTCCCCCTCCCCGCGGCTGTGCGCGCACATTATTCATCAATTTTCCAGAATAATAGGGAAATAAATTCCCACAGAATTTGAATTTGAATTTGAATTCCACGTCCCGTGCTGATCGAAAATAAAAATTGAATTCCGAGCGATAAGGTGCACAGAAATCGCCATCAGTCACCGGAAAGATAAAGCAAGACCAGCAAGGAATCCCTCCTCTTTTCCTGCACCGGCACCTCGTCGAGGAAATGAAAAAGGATCCAGGCTGCTTTTGGGGGCATGCACTCGAGGCCAAATGCCTCCTCGGTGGCACCTCCAACAATGGAAATGAAACCGTTTCACACAAGAACGAACCAAAAAAATTTCAATAATCTCACTAAACTCACCTCTCGTTGACCTATTTCGGTCCAGCTTGATGCGCATACTGTGTGTATGCCTCGTCTGGGGATGCAGCCGTGCTAGCCTGTTCGGAATCAGCCATTGGCATTGTTGGAATTATCGTTGGCGGTGGATAGTATGGATACGATGGACTAATGTACTGCAATGATGGAGAGAAATTCTATAAAAGAAATCACACACGCGTACACAACACAAGCGCCGATTAAGAGCGGGGGATGTATGGTGTATGTGGTGGAGTTGGAGGGAGGGAAGAGAGAGAGAAAAAAAACATATTTTGCCTTAATATCGTTACACAATGAAATTTGCATTTAAGTGAATGATGGTAATAAAAATGAATTCAATATTTATTTTTTTTTACAAACTACCGCCCGTCCTTTTGAAGCTGTTACATGCGCGTTACGCCCTTGGAAGCAGCAGGTGGCTTCGAAATTAATTTGACTGGTAAGGCATGGACGCCAGGTGTCTGCTTGTGGTGTGGTTTAGCATCACTAGGGAGAGGTTGCATTGAACTTGAGACAGTCTCCTTTCGAGTTGCGGATTGTGGAAGCACCACGCACTGTTGTCACGATTGTTCATCATTGGTTCATCAGTGGTTGTCGGTTTCCACTTGAGCTGCTGTGAACACAGCCAAACGTCGTGGTTGTCGGTTTCCACTTGAGCTGCTGTAAACACAGCCAAACGTGGCCCCCGTGGGCAACAGAAGCCTTCAAGTTGTTGTGCTACCAGCATTCGAGCAGAAAATTGTGGCTCCAATTCTGGAAGAGGCTGCATTGTGCGACCTCTTTCTTGAGTGGATTATGCGGGTCAGAAAATGAAGAAGAGGTTGCATTGTCTCTCAGTTTAATGTTCCTCTAGACCCACGCAGTGTCTGCCAGTTGTCGGGTGAACCTTGCAATTTTGTCTGGAATCTGCTGGCACACTCTCTCAAATGAATATAAAGGGGTTTGCCAATAGGAACTTGACAACTTAACACTCTTTCACTAATCATCAAGCTGTCACTGTCAATGTATTCAGTAGACTCAACTCAATTTTAATCATGGCAAAGAAGAACACGAACGAGCAACAACTGAACATTTTCTACCGAAATTAGGAGTCGGTGGCTGCAACTTTAAGAGCCTCAGCTCGAATTTTCGATCTTAAATCTCGCTCGTGGCGTTGTGGGTATGTGCGTCGACCCCAACCTCGACGTCGTAGGTTCAATTCCGACCTCTGGGAACTTTTCCGATCGAGTCTCCCTTAAGCTCTCAGAGAGTCAAGACCCTGCCAGGCGAAACAATCGACGAACAGTGGAACCGTTGTCAAAACGCCATCAGAGAAGCTGCCTCTGATGTGTTGGGTTTTAAAATGCCACCTAGAAAAAACCCATGGTTTGACAACGAGTGTCGGCAGGCGCATTCAGCGAAGCTAGCAGCATATAAGGCGACGCTGGATAGAAGGACGAGAGCGGTTCGTGAGCTCTACGAACTTAAAAGAAGGGAAGAGCACCGGCTTCTCAAAAAGAAAAAGAAGGAGCATGAGAAGCGCGCGATCGAGGAAATGGAGAGGTGGTACGGCAGAAATAATGTCAGAAAGTTTTACCAGCGGGTGAAACAACTATCCAAAGGGTACAAACATCGGACAGAAGCCTGTCGGAACGAAGAGGGACAACTCGTAGTAGAGTCGCAGTCGATACTGAGAATCTGGAAGGATCACTTCTGCAGACTGTTTAACCGCGAAGAGGACACCAATACCGCTGTCAGGCAGAATGTTCCACTCAACGCAATGGACGACGATAGAAGAGAATTCCGTCCCCCCGATCTAGACGAAGTCAAGGTAGCGATATCGAGGCTGAAGTCGAACAAAGCTGCTGGAGCGGACGGATTGTCCGCGGAACTGTTTAAGGCAGCTGGAGATGATCTGGTTGGGCGCATGCACCAGCTCGTCTGTAGGATATGGTCGGAGGAAAGCCTGCCCGATGAGTGGAATCTTAGTATCGTTTGCCCGATCCACAAAAAAGGAGACCCCTTTGACTGCGCCAACTATCGGGGGATAAGTCTCCTTAACATCGCCTACAAGATCTTCTCTACCATTCTGTGTGAGCGCCTGAAACCATTCGTCAACAACCTGATAGGTCCCTATCAGTGCGGTTTCAGGCCTTGGAAGTCCACTATCGATCAAGTTTTCACATTACGGCAGATCCTCGAAAAAACCCAAGAGATGCAGATCGACACCCACCACCTATTTGTCGACTTTAAGGCCGCATATGACAGTGTGCATAGAGACGAGCTATACAGCCACCATGTCTAGTTTTGACATTCCTGCCAAACTCGTCAGATTGTGCAGGATGACGATGGAGAAATCTCGCTGCTCCATCAAGGTCGGTAACGAACTCACCGAGACCTTCAATGTCAAAAAAGGTTTTAGGCAAGGCGACGCGCTGTCATGCGACTTCTTCAACATCGTCCTGGAGAAGATCGTGCGAAACTCACACGCCAACACTAGAGGCACGATCTTCCAAAAGTCCGTTCAACTGCTAGCATACACGGACGACATTGAAGTGATTGGCCGAACTCAGCGAGCCGTCAATGAAGCGTTTGCTGGTATTCAAACGGAGGCGGCAAAAATGGGTTTAGCGGTGAATGAGGGCAAAACAAAGTATATGCTGTCATCAAGAAAGGACACACAACATCGACGACTCGGTCAGAACGTCACCATAGGCAGCTACAACTTCGAGGTAGTAAAGGACTTCGTCTACCTTGGCTCCCAAGTAAATAGTGCGAACAACATCAGTACAGAGATTAAACGCAGAATAACTCTTGCCAACCGCTGTTTCTTTGGGCTCAAGAGGCAATTGAGTAGTCGAGCCCTCTCTCGAAAGACCAAGCTCACCTTATATAAGACCTTGATCATCCCTTTTCTGCTGTATGGCGTGGCAGCTTGGACCATCTCAAGAGCGGATGAAGACGCACTTGGTCTCTTCGAGAGAAAAGTTCTGCGTTCAATCTTCGGTCATGTTTGCGTTGAAGGTTCCTGGAGAAGAAGATTCAACCACGAATTGTACGGGCTGTACAGCGACATGAGTCTAGTCAGGCGTCTACGGATTCAACGCCTAAGATGGCTACTGCTCCAGCCCGAAGAGTCTTCGACTCCGAACCAGTGGAACAACGCAATAGAGGACTACCACGAACCCGATGGCGCACTCAAGTGGAGAAGGACCTCAACCAACTTGGAGTGCGAAATTGGAGGCAGCTGGCTAAGGATCGCACCAGCTGGAGAGGAATGTTGACCGAGGCCCAGGTTCACCCCGGACTGTAGCGCCACACGAAGAAGAAGAAGGTTCGATTCCAGCTCTGTGCGACGAAACAATTTTCACGACCCCACCTCTTTCGAGTCACTGACAATGCCTCTTCGATTTCTTGTCTAGAAAAAGCTTCTCAAACTTGGCCGTTCAGAGTCGGCATAAAACTGTAGGTCCCTTCCACTCGTGAGAGGACAATAGCACGCACAACACGAGTGGTTGCTGAGAAGCTAGGCCCTGGCCCTCTACTTAAACTTTCCTTAAACGAATGTAAAGGGTCTTCCAATAAGAACTTGACAACTTTACACTCTTTCACTAATCGCCATCAGCAAACTGTCACTGTCTGTTTATTGAGTAAACTCAACGGTTTCATCGTGGTAAAGAACACGAACGAGCAACATCTGTAAATTTTCTACGGAAATTCGGAGTCGGTGTCCACAACTTTAAGAGCGTAAGCTCGAATTTTCCGTCGTGATTCTCGCCCTAGAGGCAAGACATACAAATTAGAGTCTACAAGTTCGTTGAGTGATGTTGCCGTGTCAGTGAGACAACAGGTTGGTCCAAGTGTCGTAGCCGTTCAGGCGTCCGTAGCTAACGAGCCAAATCAGTCAATTCCATGGCGTTCTCAAGAATTGGGGACCGCTCAGACCACATTACGGCGTATCTTGCGTAAGGATCTTGGTTAACACCCATACACCATCAAGCTGACTCAAGAATTGAAGTCGACGGGCCATTTGAAGCGACATACATTCTCTGATTCGGTTCTGGAGCAGATGCGCCAAGATGATGAATTTCATTGCAAAATTCAATGACAGCTAATTCTTGGCTCAAAATATGCGTTGTTGGTCGGGTGACAATGCACATGCGCTTCATGAACCATCACTTCATCGACAAAGATCAACTGACCATCTCGTTAAGAGATAGGCGGTCTTGGTGTTAAATGTGACTGCGCCGCTGCCTGGCTATCCGAACAGTCATGTGCATGACATTTTAGCCAGGACAGAGCTTCCTTTATCGCTATCGTCCTCATTTATGACCCGCATGAGTCACTAAAGGGGTCGCGATCGGTTCTGCCTGAAATACGATCCAATTATCTGGAAATTCAGGTCCTTGGTGTAGACAAACTCACCCACTCCTTCGCTGGTTAGTGCCGTTTCCATGCCGGCGCCGTTATTGGGCCATACCTTTTCATCGTCACGTTATTGTGAATGGTCAGCTTTATTTTGATTCGTGATTACCGATTATTTGAAAGATATGGACTTGGACGGCATGTGGTTTCAACAGGAAGGGCCACAAGCCACACAGCACATGTTACAATCAATTTATTGAAGAGTAAGTGTGGTGAGCGTGTTATCTCAAGAAATGGGCCAGTCGTTTGGCCGCCTCGTTCGCGCGAATTAAAGACTCTTGGCTGTGGCACTAGGTTAAGCCATTGGCTTCCGACACTGTCACTGTCACGGCATCCGACGACGTTGAAAGAGCTCAGAGCCAACATTGAACGCGAAATAGCGGCCGTCTCGTCGGAAATGTGTGGACAAGTCGTTGAAAATTGGGTTCAACGAATCGACGCCTGCAAACGTACCCGCGGTGGCCATATGAACGTAGTCGAGTTCCATTCATAAATGTACCGATTGTACTTCAAGCCGACAATTAAGTCTTAAAACTGTCTCAAATGTTTTGCGTTTGTTGTTAGACAAGTCAAGTCCTTACTGAGAAAAACCCTTAGTGATCGTTTCCCAAAAAGATAGGAGATGTGAAAAGCACCCGATTATTATTATTGGCATTCAAATGTTTCTGACGAACCTGAACAAGGAGCTAGAATCGGCTTGGACTCTCAAATGAATGCACAAACATTCCACAAGCAGCCTCAAGCTAGCGATATGAAATGCACCCGATTATGGTCTAAAAGTCCTTGCAGAGTTTCTTGAGCCAATGTGCAATCATTCGTGGAAAATCGCGAAGGCTCTGGTTTCCCTTTGAGATTTAAGGAAGTCGATTTAAGTCTGCGATGTGCAATCATCGAGAACACTGAAATGAGTGGGGTTGATTTCGGAACCATCTATTTGTCACATTAATGTCTTGCACAAGAGGTTGCTTGGGGTCTGTGCCAGCAAACATTGTCACTTTGCGACTGAGAGGAGTGACGTTGATTTCGGAACCATCTGCTTTGGCTGTCGCATTAATATCCAATCTTCTGTAGAGCCAGTGAAAGACAAACATTAGTCGCGTTGGGTTTAAGATTTGATGCACAGTCTCTGGAAAAAAAATTGTCTTGAATATCATGATTGTTCAGGGGGTGCTTTCCCATAAGCTGCATCCTCCTCCTTTCTAGTGCAGTGCCCCAATTGATCAGATGTTGACTTCGACAGACTTTATAGCGGGGGATGGCAAGTAACTTTGAATCTGCCCCCCATTAAGCATCTGCCCATCTCTACGAGTGGTGGCTGTTGCCGTTGATGATAGCTTGTTGAACGCCGGCCACACGGATGGTCACTGGACGATATCCAAACTCACTCCCGATGTGGCTTTGTCCAGGTCTTCGTCTTGTAGTTTCTTTCTTGCATAGCCTGCCTAGTGTGGATTGATGCCTACTCTTTTACAAATAATCCACATGGCTCGTTGCCCAGAAGAGATTCAAGGAGGATGTCATGTTGACGCTGACGAGCCGCATAAACTGACAAGTTCGGGTATCCGCCACTAGTCTTCTAATTGCCGCGTGGCTACCGGAGTACGTAAAACTAAGCGATTGGTGGTAGTGACCGCTTTATGAAATGATCAAAAGAGCTTTCAAAGAAGTTTCACAAGAACCCTGCTCTCGCACACTGAGTTCCATTCAAAAATGTTTTGATTGCTCTTCAAGCCGACAATGAAGTCTTTGAAATATCTCAAATGGTTTGCGTTTGTTGTTAGTCAGTCAAGTCAAGTCCTGATTGGAAACCTCTTCACAATCATTCCCCAAAAATGTTCAGATCTTCTTCTTGTGGCGCCACAGTCCGGGGTGAACCTGGGCCTCGGTCAACATCCTCTCCAGCTGGCACGATCTTTAGCCAGCTGCCTCCAATTTCGCACTCCAAGTTGGTTGAATGTTCAGATAGGAGATGTAAAAAACACTCGATTAGGGTTTGAGAATTGTTTCTTGTGCTTCAGCTTCAGTGCAAACATCTGCAACCTGCAGACTTCTGTTTCACTTTGACACGAGGGTCTCCTAGGTAAATCGCCACCACACTTACGTAATGTTCGTCTATTGAGATTACTTTGACGCTGAAACAAGTCTCTTTCGATCTGCAATGACACCAAACATGAACAATTGTCACGTTGCCACTGAGAGGAGAAGATTTAGATCTCCTTTGGCTGTCGAATTAATGTGCAGTCGGCAGAAGTTTCGGCAGAAGTCTGCACAGAGAGTGGCGTTGATTTCAGAACCATCTGCTTTGGCTGTCCGCTTAATGCAGAAGTCTGTGGAGTCAGTGGAAGACTGAAAGCAGTCGCTTTGGGTCTGGAATTTGTTGCATTGTCCCTCAAATGAATGTACAATCGTTCGTGACGAACATGGCGAAGGAGTTGGAAATGGAAATACCTTAGCTCTCAAATGAATGCACAAACATTCCCCAAGAAGCCTCAGACTCACGGTATAAAAATTACCCAAAGGCCTGGAAATGTCTGCATTGTTCCTCGACCCAATGTGCATTGATTTGTGAAGAATGACGAAGACTCTGGTTCCACTTTGGCACTCAAACAAGTTGCTTGGGGTCTGTGATGCCAGCAAACATTGTCACTTTCCCACTGAGAGGAGTGACGATGATTTCGAAACAATCTGCTTTGGCCTTCGCATTAATGTCCAATCATTCTCCAGAAGTCTGCGGAGCCAGTGAAAGACAAACAGGAGTCGCTTTGGGTTTACAATTTGCTGCACAGTCTCTGGAATGACTATACAGTCGATTCTGAAGAATCAAGCACTCATGGCTTTGATGGAACAGGCAGTCGATTTGGAGTCGGCATCTGATTTAGCTCTCAAATGAATGAATAATCACTCCATTTGGAGATCGAAGACTCAAGAAATGATCACTTTGATGCAAAAAGCAATCATTTTTGTTAAAGTAAGAGCTGCTTGGCGACTAAGTTCGTGTGCAATCAGTCCACGAGGAGCCTCCAGACTCTGTGAAATGGCCGGTTGAACGTTGAAAGAAGTCACTTTGCGTCTGTACATGTTTGCATTGTCAATACCAAGACCAGTACCATCGTCTATGTTAGTTAGTCGACACATAGGTCAGAATAGGCCAATTGTGTTACCCCAGGATAGAGTGGATCCTAGTCCAGATGGAACTCTTAATAAAGCGATGGCGGTGGCACGAAAATAATCAGCTGCGTCAAGTTGGTGAAATACATTCCACCTAAGTGACTGAATGGACGAGCAGCGCTTACAGAGAAGGTGTTCAGTGGTCTCCTCCTCCTCTTCATCTCACAAGCTTCTGCAGAAGTCATTGTAGGGAACGCCTAATCCGGTTGCACGTGGGCCAATGGCGGTTAACACGCCGATTAGGACTCTAAGATGTGGAGAGTCTTACGTTTCAAGTCGAATTGAACGTTTAGGTTTAAGGGCAGACCATGTTTGTTTCGTAATGGGGCATCCAGTTCCAGTCTGCCAGCTACGTTCGGTTTGGTCAAGTCTGAGCAGAAGTCAGGCTTTAGACATATTCATGGACGGTAGGTCGCCAACCGGAAAGAGCGATGAAGTGGTGACCTTTCTAGCGAGTCGACTTCACAGTTCTCTGTTATGTCACTGTGCCTCGTAACCCACATGAGCAGGATGTTGAAGGCCATGTGGTTAAGAGGTAGGTAATGGCAATTAAGGGACGTCTTGGCATTAAATGTGACTGCGCTCAGAGATTTGATCGCTGCCTGGCTATCTGAGCAGATGACAGTAGCTGTGCCTGAAATTGCACGGGTTTTGTTAGCCAGGACAGAGCTTCCTTGATCGCTACCGTCCTCATTTATGACTCGCATGATTCACTAATGGAGTCGCGTTCGTTTCTGACTGAAATACGGTCCAATGATCTGGAAATTTAGATCCTTGGGGTCGACACCCTCACTGACTCCTTCGCCCATCTTCGATCCGTCTGAGAAAGTTCACAGAGGAACGTCCAGCGTCTGATGTTTAGACTTCCGGGAAATTCTAAAGGGTATGCTGGTTGAGAAGTACTTCGCGAAGACAGGCTAAGGTATTGTGAGGTCTGTGTCGCCTGGCATGGAGTCGAAGTCATTGAGAATGGTTCAGTGTCCGGAGACGAACTCCTTGCACATATGTGCTGGATGTCGCCTGTCTACCGAAGGGATCAAATGGCGGAAGTACCACCGTCCAACCATCTGGACTCAGGAGTGGCAATTGACAATAAAATATGAAACACAAACAAAATACACCCCCGGTCTCTAAAATTTGAGAGACTTCGCCACAATCAAATCCAACAAGAACCGCTCGTTTGCAGCAAGCTTCCACATGCTCCTCTGCAGAAACACGAGCATTTTAGACGAAATTCATTCAAATCATGATGCTCGTCCATTAATCTGACAGCTAAGCGTCGTGTACTCCGTTAAATTGACAGCGAGGGCGAAGAAGGAGATGTCCCTCTCAGCTAAATGCGATGATACCAAAGAAGATGTGGCTAGCAAGCACGTGTTCATGGCATGAAATCTACATCAGTGAACTGCTTGCTACGTGAAGAATGACCACAACCCATAGAGTCAAGCATCTCTACTCTCTCAACATCTCTAGATGTCCACGATGGAGATTCAAAAGCAAAACTTTGCGTGCAGCAGTTCTTAGTCTGTGAACACGATGACCGACATGTGGTTTCGGCCACACGCCATCTAGCGTAATGCGCAACAAACGGATGTTCATCTAACTTCTAGCAGCTAGCAGCAGGACCTTCAAACGCAGCAACATCTCATCAAAAGACAGCGGCCCAAACCCCATCTAGTACTTACTGAATTGCCAATTTGTAGTGTAGCTAGCTGCGGCATCATCGTTCCATATGGCACTGTATCACCGCTAACCATCATCGAAATGCCACGTGGTTGAACCGGATTGACGCCATCCGTCTTGTATTGAGTCACACCCAGTTGCGGTGCCATCTGCATGTACTGAAAGCAGAAGAGACAGGCATTCAAAAAATCAAACATTCGCAACATGAACTCAGCGCGCACTTACCTGATCGTCGACCTGAGTGAGCGGTTGAGTCATCATGTAACTTGGAATCCATTGTGATCCGGCCATTGGATATGCACCGACCTGTGGTGCCCCGAAGCGTGTGTATGGCACGCCAATTGGGCCGCCAACATTGACGCTCACACCGTTCTGCTGCATCGATGGGTCATAGGTGACCGGTATGCCCTCGGCGGCGACATCACGCCACGTCCTGGCGTTCTGATCGGGACTCTTGAATGGGTTCTTCTTCTTGGGTCCACCATCGGCGAATTTCACTAGCAATGGATCTTTGGCACCCTGTATCTGATTCCCGTTGAACATCTGAATGATCTGTTCGCACTTCTCGCGGCTCTCCATGCGAGCGAAACCAACGCCTGAAAAGGGAAAGCACACACACACAGTCAGTCATCGTGGGGGATCTCTGAAGACAATCGATTACCCTTCGAGTTGCACTGCTGGTCACGGAGGATGCGTGTGGACACGACTTGACCATACTTGGAGAGCATGTTCTCCAGATCGGTCTCCTTAAAGTGCGGCGGCAAATTTGCAATGTACAAATTTGTAGGATCCTGCTCTTGTTGCTGCGGGCGCGTCCACGCATAATCATGGTCGTGGGTGAAGATGTGATGAGGCGAGCGGTTGTGGTCCGTGGTCCGCGGTGGTTGATGATTGACGCCGTCCATTTGGTTTTATTTAATTTAAAGGTTTTGCATTCGCGCAAAAATTAAATAAAAGCACGCATTGGAGGGAGGTTGTTTTTATTTACCAAACCGATTGATTTTTTTTTATTTTTTTTCGTTTTGTGGTTTCGCGCATTCGGCGGATGGAAAAAGAGAGGGAAAAAAATTCGTATATTAGTTTTCTGCGTTTGCAACAATTGCGGTTTTTGTGTGGTGTCTGTGTGTGTATTCTCATCTGTGTGTGTGTGTTCTGTGAGTGTTAGTTGGCGTGGAGAGTGTGTATTTGTTCAGCTAAGTCTATCCCTACGAGACACAATGCCTACGGTTTTTGCGTGTGTGTCTTGTTGTTGATTCTTTTTTCACTGCTTCTTCTTTTTCGTTGTGGATTTTGAGTCATGGAGGAATGCATCGCATTCCTGCCCTCAATCGGACGTGGAATGAATGCGAAATCGGGTGGTTTTAAAATATTTTATCGCACAGAGTGTGTGGCGCGGATTGAGAAAGCCCAACTGAAGGCCGCGTCAACTGAATGGAATATCATCTATCCCCGAAGAGCTGAGTTTGCTTTTTAGGAGCATCCGATGGTAAACAAAATTTGGATAGTTTTGCAAGCACGCCGTGTGGCATGTTGGCAGCCAGACAACAAATCAGTTCGCGGAGGGGGCCATGCAAATGCGACCAGGGGATTCAATGACGCTCCATTGTGTTGGCGAGTGAAGGAGTCAAGTCTGTTTATGCATTCCTGCAGTATATTGCTGCGGGGAAGGGATAAAAAACTGCTCAGTAATTCTGGGGAAATAAGAAGAACTGACTGACGGAGCACAGGTTCTGGGTGAAAAATGCAAGTTAATTTTTGATCAGAAATGTGTGCGGGTTGTCAGCGAAGAGGAGAAGGCTGTGTTGTTGACATCGTGTGGCCACTGGACATGGACGCTGGGATGAATTTAGCTCAGCTTGGGTGTCAGTCTAGGGCTTCGTGCAGCTCGGGAGAACGCAGATGGAATCGCTCGGATGAATTCAGCTCAGCTTGGGTGTCAGGCTAGTGCTTCGTGCAGCTCGGGGGAACGCAGATGGAATGATCATTGTGATGGCACGACTGTTTCGTCCCTAGTAGGTTAGGTTAGGTTAGGTTAGGTTATTGGACTGTCAGCACACTTAGACCATTGTTGATCCATTGTCATACCCAGCACCGTTAATTTAATGCCAACGGTGAATGATGACTGAACCAAATTTGAAAATCAGATGAAAGCAAAGTTCATTTGAGATTCAAAAGGTGACTCCTACAACCAAGGAGGCGCACCCAACCAACTGCGCTCCATTTTTACTAAAAACTGACCTGAGACATAGGCGATGGCTTGTAGACAGAAAACTTTGGATCTTCGGCAAACCTTGGATCTGCAAAACGAAAATGAGACATAGACCAGGCTTGTGCGCAGAAACTATGGATCTTTGGAAAACCTGGGATCTGCATCAGACCCATAATCAATTTCTGTATCCTTGCTTATTGGTTATTGCTGACTGTCTGTCGGGTTGGAAGATAGTTGTCATGATCATCGTCTGCAGCAGCATTCCGTACCATGTAACCCCACGTTTCAAGAAGAAAGGACAGATTAGTCATCTTCCCAGTACACAGTCTCTGCGGAAAGAACACACTTCGAACAGTTTGAACAATTACAGGGAAAAAGTTCTTGTCCATAGCTGTCTCTCAGGCTCTTTTAAAATTAGGTTCCAAACAACAATATCGTAGACTCAGCTGAGTCAGGGCAGATGGATGCTCCATGTATCAACAAAGTTGAAGAAGGCGACCGTGCCACAAAATGACGAATCGTAGTGAATGAGATGAATGTTGATTGTCGGCGTTACAGGCTCCACTTGTTTTGTCGTCCCGAAGAGCATTCGACTCTAGGCACACATGGCGGAGAACAGTTGAAGAGGAATCGAGTTCTTTAGGAATGAGTTGGAGGGAGCTCAAGCGCGTTGCAGAAATTCGAACGAGATGGTGCGCAGGCTTGGTTGACGTCCTATGCCTCCCGAGGGGGTTTAAGGACTCAAGTAAGTAAGTAATAACATTCGGCCCCAAACCTGAGGGACAACGCAACGAAACAAGGCCCGAATCTTCAACTCGACGGACTGTAGAAGCTAGTTTTAATGGCCCGAGGAGTCCTCGACCGCAAACATGTGGGACAACGCAACAAACAAGGATGGAGTCTTCAAATTCGGCGGTACTGTAAATGCTAGTTTTAACGGGCCGAAGAGTCCTCGACTCCAAACCTGTGGAACAACGCAATACAGAAGGACGTCAACTCTGTGCTAGCCAAGAACTCCTCCAATTGATTGAGACCTAGTTCCACTCCAGACGGCAGCGCTAAAGAAAGAGGTTTACCAAGAGATCCACATTTTAAGCAATATGGCATACAGTCCAGACTCTACCAAGATTCCGAGTGGAGAAGGATTGCTGCAAAATTAGCAACAGGTCCGTGGTGACTGGAGAATCTTGTCAAAGCTCAGATGGAACTTAAACGGTAGCTTGAGGACCTACTCGTGCTGAATCTCGTCTCTAGTCTGCACCGTTTCTAGTTCTTCATGATAAATTGAAGAAATTTGTCTCAGATTAATAAAGTGTAGGTGGACCAAAGATGTTTCAAGGCTAGCCTCAGATTAATAATATAATATGGGTGGCGCTACAGTCCATAGAGCACCAGGGCCTAGCTTCTCAGCAACCACTCGTGTTGTGCGTGCTATTGTTCTCACACGAGTGGAAGGGATCTACAGTTTAAAGCCGATTCCGAACGGCGAAGTTTGAGAAGCTTTTTCTAGACAGGAAATACTCTTCGAGCATTGTCAGTAACTCGAAAGAGGTGGGGCAGTGAAAATTGTTTCGTCGCACAGAGCTGGAATCGAACCTACGACGTCGAGGTTGGGGTCGACGCACGTACTCACAACGCCACGGGCCACCACTAGCCTCAGATTGGTGGATATCAAAAGAAGATAAAGAGGCTCTTGGACTTTTTGTGGCAGCAGTTCTGTTCGAATCTGAACCTGTCGGACAACACAACAGAGGACGCCCGCGTTTACTGTGGCGCACCCAAGTGGAGAAGGACCTCAACCAACTTGGTGTGCGAAACTGGAGACAGCTAGCCAGAGATCGCGCTAGTTGGAGAGGCATGTTGGTTGAGGCCCAGGTCCACCCCGGACTGTAGCGCCACACAAAGAAGAAGAAGAAGTTCTGCACGTAATCTGTAGTCGAATGGCATAAATGGCGATGAAAATTGTCCAGGGATCCAACACATGAGACGCCTAGAGAGTCGAATACAGCGAATACAGAACTCAGCTCGGAGTGGGTGTTGTGGCCACAATGTTGCAAAAAAAATTAAACACTTGTTTGACAGCCGGTGTTTTCTTTATTTCGCAACGAAGAGAAGAGAGCTAAAATTGCATTCTGCTTTTATTTATAGCAAAGCGAGATTCCGGTCGATTACCTGATCAGGTGGTCTGAATATTATTATTTTTGCCAACAGAGGTCGCTGACTGAATGATCAAAAGCTTCAGTTCTGCACAGGGTGCTTTGAATGTGAATTAATATGTTCTTTTTACTTTCGCCCACACTAAGGATCTTGGGCTTGAAGACGTTGAGCCTAAGCAGAGGATTGCCCGTGTCCGCCCGTGTTTAAGGCGTGACACATTCCTGAAGATCGCCTCGCTGTGCCGAACTGAAGACAGTACTATTGATTGCCATAAAAGTGCTGCCTCGACTGTGAACTGGGAGAACATGAGCACTAGAGGTCTCTGGTGGTCATTCAATTTGGTATTCCAGGGACACATGCAAAATCTCAAAAGGAGATGTAGAGGACTTTAGAGAAAAGGGTCTACATTCAGTTTTTAGTCCCGTTCGGGTTAATGGTGTTTGCAGAAGAACAAGAGTCTGGCTGGGTGACGACGAGGGCATGGAGACATTTTTCCAGAACGAAGAGTATTCGACGGACGAGGTAATAGAGGCCGATCACGAAACCCTAGCCGGACACAAGTGGGGAGACATTACAGTCAACTTGGTTTCCCTAAATGAAGACAGCTGGCTAAAGGTGTTTTCAACTGGAGATGCTTGTTGATTGAGGCCAGATCCATTTCGGATTGTAAAGCGAATGCAAAGACGAGCTTAATGATTCTTTCCCAGGACAGCACATGTGAGACAACAGGCCAGCACATGAGAACTGAAAGAGGATAGAGATTCTTCAAAACTTAATTGGCAGGACAAAGGATAGAGATTCTGCTCTCGCTACTATTAACTCAGTCCTTGTCTAAGAGCCTGTGGTACAGAGCAACAGAGGTCGCCGACGTCTATGGTGCCGCAATCAAGTTGAAAAAGATCTCAACCCACTTTGCTGGTCAACCTGAAGACAGATGCTTGTTGGTTAGAACCCAGGTTTACCGCACTGTAGGGCCTCACAAAGGAGAGGCCACTATGTCCCTGGAATGCCAAGACAGAGTAGTAAGTGTAAAGTGTAAATCTGCAACGACGACTGTGCCCGACAGTCGCTAGGCATTGTACTTAACCGCCTGGGTTTTATTTTCTAAACTATTCATTGTTCTCTTATTACAAGTGTTCTTTTGGGTTCGCTCTAATTTGGCCGCGTCAAGCTTTAATGTATCCAGGATCAAAACAACAGCAATACTTAATTGGGAAGACAGCCTTGCACATTCAAGATTGCCCTGTACTCCATAATAAAGTGAGGCAACTGTCTGAGATGGACCAGCCCTTAGGTTCCACAGCAACGGGCTTACTTTGGCCTACAAAATGTGGCTGATTTCTGCTGTCAGCCCCACCAACTTAGCCCTACGTCCACCAATTAGAGGTGTTAGGTAGGTTAGGTAGTAGTGGCTTAGGCCAGAGTAGGCCCATTGTGATACCACGCGGATTGACGTCTCCTAACGCTGGAACCAGTTGGTGCTGCTGATGAACCGATTTAGTTCACCAATGCTGGCACTTTTTAGCTCGTTACGGCTGCTGTAGTAGTACGCTCCTAGGTGCAGGAACCTACGACTGGCAAGAGCACTGCAGGAGCAGAGAAGGTGATGAGTATTTTCTTCCTCCTCTTCATCCATGCAGCTTCTGCAAAAATCATTATATGGAGCACCCATCCTGCGAGCATGAGCGCCAATTACACAGTGCCCGGTTATGACTCCAATGAGGGTCCTTAATGAGGGCTTGCTGAGTCCAAGTAAATCGAGTGACCGTTTTAGGTTAAGTGATGGCCAGGTTTCTTTTGCTTTAAGGAAGGTGGTGCCTTCAGGCATTTGTTAATACTGATTTTAGTTGTGTGGATCTTAAGAAGATGGATGGACACCACAGACACCACAGTCTTCGATACCGAGCCATTGGGACAGCGCAACAGAGGACGTCTTCGCACTAGATGGCGCACGCAAGTGGAAAAGGGCCTCAACCAAATTGGTGTGCGCAGCTGGCAAAAGATCGTGCTGGCTGGAGAGGTATGTTGGTTGAAGCCCAGGACCACCCCGGACTGTAGCGCCAATCAAAGAAGAAGAAGAAGCTGTAGCGATCGGCATGGAAGGCGGTACCCCTGCTATCGACAGGGATGAGGTTGTACCGCACCTAGCGAGTTCGTCGGCTTTGCAGTTTCCTGGTATGTCACAGTGTCCCGGCACCCACATGAGGTGAATGTTATAATGCTCAGCCATCTCGTTAAGAGAAGAAGAGTTTTTGAATAAAACATGACATTGTCCAGCGTTTTTATTCCGCCTGACTGTCCGAACAGATGATGGAAGGAACAGATCATCCACCTCGTTAAGAGACAGCCTGCAATTAAGGGATGTTTTTGAGTAGAACATGACACTGTCCAGGGATTTTATGGCGGCCTGACGATCGGAACAGATGGTGATGTCAGTTTTTCATATCACGTTGCTTTTGAGCCAAGACAGCGCCTCTTTAATCGCTATGGTTTCTGCCTGAAAAACGCTACAGTGATTAGGGAGCTTCACGGAGATAGCAATGTTGAGGTCTTGTGAATAGACACCCGCACCCACCCCTTCTTTTGTCTTTGATCCATCTGTGAAGATGCGCGGAGGATCTTTCAGCGTTTGCATGTCAGTCATCCAGTTCGATCTGGAAGGAATGCTGATTGAGAATTTCTTTTCGAAGATGGCCTGGGTTGTAGGCGGTTGGTGTCGCTAGGTAGGAAATTGAATTCCTTGAGAATGGTTGAGTGGCCAGTGTTAAGGTCGGACCACAAACGATGTGGTTTGAGTGCTTGCTGCTGGTTGGTTCTCGAATATTTCCAAAGGTGGGGGATGGAGGAGAATATTCAGGCGGAGTACTTCTCAGTGCCTCGCCGACACACAGGCAGGCTTGTACTCTTTGTACTCGGTTGAGTGCATTGCAGTTGACAGCCTTGTTTAGTACTGTCCACCAAACTGAGACACCATACAGAAGTGTCGGTCTGACGATAGAGGTGTAAATCCAGTGAACGATGCGTGGTTGTCGGCCCCATTTGCATCTAAAAAGTGAAGAAGAGACTTTTTTCCTGGATATTGAGCTTCCAAATTAGAGGTGTGCTTGGCTGCTCTCCGACTGAAGGGAATGCCTAAAATTTAATTGCGACTCCGTAGAACATCAAAATTCACAACGAAAAATTCCCGCTCAAGCTTCTGTGTGCAAAATGAGATTTTTGTCTTGTGTAATTTTTGGTTCAAACATTTCCAATAAATGCCTACAGTATTATCCTGCCAATCGATAGACTATACATTTCAGTTCAGTGCAATCAAATCTCAACAACAACACAAAAAGCAAATATCCTGCACTCATCAAAGAAACACACATTTAATTACAATTGTTCTGGTTTTTTGTTTGTTTTTTTGGTTTTTTTCGGTTTTTTTTCATCAAAGAAACACATCCTAAGGAACTATTTTCTTCTCGATTTAAACTCGCTACTGACAAATCTATTTGACACTAGTTGACAACAGTTTGATAAGTAAATATAGATATATAAGAGTAGTTAAGTATATTTATGGCCGGCTCACTATTTAGTGTAAATATATTTATATATTTATAAAACATTATTATGGTATATATTTGCAAATATTTAGAAAAGAAAAACACATAATAAATGAAAAGAGTATGGATATATATATGAGGTGAGAAAAGAAAGAATTCTCATCAAGAGAGCAGTAGTAAAGTATCTAGATGTTGGTTTTAAATTGCTTTTGTTTAAGTTATTACCGAATAAGAAAAATTATTCAATTACTTTTTGTACACAAAAATACATGAATGTATACATCAAAAAAAATTAGCTAGTCTCTAGTTAATGGGGGGCGGGGACGTTACTAGATTTAACAAAATTATGAGGGATTAGATGCGATTACGCGCTCTCACGATTCACAGTCGCATGGATTTTGGATTTCGTGCTTTTATACACAATTACAACGGATGGTGGTTTTTGTTTTCTTTGTTTAAACAAAAAGTGTATTAATTCAGTTGAGATGATGAATGTTAACGTGACTGTGAGCGGGGTGTGGTGC
Source organism: Eristalis arbustorum (assembly GCA_916610145.1). Classification (NCBI taxonomy): domain Eukaryota; kingdom Metazoa; phylum Arthropoda; class Insecta; order Diptera; family Syrphidae; genus Eristalis; species Eristalis arbustorum. Next base: position 6,799,061 of record OU744318.1, read on the forward strand.
TGCTGCTGCTGATGGTGGTGGGCGGCCTTTGGACTGGAGGGTGTGTTCGTTTTGTACAACGTGACTCGTCGACTGGTGTTAGTTTGTTTCTTTTAATTGGAATCTGATTTGCTTTTCACACGACAATGGAATTAGTCAACACATACTTGGTTAATTGAGCATTGATTGTTTGGTTTGGTTTCGTTTGTGTGGGTTGTCTTTGTGTTTTTATTTATGTGCCACTCATGCGACGACTACTTTCGACAGCAAGCTCTTCCATCTTGCCAGCAAGGGAGGTGAAGCTTTTCCTATGTCTTACCTCTCTTGACCACAAGATGGAAAGGCTTGCTGTCGAAAGTAGTTCGTGTAAAAGTACCCTTATCACTTACTGTGAATGGAAAGAAGTAGAGGAGAAAAGAGAAGAAAGACAGAAGGAGAGTTGAAGTAACCAACACCGAAGCTTTGAAAAACAACAACAGTGTTTGATTTTCTGATTAGAGTCCTTATTGGATTTCATTTCAGATAAACGCATGTTCTGGAATTCGATTTCAAGGAAAGCCACAAATGAGGAGCGCCTTCGTTGGAAACTGGAAGTGGATACTCTGGCAATTATGTCAGTTGAAAGTTGAGAAGAGTGAACAGAGCTCAAATTGACTTCGCCGAGAAATGGCTTCTTTCGCGAAATATAAATGGGGACGTCGATGATGAATTATCTAAGGGATACATTTGCAGTCAAAAAATGCCACCAAAAGTGAGGGGAATAGAGCAAACGAAGAGGATTGTTCTTTGGTCGTGGAAGCACAAGTCCCAACGAGCTTTTAGGTCAAGTCAGAAATAGTCGAAAAAATCCCATCCCATCGGACGATCGGTGAATAAATCCACGTGGCGTGTCTGAAGCTGAAGAAATCATTCCAACAGAAAAAGTTTTCCACGTGATGTTGCCCTGATTAATCGCACTTGACTGTAAGCCCAACCGAGTGACCACTATAAACGAGAGGTTGACAAAGTTCAGCAGAACATCGAACGAGTTTTTACGTCGCTTCGTTGCCGTGTATGGAACATGGATCCTCTTGAATATAGACGACATTCAGTGAGAACCGAGCTCGCCGTTATCTTAAATAAAAAGCAGAAAGTTTGTGTGTCTGACCGATAAAGGCTCCGAAGCTACACGTCGCAGAGCTCTGAAATTTTCAACAAAACTCATTCTAAAATTTAGATGCTGAATGTGACAATTTTTAGGTCGGTACGACATAGGAATCGGAAGTTACGAGCACTTTTTAAACGGGAATAAATTTCTCAAAATAAGGGTGGTTTCATCAATCCGGTATGAAACCATTTCAAGCTGCGTAGTCGTGAATATCAACCATCTCCCAGTGTGTTGAAACGTCCATATATACCAGGTATACCGATATGAAGAGCGTCAAGATACAAATGTCTCGATAGGGAACATTTGTTGTGAACGAGCCCTTATTTTTTTTGTGTTTGTTAGCTATGACATCTGCGAAAAATATTTAGAATACATCAAGTCATTGAACAGACAAAATCATAGGTCTGTTCTAATTGCTGTGAAATTCACAGGAAAAATGTCCAAAGCCGTTCCATTTGCTGATTTTTTCGTAGTTTTTGACAGAAGAGCGTGCTCACGAGAGAGTAATTGAAGACTGTCAAATTCAAAATAAAAGCAACAAGCGACAGTTCATTCAGAATTGAATATATTTTTTGACATTTCTTGAATTCTGTGAATTTCTACGAAACGTCGTTCACAAGCTTGTGCACAGTTTCTCTCTTAAAGAGAGATTTTTACCCCCACTTCTGACAATTTGCTCAACTACGAATTTTTGTGCACAAATCAATTGGAACAGACCTCATATTTTTTCATCGTGTTAAAAATGTCGAATTTTCTACCAGAAAGTGATGATTTGCGGAAAGCAAAAGCATTTTTTGATTTCATTTGAAGAAAAGTGCTGCAGAGTCGCATCGTTAAATGTTGCACAACAAACAGTTTCTGACCGTTTAAAAGCAATGGGAAAGATCCAAAAGTGTGGAAAATGGGTGCCACCTAAATTGAATGAAAGACAGATGGAAAAACGAAAAAACACTTGTCAAATTTTGCCTTGTAAGAAAAAGCAAGCAGAAAATCGGTTATGCATCGGATTGTTACTGGCGATGAAAAATGAATTTATTTTAAGAATCCTTAACGGAAAAAATCATGGGTTAATCCGGGACAACCATCAACATCGACTGTGTTTGGTGTGTGTTTGGTGGGACCAAAAAGGTGTGGTGTACCACGAGCTCCTAAAACCTGGTGAAACCTTTAATACTGATCGCTACCGACAACAACGAACCATGCATTGATCAAGAAACGACCAGAATTGGCCAGAAGACACGGCAAGGTAATTTTGCTCCATGACAATGCACCTGCACACAAAGCAACCTTGGCTGGGAAGCAGCTACACCACCCGCCGTATTCACTAGACTTGGCTCCTTCCGACTACCCTTTGTTTTCATCGATGGGACACGCATTGGCTGAGCAGCACTTCGATTCCTACGAAGAAGTCGAAAATTGTGTGTCTGATTGGTTTGCTTTAAAAGACGAACGATTTTATTGGCGTGGTATTCAAAAATTACAGAAAGCTGGTCAAAATGTGTAGAAAAAAATGGCCAATACTTTGAATAAAGTGTTTTTACTTTCCCATAAAAATTAGTGTTTTATTTTCCAAAAAAAATTGCATACCGGTACACCTGGTAAATCCACGTGGCGTGTCTGAAGCTGTAGACATCATTCCACGTGATGTTGCCCTGATTAATCGCACTTGACTGTAAGCGCAACCGAGTGACCACTATAAACGAGAGGTTGACAAAGTTCAGCAGAACATCGAAAGAGTTTTTACGTCGCTTCGTTGCCGTGTATGAAACATGGATCCTCTTGAATATAATGCTGAGAAATAGACGACATGCGCTGAACAGACCACGTGCAGCCGAACAACTTGCGGAGCCACAAAGCGGACATTACCGCAATACAAGAGATGCGATGGGATGGACCGGGCAAAAGAAGGATGAAAAACTGGGATACTTACAGCGGTGACTGCTACAAAGAACCACTCGTGTTGTGCGTGCCATTGTTCTCTCACGAGTGGAAAGGACCTACAGTTGAATGCCGACTCCGAACGGCCAAGTTTGAGAACCTTTTTCTAGGCAGGAAATACTCTTTGAGCATTTTCAGTGACTCGAAAGAGGTGGGGCCGTGAAAATTGTTTCGTCGCACAGAGCTGGAATCGAACCTACGACGTCGAGGTTGGGGTCGACCCACAACGCCACGGGCCACCACGCAGCTAGAAGAGGACCTAAATATGTTGAATGTGCGTGCGTGGCTGGAAGCAACTAGCACAAGACCGAGCTAGATGGAGAGGCATGTTGGTTGAGGCCCAGGTCCACCCAGGATTGTAGCCGCCCCTAGATCTTTAAAAGAGAATTCGCATCGAAGCCTTTAAAGTTGATAGATTCTGGTATATAACCAGAACCAACAACTAAGGTATAGGACTAGGCTCTCTGCGCCCAAAGAAGGATTTTTATTTGAAACTTCACAGGTCATGGGTATTCAACAAAAATTCAAGTTTGACCAACGGCTTTAGCAAAGACTCCCCATTAAATCCATGAAGATGGTCGCTATGAGACCCCTGTCAAGTGTATTCTGTGTGAGCGTCAGAAGCCGCAAAATACGTTTGAGAAGAAATTGAAACACACTAACTCATTAATCGCAACAATCGGCACGTCTGGCAAAGAGAAGTCCGGTTCCATTTTCGTAAGCTAACGTCTCTCCGGACATTCAAAGTCGTTCCACAACTTGTCAAAAGCGAACAACCTTTTGACAAAAAAAACAAACAATCCTCAATTCCTGCCGCGATTTCGCAAACGAAACGTGATTCATTGAAAGCACTTAACTTCCCAATTAATTCGACTTCGACGATAGTTCACGAGCAGACGCGTCCCATCTAAAACGTAAATCGTATCTTCATCTGCGTAACCATAAAAACGATATCAGAAGTAGCGGTACGATCAATAAAAACAGAAAAATACGATGCCAATGACTGATGGCATCACCACTCGTCGCTGTGAGTCAGTGGTTGTCAGCTGCAAGGGATGACGAAATGTCGAAAAAATGTATCTGTACAGCGGATTCTTTCGCACATGAATAGGATCGACTCGATTAACCGACACTGACTCAAGAAAGGTGTGGTGGCATTTACCAAAAACGTGTTCTATTGAAATGTCCTTTCGAAACCATAACTTGGACGACCCTCTCCCAGGTCCTTCCCTCGTGGAAGGAAAAGTCCAGTCGTGGACGAAATTCATTCGAATACACTACCCCGACCAAGTCGTGTGCCTGAGCAGCATTCTTCCGGCCAAGAAGACAAGGAAACCGGAATTCTGCTACAGTAGCCAAGTCATTTCCAATGCAACGCGCCATGATCATCAGCAGGTAGCGTGATTAAAAGTGTCAGTACCAGAATGCAGTTTCACTTCAGGTTTTGTTCCAAGGCTCCGTGGTTTAAGTCACTAAGTGGGCACGTGTATCATTTAGACCTTAGCAGTCAAGCACGACGAATCGGTGACATGGTGACCTTGGAAGGGGGGTATCAGGTGCACTAAAAGTGCTTTAGGTCCAATCGAAGTCAAAGATCACTTGGGTCAGCGATACGTTGGTCATTTAGCACTCGAAATGATGTCTCCCCTCAATTAGCAAGGCACTCGAGTGAAGGGCACGCTAAATCCTTGAGACTGACTTGGAGACAGCTCAGAAGTTGGATGCCACGCTAAGTCCTTGAGACTGACTTGGAGACAGCTCAGAAGTTGGATGCCACGCTAAGTCCTTGAGACTGACTTGGAGACAGCTCAGAAGTTGGATGCCACGCTAAGTCCTTGAGACTGACTTGGAGACAGCTCAGAAGTTGGATGCCACGCTAAGTCCTTGAGACTGACTTGGAGACAGCTCAGAAGTTTGATGCCACGCTAAGTCCTTGAGACTGACTTGGAAACAGCTCAGAAGTTGGATGCCACGCTAAGTCCTTGAGACTGACTTGGAGACAGCTCAGAAGTTGGATGCCACGCTAAGTCCTTGAGACTGACTTGGAGACAGCTCAGAAGTTGGATGCCACGCTAAGTCCTTGAGACTGACTTGGAGACAGCTCAGAAGTTTGATGCCACGCTAAGTCCTTGAGACTGACTTGGAGACAGCTCAGAAGTTGGATGCCACGCTAAGTCCTTGAGACTGACTTGGAGACAGCTCAGAAGTTGGGCTAACGAACCCACTCCTCATGCCCGCCCTAGCACAACAACAAACCCCCCGACTCCATGGCTTCAGTTTGCATATTTCCACCGATTAAGTGTAAACAAAGTCACATGAATATTCAACGAGCTTTGAAGTGTCTTGTCAACAAAATGAAAGGGGACACCCCACGAGGTGTGGGATATGATGAAGAGGTTATGCCTAAAATTTAAGGAATCCCTTCAGAGGGACTGTCAAATCAAAGAAAGGATGGAAATGACCAGAGGAGGTGTGTGTGATGGCAAAAATGAAAACAAAAATAAATCTTCCTGATTCAGTGAGAAACATAAGTTGTACATCGGCTTTGGTTTATATTTACACTTGGATATAGAAACTGTAAAAACGATCTACTCATTTATACAATTCACTCTAGTGGGACGGTAAGTAATTAGTAATAAGTAATTTGTTCATAAATACTGTCATAAGTTAACTACCTAAATACAATTTAACAAAACGATATAAGAACTCACTTACAAAATACATGTTTAACAAAGGTTATTTCTATCTAAGTTTGTTCATGATTTTTTTTTTTTTGCAGCTTGTTTTGAGGGGGAATAAAATATCTGAATACACAAAAAACACTAGTATTTAAGGAAATAAACAATTAGTAGTATCTATAGCGAATCTAATCTATCAAAATTAAATCTGTCTATCGTATGTAAATGTAATGTATCTAATAACTATGGGCTTGGGCGTGGGGGGTTGGGTGGAGGAAAGGAAGGAGAAGTACTAAGAAAAAAACGATAATCATAAATTTAACGTAATTTAATCGAAAAAAAAATACATAAGAAATAAAAATGAAACCAAAATGCTGGCAAGAATAACAAATTGATATACAGAAAAAGACAAAGAACGAGAGAGATAGAGAGAGAGAGAGTTCATCGTTTACCTGACATCCAACGATATTCAATTATTTTTAAAATACAAAAAAAAATGATAATAAATTACTTTCAAACAAAAAAATGAAGACAAAGAGTATCACAGCTTGAGACGTCCTCTGGGGTCTCTCAGATGGGATCTAAAGAATACGCAAAGGTACCCTTTGCCAATCAAGATCAAGCAGATTAGGTACCCAATTACAATAAATTGAGAAAATCAAAAAAATACCCAAATGATATACAAAAAGTAATTGAACTGAAACTGAAACGAAATCATACACAATGCCTGTGTTTCTTGACACAAAACAAAGAAAAAATATCGAATAAACTCATAAAGATACTCTTGTTGTTGTTTTTTCCATTTTTTCTCGTATAATACAGCGAGTCCGTAATAAAAAAATAAAAAAATTACATAAAATAATAGAAAATCATAAAAAATAGAGAAAGAAAGAGTTCATAAGTTCGTATATATATAGAGAGAAAGAAAGAATAGATATATATAGAGAGAGATAGCGATTGAGAGAGAGAGAGAGAGATAGACAGACAGGGGTGAGTATTACTTGCATGCAAACAAACGTACAATGGCCGGCCTATGAAGCACCCAGATACCCACTTTGGCCATCTGAGCTTGAACGCCCTTCGCTTGGAGACCTTTAACAGCGCCCTCTGCATACGCTGGCTGCTCAAAATCTACAAATCCATAGCCTGTAAAGAGAGTAATTTTGTGTTGTTTTCCGATACACGACACACACGACACGACAAATCGAGTATATTTCATATAGACACGAAAACGAAACACAAAATCAACGAACAAAAAAAAGAGAGAGAGAGAGAGGGAGAGAAAGAAAAAAATAAATAAAAATAAAATTGCAATCATTTTCGAAATATATGGTATATTCATTTTTCATATAAGAAAATGTTTCATTTATTCAAGTTGGGACAAGGTTCGTTTCCCTTCTTTCTTTTTGTGGAGGAAAAAGGTTTCACACATTTGCTTAATTCATTTGCATATATGCAGCAAATTTAAGGCTATGTCTACACTAGATTCTAAGTGCTTTAAAACGAAACGAAAACTTTGTAAACCAACCAAATTGTTTGAAAAAAGTAGTTTTTTTTTCTTCCAAATCATAAACTCAAGTCAAAAAAATGGAAAGAAAAGAAAATTAGTTTGATAAATTGTTCATATATCGATAAATTAAGCAAAAAATGTTAACTGAGAATAATTTAAATTGAAAATTCATTTTCGATTTGACAACTTAAGAGTAAACTTAAAATAAATAAATGACAAAAAAGGTGAAGAAAAAAATACCTTTACATTTGTTTGTTGTTTTATCTAAGATCGCTTTTGTTGATATTATAGTTCCATATCTGAAAACGGAAAAGAGAAAAATGATTAATTAGTTGTATCACGAAATGTTGATAAGGTGGTAGATAGAATAGAATGGTAGACAACTGCTTGTGCTGAACAGTAGTTTTTTTTTCACGAGGTGATCGGATCTACAGACTTGTGGAGAAATGTTTCTACAAACTTGTGAAGACTTTAAAGCAGTCCATACCAGTGATGGGAACTATCGAACAAAAACTATCTAGTTATTCGATAGTTGCAAACTATTCATTTATTCGATAGTCGAAAATCATTCATTCATCAAATTGAATGAAAAAAATATTCAGTAGTATTCGCTAATTTTGACAGCAAGTTTCAGCTTTCTGCCTAAAAAAAAAGGAAATGCTTGCTGTCAAATTTAGCTCGTGTAAAAAGCCAAACTGCTCGCCGTCATTGATCGATGTCATGTTAACCAATGATAAGAGCTTGGTGAAAACTTATAGTCAACTTTCTGTTCCTGTATTTCTGTACAACGACCTTATTTTTGCGACATTTGACATTCTATCCAAAAGGAGTTGTCCTCAGTTCGTTCAATATCGTGATTTCCGTAGTATTAATGTTGATAACTTGTTTTCGGATTGTTTAAATGTTGAGTGGAGTACGCTATATATGTCGTCTGACGTCGATGAGCAAATCACATTTTTCAATGCAAGTCTAAACTACCTGTTGGAAAAATATGTCCCACTTCGTACGCGAGTCATTAGAAGCGAAACATCTCCGTGGCTAACAGATCAAATTCTTCTCGCGATAAGAAAGAGGGACTTTCTTTTCAGACGATGGAGAAGATTTCGTTGCCCGGAAATGCATAATGCATATAAAAACTGCAGAAACGATGTCACGTTGATGATAAGATCGGCTAAGCTCCGGTATTACAAAACAAAATTCAATAACGACCGATCTTCCAGGTTCTTATGGAAACAGGTTCGCGATATTGGACTGAGCAAAACAAAGAAAAGGATTAACGATGATGACATAAATCCTGATAACTTAAATATTCAATTCGCTTCTACTATGCCGAAAGCATCCGAAAGGATGTCTTTAACACTTCCAAACAACACTCTAGCAAATGCATTTGAATTGGGTAGAGTAAATTCCTACACAGTTGGTTCCGCGGTGTTCTCGATCAAGTCGAAGTGCGTTGGCCTCGACAATATTCACCCAGACTTAATTAAAGTACTGCTCCCAATAATACTCCCTCACATAACACATATTATTAACACAATAATCATGACATCAACATACCCAATACAATGGAAGAGAGCTAAAATAATCCCTACACCCAAAAGAACCAATTCACCCGAATACAGACCCATTGCTATTCTTCCGTTTTTGTCAAAAGTGTTTGAATATGTTGTTAGTAAAGACATAAAAAATTATCTAGAGCAACACAACCTCTTAAACCCATTACAGTCAGGTTTTCGGAAAGGACATAGCTGTGTCACAGCATTGTTAGAGGTGACGGACGACATTCGAAGAGCTATTGACGAAGACAAAGCAACCATACTAACCTTACTTGACTTCTCGAAGGCATTCGACAGTGTTGACCCAACTATACTCTGTCACAAACTGTCCACGCAATTAAATTTTTGTAATCCCACTAATAAATTAATTTTCTCGTATCTTACTAACCGAGTTCAAGCCGTTTGCCATAATTCCAGACTTTCATCTTTTTGTGATGTACATTGTGGTGTCCCTCAAGGTTCTATTCTCGGTCCATTGTTATTCTCAATGTTTATAAATGACCTTCCAACTGTGTTGTCCTACTGTAACTTCCATATCTATGCAGACGATGTTCAAATCTACCTAAGCTTCCCACTAGGTATGGTTGAAGATTCAGTTGCAAAAATAAATGAGGATCTGAGCTCTATAGCAAATTGGGCTACCTACACCTGTCTAATGCTCAATCCTGACAAAACAAAAGCAATCCCGGTCTCTATCTAATTTCCCGCCAATAGAACTCAACTCCACGATAAAAAAATATGTTACATGTGTAAAAAACCTTGGAATAGTGTTGAATTGACATGGACTGACCACATCGATAGCTTAGTTTCGAAGATATATACCTCCCTAAGAGGCCTATCTATGTATCAGCAAATATATTCTCCCTATCAATGTGAAACTTAAACTTGCCAGAGCACTGATAGTGCCAATATTGACATATGCATCCGAATTGTTCGCTGACTGTGATGACTCTTCTTCCCAAAAGTTGACAAGAGCAATCAATGCCACTACAAGGTATGTTTTTAACCTACGCAGGTATGAACATGTCTCGGAAAAACGTCGCATTCTCCTAGGTTGCGAATTAGAAGCATTGTTAAGCTACAGATCTTGCATATTACTTCAAAATTATTCACAAGAAACAGCCAAACTATCTTTTTGAAAAGATCACTTTCTGTCGATCGAGTCGTAACATTACCTTAAGGCCCTCCATTCATACTTGTTTAATGTCACGCAGGAACTTCTTCATTCACGCCGTCCATCTCTGGAATCACCTACCTTCACAGGTACGGTCAAAGACCGAGTACAGACAATTTTGTAACGCTTGTTTCTCCCATTTCTCTCGTCCGAACTGAAATAATTCCCCAAAATTTTTGTTTTTGTTCTTTTTGTATGCATTTGTGCGCAGTCATTTAAAATATTTTTTGCAAACATACACTTTTCCAACATTAATAATAATTGTATAGAATTTAAAACACGTCATTTAAAATCTTATGCTTAATTGAATTATTCCTGTACTATCAAAAGAATACATGTATTATTCTTAAGGTACAGCGATATAAAATCAGTAAATAAATGAAAATGAAATGAAATGAAATGAAATAAAAGGGGCCTTGTATGGCTGGTTGGACTGAGTCAAATGGTTGGCATGGCAGCTTCTCTGAGAGAGAATTTTGTGTATGCATACGCACATTACCAAAATAATATATAACAGAAAAGACAAAGACAGAAAAGAGAAAAATAATTAATTAGTTGTATCACGAAACGAAGATAAGGTGTAGATAAGGTGATATACAGATTTATAGAGGGGAATGGTTCTACAGCCTTGTGGAGGCTTCGAAAGGGGATGAAGTTAGAAAGGTACATGTACTCTTTGAGCGTGGTTAATATTAGAGGCCTGCAATGAATGTATTGAAACCAGTTTCAAGACATTCATATTTTTTCGAGTACATGATTCATTGGACTCACATCTTGAAAAGAGAAATGAATGAAGCACCTTATATTTGATTTCTGAGTGAGTACTTCACCCTTTAATAACCAAACATTAGGTTCACTGTACTCGGATACACTGCACCGAGTGCACCGAGTACAGCGAGTACATGTTGGGTTATTATTATTTTATGTAAACTCATTATTCTTAGTGTATTCAAAATGTAGCAAAATAATAAGGATGTGCAATACATTGAAATAAAACAAAGGGTTAAGAACGTTGTATATGTATGTATTATATGTATTTTTTCCCAAAATATTAGGCATTTCAATGTTCATTGAAATTAATACAAATTTCGGTTGTGTTAGCATTATAATTTAAGAACATTAATTGGTTTACCAAAACTTAGTCGGAACTTATGACACTACTTTTTTCTGAGATCAACTGTCTAGCCGAAGAAAAGACCCACTCCGAAGCTCTAGCTAATATTTTACAAATTGTTTTGTATAAAAGGGGGAACTCGAGTTGATGCATATGCCACCACTGTAATACATTAAACTATCAAAAAAAAATCACATTTGTGTTTTCATTGTCATGGAGCTCGTTCTTGTTACAGGTCTTTATTCTATAACGCGTCTTCAAAAGAATGGAGAATCATACGGTAACTTCCATACTACACACAGACGAGAAAGGCGAAAAATGCACAGTGTCATATCGTCTTTATTGGGTGAACTTATTTTTACTTCACTGGCTCTGATCGTTTGTTAATAAATAATACGATCATAACTCCTACACTCGATGAAAGTAAGAGACAGAGAGAGCAGCCAATTCTTTTGTTTTTTATTCGGTGCACTCGGTGCACTCGGTGTATTTTGACCAGTTATGCGTGAACTTGATTCATTTGAGTAAAACACCCACGAATCACACCGAAATCAAACAATGTATTCGTTTCGTTATCAGGTGATCGAATGTTGTACAATGTTTGTTTCTCGAAATGCAGTACTCATTTTCAGTGCAGACTATACCGAATGATTTCAATTAATAGAGTACACTGAAGTACTGTACACTATAAGAAAATTCAAATGAGTACATTCATGCAGACCTCTAGTTAATGGGTGGTGTGAATAAGAACTGAGAAAACACTCGGAGTAAAAACACTTGAGTCGAGTATGTTCGTCAAAGGAAATGCTCAATTTGGTGTGAATAAAAATGTTCCTCAAAGCAGGTCTGCTGAAGAGCTGGCAAATTTATTTGTCAACATTCTTCAAATTCAATTAACAAGCGCAAACACATGCGAATTATTCATTTTCAATCATGTTTTAAATATAGAAACGCGAAAAATAAAACAATATAATTCACGGCGTTTCGGGGACATAGGGAATAATTTCAAGAAACATTACAGATTCGAGTTTCGCAACATGGAATGGTTAACCAATCAGTGCTCCCCGATATTCCTGGAGAAAACCGTGGTGGTGCAATACCAAGCATGGAGAAGATGAAAATATTCCTTCGATACATTGGTGACCCGGGCTTCCAAGTTGGAGTTGGAGAGGACTTTGGGATTCATTACACCACTGTATCTAAAACAGTTTGGCAAGTGTGTTATGCAAAGGCGGATCTATGGATGAAATTTCCTTCTTCGATCGAGGAATTGCGAGAAGTGAAATTGGCGCTCTAGATTGTACTCATATTGCAATATTAAAGCCTTATTTACATGGCGATGAGTACCTGAATCGGTTTGGCTTTTTTCCAGCAAACACGGATACAGTTGTAAACACCTGATGAAATCGCCATCGCCCATTCCAGATTTTTTTGTTTAAGGAATAAGGCTTAATCCGTCAAAGTATTCCTCCTCCGACGCAGTAATTTCCAATATTTTTTATTTTTTTGTCTCTTGAGTCACCTCCTATGCACACTCAACTTCAACGAATGATATCTGAATACATTCCATCTTTATTCACACCAAAACTGAGGTAATACTCAACTGTGAAAATATGTGAGCGGAGAGGATTCGTTAAACTTAACGAAATACATTTTTATTCACGCCAGATGGAGCATTTCCTCCAAAATTCTGAGGAAATGCTCATACTCAGTTTTTATTCATACCACCCAATATCTCGTAAGATGTGTCGATAGGCTTAATGAAATTCACTCCTGTCGATAATTAAACTGAGGAGGCGCCACGGGATCCATATAATGTTATATTTGTTTATTTCAGTTTTGTTTTGTGAGTTTTGTCAAGTGATGGGCAATCATTTAAACAACTCATAATCTGGGCCTGCAGCATACCACGTGGATGGCATGTGTATACAGGCACGATCCAAACGATACGGTCGAAATCTGACTCTTAAATGTGTTGTAGTTAGATTTACTTTACACCACAAAGTGGGTGAAACTGTGCACCAGTCATTAAACAAGGTCCAAGCACTTCTGACACCTCCAATCAAAACTGTAGTAATTCGACGACAAAGAAGACAAGACGGAGGGTCTATGCACAGAAGAATCATCATGTGGAACGTAGCTTGATAAAAGGGAGAAACTGTGCTGAACCACAAGAGGGCGCTGTTGTCAAGCCAGATCTGACTGACAGCTGAATGACATTTTTTGAGCTCCCTCAAAACACCAAATGGTATCTTTAACCTCAAGTGGAAGCTCTGAAAAACTGACGGGTGGCGGTTTCCAAAAATCATTTCAGTGGCGTGCGATTTCAAATTTACTTGAAAAAAGTGACAGCTGTCCGTATATACTTGACAGCAAGTTGAATTCCACGAGGAGCAGAGTTCACTTTAAATCCGTTTTCAGCCCCCGAGCTCACACACAATTTATGCGCCGCCCTCAACTCACACCCGAGTGACAGTCATTTCTGAGGAAACCTGCCACGCACCCCGAGATAGATTTGCATTTATTTAAATCAATAAACCCACGCGAGAAGTTCGTCCATCCGAGAGTTTGACTTTAATTAAAAAATACCTCAGAACCATCGTTTTAAATCAATTTCCCTTTTTTTTGCATTTTTCAACCCCCCGAGTCCACTGCTCAGAATCTGATTCAAATTGAATCGAAGCGATGAACAGCACCAGCCAAAGTATTGTATCTCTCCGCTCCACATGCCATCGCACCACCCCTGGGAGAATGGCAGAACTACTCCGCCCCCATGCCGCTGTCGTTTATAGTTCAATGCCTAGCCTTTGGCTATCGTTTTTCTCCAACATACAAATCACTGAATATCGATGAACGAATGAAAGGATTGCCGTGCGCATACATGTGCCGGGGCACCGACGCACACATGCTCGACTTCACAGGATGTATGCTCCTTCGACTTCTATTGCTGCTAGTCGGTGGTGTCATCGTCATCGCCGTCCCCCAGCTGCAGGATGTTCGACAAATTCTGGCGAAACGCCAAAAAAAGACGAGAAGAAAGGAGACACACAGGAGCGGGAGAAAAACAGAACACAAAAAACACACCAGAAACGAGAAGAGGAACTCATGAGACAATAAATCAAGGACCAAAGTGATTTTCTTCCAGCGCCATTGAAAACCGCTCCGAATGAGTATTAACTTTGATTTTCCTTTGTTCATTTAATTAATGATCGGGTTTAATGGCGTTCGAACGTTAGGTGTGGCCGTCCATTGCTGGCGGGACTCGATGGCATCGCCCCACGTTAAGACACTGAATAGCGGTCGCAAAACAGAAAAGGTGTACTTACTGTGCACACATGCTAACTAAATCCTTATCGGTTGTGCCTTGGTTCAAGCCCCGAATGTACAGATTTGTTTTCGATAACTGCTCGCCTTGCTGTTGTGTATTGTTAGGACCCATTGTTGTATTAGTATTGGTATTACTCAGACTAGTACTTAAGGTTCCGCTCTGTGAGCCGGTGTTTGATGAACTGCTTGAGTTTGTGTTGCTAGGTGATGCTGCTGTTGGGACCCTCTGTCCGTACTAAAAATGAGAAAAAATAAAAATGTTTTTATAAAATTTTTTTTTATAAAAATAACGGTAATTTGTGAGATTTGGAAGCACTGGAAATGCGAAGTTAGTGAATATTTTACTTATATAATAACATTATTTTGTAATATGAAGGGAAAGGATTTTGTAACCGATAATTGGTACAGTAAGGGTCATTTTTGATCGCTTAAAGGTGTTGACGGTAAAGCAGTGATGCCAAATTCACGGAATCTTATAATATATAATAAAATGGGTGGCGCGACAGCCCATAGAGGGCCAGGGGCTAGCTTCTCAGCAATCAGTCGTGTTGTGTGTGTTATTGTTCTCTCACGAGTGGAAGGGACCTACAGTTTTACGCCGAATCCGAACGGCCAAGTTTGAGAAGCTTTTTCTAGACAGGAAATACTCTTTGAGCATTGTCAGTGACTCGAAAGAGGTGAGGTCGTGAAAATTATTTTTTTCGCTGAGCTGGAATCGAACCTGCGACGTCGAGGTTGGGGTCGACGCACATACCCACAACGCCACGGGCCCACGGAATCTTATAATGGGTAGTCGAAAAAGTCTTTTCGAATTTCTAATCAAACTTCAACTCATTTGTTTTATATTTATAATGAACTTTATTGAACCAAGACTTTTGTGGTTTCTTGGCGAACAATTGCGACAAGTAATTTTCACTCCATTCAGGGAGTTCTGCATTGACCGAAACAAATGGTAGTCCGATGGTGGCGGATGGCGAGGTCAGGGCTATATGGTGAATGCATCAAAACTTCCCAGCCAAGCTCTCCCAGTTTTTTCCGAGGCATCAAAGATGTGTGTTGTTTAGCGTTGTCCTGACGGAAGACGAAGCCTTTTCTGTTGATCAGTTCTGGCTGTTTGTTTTGCGATTGCTTGCTTCAGTCTCATCAGTTGTTGACAGTAAAGGGTAGAATCAATCGTTCGAGCGAGGTGCATCTTTCAAATCGATATTTCCACAAAGGAAGCGAGCGTATCATTGTTGTGCTACACGAACTGATACAGCATCGTCTCCGTAATCTTGATTAGTGGCTTTTTCGATTACCCATTATTTTTCATTTCAAGTGAATCTAAACAGGATAATGTGAGGATGGCATAGATACTTTTGTGAGAGGGCTACCGAGACATATGTATTTTTTTTTTATAAAAGACGCATGTAAGCCTTGTAAATATGAAAGATCATGAGGAGAATGCGGACATAAACCTTCTGAAGCATCACAATGACTTTAAGAGCGACATACCTTTTATAGTTTAACATGTCTAAGTCCTCAGAGGCTTCCCTGAGACGTTCTCCCACAGTGATGAAGAAAATAGCATTTCTTCTCCCTTTATGTAGCATCTATAGGATAGCAGATATATTGCCTTTAAAGGTTAGCCTGATCCAATGGGACAAAAAAAGAGAACAGTCTTCCTTAAGTTGTGCCTGCCACACAAGTAAACAAGGTCCTCAGCCAACAGTGGAGATTGATGGAAAAAGATGGGTCTAGAGAGAATTTTGTAGTTGGAAGCCCCGAACATCCGTTCATCAAGTGATCACTCCAGCCCTGCTTTAGTCCAGCCATACATCCAAGGCACCTTATGTAGACTGAATTGATGAATTTCTCCTGCTCGAAGTCTTCGTCCCCGACTTGGGAACGGTCCAATATTTGAGTCAATCATTGGCGCTGAATTGCCCGAAGCAGTCATAGATCAAGTACATTGCCTTATTCTTCATCAATTCATGGTTCAATAAGCTTGGTGAAAAGATCAGTGCTTCTTCTTCTTTGTGTGTCCTTCTCCACTTGGTTGTGCCACCTTAAACGCGGGCGTCCTCTGTTACGTTGCCCGACAGGTTCGTATTCGGAGATTCTTCGGGCCGGAGCTGTGGTGTCCATCCGCTCTACATGACCTAGCCACCGTAGGCGTTGGATCTGTAGACGCCTAACTAGGCTCATATCGTCATGTGTACAGCCCGTACAGTTCGTAGTTGAATTTTCTCCTCCAGAACCGGTCAACACAAACAGGACCAAAGATCGGACGTAGAACTTTTCTCTCAAAGAGACCAAGGACTTCTTCATCATCAGTCCTTCAGCATTTTATTGAAAGCAACGTGGTACGTTCTGATTCTCTATTGAATCTAAGGTTCAAAGAAGCTACTGAAAACTTCACTTAATTCCAGTGTTGTGGCGTTGTAGAGCACTTAGCTGCCGTAGATGCTGTGCATTCATTCTTGATAGGAGCATATTCTTCTACGAATTCCTTGCAGAATGACTGTGATCGTTCATAGGAACTATATCTGGAGTCCTCCTCCTGAGACAGGACCTTACCTTGTGTCTTCTTTTTCAATAATTTGTTTAATTACGTGAACTAATGGAGACATATCCTCGAAAAAACCCAAGAGATGCAGATCGACAGCCACCACATATTTGTCGAGTTTAAGGCCGAGTATGACAGCGTGCACAGAGACGATTAATACAGCGCCATGTCTAGTTCTTTCATTCCAGCCAAATTCGTCAGGTTGTGCAGGATGACGATTGAGAACTCTCGCAGCTCCATCAAGGTCGGTAACGAACTCACCGAGACATTGACAGTTAAAAGAGGTTTTGGGCAGTTTTAGGCAAGTCGACGCGCTGTCATGCGATTTTTGAAACATTGTACTTAAGAAGGTCGTGCAAAACTTCACTCGTCAATACAAGAGGTATGATATTTCACAAATTCGTGCAATTGCTAGCATAGGCGGTCGACATTGACGTGATTGGTCGAACTCAGCGAGACGTCAAACGGCGGCGGCACAAAATGGTTCAGAGGTGAATGAGGGCAAAACGAAGTATGTATATGCTGTCATCAAGAAATTATACACACCATCGAAGACTCGGTCACAACTTCACCATAGGCAGCTACAACTTCGAGGTGGTAAAGGGCTTCATATACCTTGGCTCCCAATGAATAGAATAACTCTTGCCAACCGCTGATTCTTTGGACTCAAGAGGCAATTGAGTAGTAGAGCCCTCTCTCGAAGAACCAAGCTTACATTATATAAGACTCTGATCATCCCTTTTCTGCTTTATGGCGCAGAAGCTTGGACTATCTTAAGAGCAAATGAAGACGCACTTGGTCTCTTCGAGAGAAAAGTTCTGCGTTCAGTCTCTGGTCCTGTTTGCATTTATGGTTTCTGGAGAAGAGTGGTGAATGTACAAGTCTAGCCAAGCGTCTACGGATTCAACGCCTAAGATGGCTAGACCATGTAGAGAGCATGAGCAGCACTGATTCAGCCCGAAGAGTCTTCGACTCCGAACAAGTGGGAGAACGCAATAGAGGACGAACACAAAGGCGACGGCGCACGCAAGTGGAGATGGACTTCAACAAGTGAATTCCAGGAAAAGGTTGGAAAGAGGAGGCCAGGCGATGCCACCGAAGATGTATTCCTGACTTCAGAGTCATCGTGGTCAGTAAATGGCTAATACTCCCTTCCATTGTACTGTGGGCGCTCCTTTGAGTCACCAAGACCAAGTTGTCCTGCGACAAGCAGCGGCTCTAGACTCTCAGGAGTCGGGATAGTCTCAGAATGCTGTGGTCTCCTTCCTCGCAGGCGCAACGAAACGTCGGTGTAAGTGTTGTTATCGTCCAGCTTTTCGTGGATTGAAATAATAAGTGTTTTTTTTTTTATCGTGCATGAGGGCTAGGACTTGTAGAGCGAATACACACCAACTCTTGGATTCAAAGGAAGGAAGACCACAACACCCATAACAGAGAGAGGGACATCAATCATGAAAATCATGAAAGCAACTAGCACAAGACAGTGTTCCTTTGGGAGGCATATTGGGAGGGGATCCCTGGATCCTAGGAATGAGGAGCAGAAATGGCGGACAAGGTCTGGTCGGTTTTTCGTCATTTTGTCATCAACTGATTCGGAACCTTTGTAATTTCGCACTGTCCACTCGTCCGTCTACCTAGACTAATGGCTGAACCAAGTTTGGCCCCCAAACGACTTAGCTACCAAACCCAGCATCAGCCAGTCTCCTTCATCCTGAGCACCTTCTTTTCGGTGATTCCCCTATTTTTTGGTTTCATTTAAACCCCTTTCAAACGCACGCCATCTCCCCAACCTCCGTCTCGCGCATTAAGGCCACTCTCAAGGGTCAACGAACACCGCCGAGCCCACCAGAGCTCGATTCAAACTGCAACACCGTCTATAAAGTCCCCGCCTCCCCAGCACGCTGATACCCCTTTCAAGAGCGCGAAAAAGTTTTCCCCCAAAACAGAGCCTCATTCCCAGCGTCGTCGGCGTCGCATTCCTTAAAGGAAAATTTAGGGACACAGAAAAAAAACGGCCAACAATTTATTTCTTTCTCCCTCGCGCCGCCTTCGCATCTGCTGCAGGTTTTCGCAAGGATTTCATTTTCGTCTCGCCGACAGAGAAAACAAAAAACCGAATGAAAATGGGAAAGTATCTCGAGAACAAGTTTCATAATTGGGAAATTATCAGAGAAATTCCTTTTCACGTCGTTTAACCGTTCATTAAAATGATAACGACGGCAGCGGCAGTGGCAGCGGCCGGGTCCGAATAAAACTAGACGAGCACGGGGTGGTAGAAAAAAAAAAGGAAAACAATCGAATTCACAAAAGAATAGTTTTCCTTTTTCCCCCGGAGAGAGCCATTTTTGGCTGTGCCTTTGCACCGGCGTGGGCTGGCGTAGGCCGGCTGTGCAGTCGTTGTCTCTGTTCACCTCGCTTTGGCGCATTTGGAGATCTGCCAAAAAATTATTTTTATAAATTGAAGCAAAGGACACACCGAAGGTGCATCTTAAAAGTTTTAATCTCCAGCGGAGGTTTTATTTTGTTGTTTGGGTCCCCCTCCTACACACACACACACTTTTCGAGGACACCGTCGGATGGATCTCCAGATGGGGGGCCCCGACATTAAATTTATATCCTCAGCGCCACCTTGCTGGCTTTTGTTGGGGATGTCTGCCGGACGCGGAGTCTGGACTTTTAATTTGCGCCCGGGACTCGCGAGGAGTGTGCAGCTAGTTTGGCACGAAAAGGAGTCTGTGCCTTTTTTTCACTCGGTTTCGCCTCCTTTACATACCAACATCTGGGAGGGGAGGCACGGCAGCTCTGTTGGGTGGTGGCATGCTGCTCTTGGCAATGTTTGCCGAAAATCGATTCGATTCAAAATTAATGTCCTTGATAGTGTGCCGGCAGAGCTCGCCGATTGGAATCGCATCGGGAATGTTCAATTGAATAGGATTTTCAGCCGCAGGCGTGTTTACCTGATGTGAATGGATGGGCTGCTGCTGGCGGCCTGGCGAATTAATCTTATTTCGTGTGGGCGTATAATTAGGAATGCACAAAGTGGAGTGGGGGCTGGGCGCACGTGTGCATGACCCGGCGGCGGGAGGCCGCCACCAGACATGGATCCTAATTTAGTATTCGATTGGCTGTTCGATTTAAGCGAATATATGGTGGTTATTAGCCGGCCGGGAGCAGGGGGGCGTTGAGGTTAAGGAGAAATTATTGCGAAGTGGAAAATTTATAAATATAGCACAGAGAGCTGATAAGGATAATTTGTGGCAAACAGTTGAACTACTTCTTTATTTTTGCAAAGTTGGTCAATTTGTATTGGATAGGGACTAGTGTGGTTTCAAATTTAAGCGTTGGTGGTAAATTTTGTGGGCCAATTGGGGACAATGACCCAAGTCAATGCAGGAACTGTCCCAATCGAAAAGGGATTGGTACAGGTACAGTTGGTACAGTCTTCGGCACTTCGGCAGGTCGAAATGTTTCAGTAAGAAGTGATGGTTCGAGTTGCCGAAGTTTCGACAGTATTTTTAATTTTTTTAAAACCATATCTTCCACTTCCACTCAGTCTGGACGATGACAGACGCGAATACCCTCCCCCAGACTTAGACGAGGTCAAGGTAGCAATATCAAGACTGAAGTCTAACAAAGCTGCTGGAGCGGACGGTTTGCCCGCTGAAATATTTAAGGCAGCAGCAAGATATGGTCTGAGGAAAGCATGCCCGACGAGTGGAATCTCAGTATCGTTTGCCCGATCCACAAGAAAGGAGACCCCTTCAACTGCGCCAACTATCGAGGGATCAGTCTTCTTAACATCGCGTATAAGATCTTCTCTGCCGTTTTGTGTACCCGCCTGAAGCCGTTCATTAATAATCTGATAGGTCCATATCAGTGTGGTTTCAGGCCAGGAAAGTCCACAACAGACCAAATCTTCACACTACGGCAGATCCTGGAAAAGACCCAAGAAATGCAAATCGACACTCACCATCTGTTCGTCGATTTCAAAGCCGCCTATGACAGCGTGCATAGAGACGAGCTGTACAACGCCATGTCTAGTTTTGACATTCCTGCCAAACTCGTCAGGTTGTGCAGGATGACGATGGAGAACTCTCGCTGCTCCATCAAGGTCGGTAACGAACTCACCGAGACCTTCAATGTCAAAAAAGGTTTTAGACAAGGCGACGCGCTGTCATGTGATTTCTTCAACATCCTGGGGAAGATCGTGCGAGACTCACACACCAACACTAGAGGCACGATCTTCCAGAAGTCTGTGCAATTGTTGGCATACGCCGATGACATTGACGTGATTGGCAGAACTCAGCGAGCCGTTAGTGAGGCTTTTGCTAACATTGAGACGGAAGCGGCTAAAATGGGTCTGGTGGTGAATGAGGGCAAAACGAAGTATATGCTGTCCACAAAAAAGGACATACAACATCGACGTCTTGGACAGAGCGTCACAATGGGCAGCTATAACTTCGAGGTAGTCAAGGACTTCACTTATCTCGGCTCCGGAGTAAATTGTACAAATAACATCAGTACCGAGATCAAGTGTAGGATAACTCTTGCCAATCGCTGTTTCTTTGGGCTCAAGAGGCAATTGAGTAATAGAGCCCTCTCTCGAAGAACCAAGTTGACTCTATATAAGACACTGATCATCCCAGTCCTGCTATACGGCGCGGAGGCATGGACAATCTCGAAAGCGGATGAAGAAGTCCCTGGTCTCTTTGAGAGAAAAGTTCTACGCACGATCCTTGGTCCTGTTTGTGTTGACGGGTTCTGGAGGAGAAGATTCAACCACGAGCTGTGCGGGCTGTACAACGACATAAGCCTAGTTAGGCGTCTACGGATCCAACGCCTACGGTGGCTAGGTCATGTAGAGCGTATGGACACCACAGCTCCGGCCCGAAGAATCTTCGAATCCGAACCTGTCGGGCAACGCAACAACGCCCGCGTTTAAGGTGGCGCACCCAAGTGGAGAAGGACCTCAACCAACTTTGTGTGCGAAACTGGAGACAGCTAGCCAGAGATCGCGCTAGTTGGAGAGGCATGTTGGTTGAGGCCCAGGTCCACCCCGGACTGTAGCGCCACACAAAGAAGAAAACCATATCAGGAGTGTTTGTTTTACTGGTCAGTACTCAGCTTAGTAAAGCAGCCCATACACGATTCAACTCATTTATCAACTCAGTCGTTTTTTTTCCAAATCAACTCGTGTGTGGCTGTGTCATTTGTTCGAATTTGACGGTTAAAGGTTTGGTTGGAGAAAAATCGAAAGATTTTGATTTTGTGAAGTTGACTAGCAAGTCTTTCAACTTGATTGATTCGTGTGTGGGCAATTCGATTGACAAGCTGTCAAATTTAAAAATGTTAAGTATAAAGTAATTGTGAAATCGTTTAAAATTGCACAACGTATCGTATAATAATATTTTTGACAGCAGAAGCAGTCTCTCAATTTAGTTGATGTAGTGTGTGGTCAAGTATCAATTCAGTGGAGAACTCAGTTTACAATCGAATTGAATCGTGTATGGGCTGCTTAAGATTTTACACGGGAAGCAACAACATGACAACTTACTGAGTTAAAACTACTTAGTAAAATTTCACAGTCATCACCGACAAGGACATCTCAATCGCAGATGGCGCCAGAGGAATCTATTTGGTTTTTAAAGGTTGGTATCACTCGATTATTTGACTGTTGTACGTGTTTACTGGTTGATGTTGCTTGTGCAAATTTATATTTTATAAATCGAACGAAATAATTCATATTACTTGTTTGGCTATCCATTATTTGTGTATTTTGACATCTAATGCATTGGACGTAAGCACACGTACCAACTTTCGGAAGAAAAATTTAGCTCAGCAAAAAAGCGTTTTATTGATAATCATTACTAAGCTGAGTACTGATTAGTTCAAAAAAACATGCCTTATATTGGGCGACACCAGACCAGGTTCAGACCGAAATTGGTTAGAAATGAACATGCCTTTCAATCGGGATTTCAAACACTTTTTGTCTGGCGGTGTAAAACCGATAACTTTAGAAAGACGTACAAATGGAGAAGATCTTTTTTCAGCTAATCCGATTGGTAAGCTTGATTTTGGGCACAAAATATGGCAGAAAAGTAGGGCGCGAAATGAGCAGAAACACTCAAAGTGGATGAGGACAATGGGCATGCTATACAGTATGAGTATAACGATAGTCATTTCAGTTAATCCGGTGCCGAAGGTATGATTACCCCGAGAGCTAATACGAATAAACAAGATGTTAAATACTGTGTCATGCTTAGGAAAAAACAAACATACATCTGGATAAAGAACTCAATCAAGCTGAGTTTCATAAGCAATAAATATGTGATTGCAGCAAATCCGGATTCTGATAAGACATGATTTAGGGCGAAAAAGCTGTCACATAGGAATTTTGCTGGTTTAGTCATTGCAGCTTATCCGGATAAGGTCAACAGACAAGAGATACCCTCCTTGAGTGACATGGACAGAAATTCGGGACATTTTGTATCGAAATTTATCGAATGTAGAAAAACTCCAGCAACAAAATTCAGATATTTAAGACGAGTTCGCTGTCAATCCAGACAACTTCCATAATCCGGATGTTACCAATGACCAAGATTTGAATTCTCTCTCGTTTCAAACTGAAACAACCTGTCGAAAATGTGACGACAAAAATATCGCAGCCACACACTTCGACGTTTGGTGTCGAACTTTGTTAAACACGAGGGACGATGGGAGATCGTTGACATGCCGTTCACGAAGAAGGGAAGAAGATAATTTCAATGAATAGGTAGAAACGGTATGAGAGGCAATTACCCAGACGTTTCACATCGTCACCCCTCAGCATTACGGTCGATGTTGAAGAATGATTTGCATTTGTTTCGGTAAAAAGGAGCATTGACCTAGGAGAATGTCGCCGACAGACTGTCCTCAGCCAACGTCATTTAGAACACCGATAACTAGTCGCTCGACAAAGGGTCACGCTTGCCATCGCCGTGTTTTTGGACTTGGAAGGCCATTGAGGAATAAAGCCCTTCATCGAAGAACCAAGGTAACCTTATAATGAGACCTCAATAGTCCCAGTTCTGCAGATTCTTGGTTTGCTTCGCTAATTTCGTCTTAACTTCGGCCCAGTACCTATGTACAGATGGTGTTTGGAGAAGGATGGACTATACAACGACATAAATCTGATCAAACGAGTTCGAGTCTCTCGTCCCAGATGGCTAGGGCTTGTAGAGCGAATGGAGACCAATGTTCCGGCCTGGAAAGTCTTAGGCTGCAATCCAAGGGGACAACGGGTAAAGAAAGATCACGCGTTCAATGGCGCACGCAGCTAGAGGGGGTCCTCAATAATTTGAACGCGAGTGGTTACATTCAACTAACACTAGACTGTGCCTGATGGAGATCCGCGTGGGCTAAGGCCCAGGTCCACTAGGACTGTAGCGCCACTCAAAGAACAGAAATAAGTATTTTAAGTGATCTCCTGCCGTTGGGCTTATATCGCAAAGACATTTCATCTTTGGACAATTTTACGACGGACCAGACGACTTCTGCAGGAATCTCAACTTCCAAATTTAGAAACACGCTTATGGACCCATTCCTCCATCTTGGTAGGATGGCGAGGCCCATCTTACACCTCTGCTACTCTTTGGGTCGTAGCACCTGGTTGTGCTCTTTTGACAAGCAACGGGGTAGGTTATCTCCTAAACCATTAGCTTTTAGCTCTGGATTTTGGTCGCCTTTTACGACAGGTATGCCTTACTTTGGGTATATTCTACGACCCCTACCCAAAGGGGGAGCCACCAAAGAACAGGAAAAAGTCGATTAGCTTACACTGAGCCTAATTTGATGACCAACTGATCTCCATCTCCACCCACTGTTTGTCGCGGCAACCTCAGCTGGCACATTCGTGACAAAATCAACGATATGCTGTCCGATGATCGGACAACGTATACATTTAATGTAAAATTTAAAGTTCGGGGTTAAATAACGTAGAAAGGCCACCCTCAGGACGGCAAAATTTGTCATGACCTGCATTTGCAGTCAATTCGTAGGTTTACCCGAAATGGGTGAAGTGGGCTAATCCGCATATTGTGCTTCCGATAAGTTTTCTACCGACTTTCGAAGAAAAAAAAGGAAACTTGATTTTCTCTCTCGACACAAATAAAGCAAATTCCTCGCATCGACCTCTATCGCAGCAGTTCCATGCACTTGCTCCAGACTGTCCAAAACAAGGCTAATGACTCTCCGTGGAAGCCACTCCGACTCTCTCGAGGAAGTGATTAAGTGATGAAGTTCCACAATTGATGTATCTTCCCGCATGCTTCAAGATCATTCCACATGATTAATGACTGTGTCGTGGTCAATCACCCTAGTTCTCTGTGAAGCATAGACTAACCTTAACCCCGGACTTTGAATTCAGCCACGAAGGTGGTGGATCTAGGGATACGCTCACGATTAGCAAAGCATTCAGAGACCAATTTATTCAGACTCAGAAGTGGCCCGCTTCGCAAGAGAGATCTCTGGAAATCGGCTTCGAATAATGTCCAGCACCAGCAAACCGTTGCGGGGAAAACCAGATCTTGTCTCACTTCATTTGTATTTCACCACACAGCCGTCCAAGCGGACAGACATCTGAGAGCACAGGCACGTCACTCCTCCCATCGTCCATCGCCCATCTGCCACACGTGCCAAACTACCGAGGGAATTCGTTCGCGAATGTTAACTATTTTTGCTGTCGTCTTTCTGTTTTTTTGCACGACACGCTTCAATCATTTCCTCTTCGGCTGCTTTTCTTTGCGTTTTCTTGCATAAACAAAAGGAGACAACAAAAACATAAACAGAACGACATTTGAAGACACACTCTGGCCGACCGCGCTAAAATAGCCCCAACATTCCGCGCGGCGGTGTGCGACAGGGCAGGGCGTTGTTTTGTTCTCAACCTCCTCTCGGGCCCGGGGGCATCTTTCTCGGCTTATCGCTGATGTCTTTAATATTTAATCTGAAACAGCACACACACACGCACGCACAGCATAGACGGAGAAAGGCAGAGAAAGAAATTCATTATCAGCGCAATGAACTCTCTGGATTTCCGTTTTTGGCCCAAATGCCCAGCGAGTGTGGCCCAAATGGAGGAGAATCTATGCCGAAGCCGAATGGAAGACAAACATGACATAATGCGCGAGCGCGATGGAGATAGTTGCTCGCGAGCGGCGCGTACAACAATTCAACCCCAAAAATGAAGTCACTTCTAATTAGCGAAGTTTTTGTCGCTCGCCGCACCACCAGACATGATCGACACGGCGAGACGAGTGACGTGACAGTGACAGTGACAGGAAGGCGATGTCTCTGTCTCTCTGATTAGTGATTAGCATCGCACGCGGTGACATATCTAAACAAAAATTCACAATGCGCGTCATCGTACATGTTTCAGATTGAATGTTCGTTCTGTTCGCGCACACGTCCGCGCCGAGTGAAGCCGCAGCAGTGCGGCGGTGGCAGTGTGGCGTGACAGTGTGGGAGTACCATAAACCATAAACCACTTAGCTATTGATAAGTAAATTATTACACATGACGACGACGGCCATTATCAGGGGAATACGACGACGATGACAACGACGAGCAGAAGACGAGCCAGTGTTCCTTTATTAGTCCAGTAGCTACAGCCCGGCGTGGGATCGGCGCGCCGGTAACGGCGACGGTGGCAACTGTGGCGACCGAGTGAGCGGAAGCCCCCGGGGGAGGCTGTCAAGAAGGAGAAATGTCAATTATTATCTTCTGGAGAGAACGAAATTCCAATTTTAATTCTCCAGCACACACAGAAAATTATGATGAGCTCGCGATGCGGCGACTGGGTTGAAGAGCGGCGAGCCACGAGATAATCTCGGATAATTTGTATTTCCTCACTCCGCCGGGGGACCATGTTCCTGCACGACTTAAATGGATATTCGCGCAAATGTCACGCAATTGTGAGAACGCTCTTAATGTGAGTAATTTGATTGTAAGAAGCTGTAGGCCTCCACGTCAGCGCCTGAACCTTGGAACAGACGAGATGAGGGAAATTTTACGTTCACTTCATCAAAAGAAAAGGGAAAATTAATTGTGAAGCGCTGAAGAAGCGGAGAGATAGAAAGATTCCATGAGTCATTGGCAGCGAGATTGGTGCGTGACCTTGTCAACTGATTATTACTCATCCACCACACACACTCCTCACCCAGAGACAGAGGTGCCGGGTTGAGGCAATGTCACCGATCTTGATCTGCGTGTGATTTGAATTTACAACACCTCGCAGATGCGTCAGGTTTGACGTCTCAAATCGTGTGTGTGTGTGACACATGTGACACGACCCGCCGGCGAGGCGGTGGCACGTGGTTCATCAAAAACGAGAAACTATTGCTTTTTAACGAGGTTTATTGTGTGCCGCGGAAAATGTGTCATAATGAGTCACATGCGGCGATTGCTATCAGAAAATCTAAGGAAAATAAAAAAACAGTCGAGTTCAACATGCAAGTGAAAACTGAGCTACTCTTTTGTGTGCGACTTGAAAGCTGTCGTAACACGGGGCAACGTCCATCGAATTTTGTTTTGTGGCAGAGAGAGTGGTCGATGGTTCGTGTGGCATGTCCGACGAGTTCTCCAGCTCGGCGGTATATTGCTGCACTGGCTTTGAGACGGTATCCAAACGAAAGTAGCGTTTACACGATACAACTGAGTTGCGCAACAACAGAAATGTGAGGGCAGGCAAGGAGGCAATCAAAGGATGAAGGAAGGTACTTAGTTTAAAGGCTCTGGCACATTCGTAGCGTCAAAGTACCGGTTCACGATGAAGTACCTGAAGGAAGATGAATGACACAATGAATACTTCAACGCACAGCTGATTTCATTTGACAGTAGCTTCAAATTCAATTAGTTTTGGTTATTCTGTGGGGAGAGGTCTGATATTTATTTTGCAAAAATGCATCCAGACGATACTGAAGATACTGTTCGAACTTAAAGAATATATTAATATAAAAAAAAGCTACCGTCGATTTTGAAATTCTTTTGAAATGTCACAAAGTGTCGTTTGTCAACGATGAAGGAGAGAGACAAGTTAAAAGTTGAGCAAATACATCCGTCGCATGAGCGGCAGCGTTGGTCTATATGCCACCTTCCATAAGAACTGATGTATTTTATGTACCAGGTATACCGGTATGAAGTGAGCGTCAAGATACAAATGTCTCGATAGGGAACATTTGTTGTGAACCAGCGCTTATTTTTTTTTGTTTGCTATGACATCTGTGAAAAATATTTAGTATACATCAAGTCAACTGCAACTTTTCCTACACACCAATTGTGCTTATTTTACCTCCAAGTGACAGCAATCGGGTACTGGTTGTAGTTCACCCGAGCTCAACCTGCCAAATTTATAAGTGCGAACTGGCCCTCCAGGTTGGGGATTGTGCCGTCGGGGTAACTGCCGGCCACACAAAAAAAAAACAATCGTTACGAAGCAACAACAAGCCTCGGAAACGGATGATTTTACTGATGACGAACCCTGCAAACGATATACGGACAACGACCTTCGGATCTGTGCGTGGAATGTAAGGTCCCTTTATAGGCCACGTGCAGCCGAACAATTAGCGGAAGCCCTAGACTGTTGCAAAGCAGACATAACCGCCATCCAAGAAGTGCGATGGGATGGACCGGGCAAAAGAAGGATGAAAAACTGTGATATATACTACGGCGATTGCTACAAAGAGCGAAGGCAGCGCTTGTTTGGATGCGGTTTTGTTGTTCGAGGCAGACTTAGGCAAGAAGTCTTATCGTTCAGGTCAGTGAACGAGCGCCTCACGACAATTCGCATCCAGGCTAAATTTGCCAACATAAGCCTTATATGCGCACATGCCCCCACAGAGGAGAAAAATGACGACACCAAAGACAGGTTTTATGAGCTCCTGGACAAAACGTATGAGCAATGCCCTAGCTACGACATTAAAATTGTTCTTAGCGATTTTAACGCAAAGCTAGAAAGAGAGAACATCTTTGATAGTACGGTCGGGAAGCACAGCCTACACGACACCGATAACCGATTTAGGCTGATCGACTTTGCTGCGGGGCGAAATGTTGTAGTAGCCAGTACAAAATTCGCACATCTCGACATTCACAAAGGGACATGGCGATCTCCTGATCAATCAACCATCAATCAGATTGATCACATTGCGATCGACGCAAGGCACTCCTCCAGTATTATACATGTCCGAACGTTCCGAGGTGCCAACATTGACTCGGACCACCACCTTGTAGTAGCCAAGGTAAGGTTGCGGATATCCCGAACACCGCCAAGACAAAGAAATACTGTGAGGAAGTTCAACGTCGGCCGGCTACAATCGCAAGAGATTGCCAAATCCTTTTCCGATCGTGTCTCCCTCAACCTCTTAAGAAATCCTACGCCGCCAACATCAAGTATTGACGACCAGTGGCAGCATTGCCAAAAAGCCATCAGAGATGCCGCCTCTAATGTGCTGGGTTTCAATCCGCCACCACAACGAAACCCCTGGTTTGACAATGAGTGTCGGCAGGCGAATGCAGCCAAGCAAGAAGCATACAAAGCGGCACTGCAAAGAAGGACAAGAGCTGCTCGGGAGCTCTACGAGCAGAAGAGGAGAGACGAACAACGGCTTCTCAGGAGAAAAAAGAAGGAGCATGAGAAGCGCGCGATCGGCAGAATAGAGGGATACTACTGCAGGAATGAGGTAAGGAAGTTTTACCAAAGGGTAAAGTCAACCAGTCAAGGTTATAAACTCCGAACCGAAGCCTGTAAGGATGAACAAGGGAACATCGTAGTACAGTCACAGTCGATGCTGAGAATATGGAGAAACCATTTCTGCAGACTGTATAACGGCGACGAAGAACTAAATTCCGCTGTCAGGCAGAACGAACCATTCAACCCCAATGAAAGGGACGATGAAGATCAACAATTCCGTCCACCCGACCCGGATGAAGTGAGGATTGCTATATCTAAACTAAAATCCAACAAGGCTTCTGGAGCTGGCGGCCTACCCGCCGAGCTTTTTAAAGCCTCAGGCGATGATTTGGTAAGGAGCATGCACCAACTCATCTGTAAAATATGGTCGAAGGAAAACATGCCCGATGAATGGAACCTCAGCATTGTTTGCCCGATCCACAAGAAAGGAGACCCCTTTGACTGCGCTAACTATCGGGGGATAAGTCGAAGAATAACTTTTGCCTATGGTTCTTTTTTGGGCTAAGAAAGCAATTGGTAAACAAGGCCCTCTATCGAACAACCAAGGGAACGCTTTATAAGACCTTAATCGTCCCAGTCCTCCTATATGGCGCGGAGGCATGGACTCTGTCAAAAGCGGATGAAGCAGTTCTTTAGTGCTTTGAGAGGAAAATTCTTCGTGTGATTTTCGGTCCCGTCTGCATAGATGGTGAGTGGAGGAGGAGGTACAACGACGAACTATACGGGCTGTTCAGCGACATCGACTTAGCCAGAAGAGTGAAGATCCAACGACTGAGATGGCTGGGTCACGTAAAGCGGATGGAAACCAATGCTCCGGCTCGAAAAGGCTTCGATGGCGCAGTATAGGAAGACCACGACTCAGGTGGCGCACGCAAGTGGAAAGGGACCTCAACCAACTATGCGTGCGAAACTGGAGACAGCTAGCTAAAGACCGAGCTGGCTGGAGACGCTTGTTGGTTGAGGCCCAGGTCCACCCCAGACTGTAGCGCAACCTTAAGTAAGTTTGCTTGTGAAAGAAAAACTCAGAGAGAAGGCTATAGAAGGGCCATAATTCTGTTATGGCCTTAGTTCACATTCAAATGAGAACTAAAGCCATCAAAGATGTTAATTCACAGCCCAATGGGGGTTGATGCCATAAAATGTTGTTGATCCCCGAAGCTACGGGCAACGTACATCGTAAGAATCGGATTTTGTTTTGTGGCAGAGAGAGAGTGGTCGATGATTCGACGAGTTCTTAATTTCGGAGGTAGCGTCTACACGATGCAACAGAGTTGCGCAACAACAGAAATGTGAGGGCAGGCACAAGAAGCACGCCGGATAAAGTTGTCCCATATATGTCTCAATTAGGTGGGTTATAAGTCCACGCAGACATCTTCCTTGGTACCTCATTAAAGCGGTTTATGTCTAGGCTGGACAAGAGCATTTCGACAAGTAATTTTTGGCAGTCTTCTTCTTTGTGTGGCGCTACAGTCCGGGGTGGACCTGGGCCTCAACCAACATGCCTCTTCAACTAGCGCGATCTCTGACTAACTGTCTCCAGTTTCGCACACCAAGTTGGTTGAGGTCCTTCTCCACTTGGGTGCGCCACCTTAAACGCGGGCGTCCTCTGTTGCGTTGCCCGACAGATTCGGATTCGAAGATTCTTCGGGCCGGAGATGTGGTGTCCATTCGCTCTACCTGACCTAGCCACCGGAGGCGTTGGATCCTTAGACGCCTAACTAGGCTCATGCCGCTGTACAGCCCGCACAGTTCGTGGTTGAATCTTCTCCTCCAGAACCCGTCAACACAAACAGGACCAAAGATCGTGCGTAGAACTTTTCTCTCAAAGAGACCAAGGACTTCTTCATCCGCTTTAGAGATTGTCCATGCCTCCGCGCCGTATAGCAGGACTGGGATGATCAGTGTCTTGTATAGAGTCAACTTGGTTCTTCGAGAGAGGGCTCTATTACTCAATTGCCTCTTGAGCCCGAAGAAACAGCGGTTGGCAAGAGCTTGGTCTCGGTACTGATGTTATTTGTACAATTTACTCCGGAGGCGAGGTAAGTGAAGTCCTTGACTACCTCGAAGTTACAGCTGCCCATTGTGACGCTCTGTCCAAGACGTCGATGTTGTATGTCTTTTTTGAGGACAGCATATACTTCGTTTTGCCCTCATTCACCGCCAGACCCATTTTAGCCGCTTCCGTCTCAATGTTTTCAAAAGCCTCACTGACGGCTCGCTGAGTTCTGCCAATCACGTCAATGTCGTCCGCGTAAGCAAGCAGTTGAAAGAACTTTTGGAAGATCGTGTTTCGGGTGCTTACGTTTGAGTTTCGCACGATCTTCTCAAGTACTTATGATGTTAAAGAAGTCACATGACAGCGCGTCGCCTTGCCTAAAACCTTTTTTGACATTGAAGGTCTCGGTGAGTTCGTTACCGACCTTGATGAAGCAGCAAGAGTTCTCCATCGTCATCCTGCACAAACGGACGAGTTTGGTAGGGATGTCAAAAACTAGACATTGCGTTGTATAGCTCGTCCCTATGCACGCTGTCATATGCGGCCTTGAAATCGACGAACAGATGGTGAGTGTCGATTTGCATTTCTTGGGTCTTTTCCAGGATCTGCCGTAGTGTGAAGATTTGGTCTGTCGTGGAGCCACACTGGCCTGAAGCCACACTGATATGGACCTATCAGGTTATTAATGAACGGCTTCAGGCGGGTACACAAAACGGCAGAGAAGATCTTATACGCGATGTTAAGAAGACTGATCCCTCGATAGTTGGCGCAGTTGAAGGGGTCTCCTTTCTTGTGGATCGGGCAAACGATACTGAGATTCCACTCGTCGGGCATGCTTTCCTCAGACCATATCTTGCTGCTGCCTTAAATATTTCAGCGGGCAAACCGTCCGCTCCAGCAGCTTTGTTAGACTTCAGTCTTGATATTGCTACCTTGACCTCGTCTAAGTCTGGGGGACGGTATTCGCGTCTGTCATCGTCCAGATTGAGTGGAACATTCCTCATAGCCGTTTAACAGTCTGCAGAAATGATCTTTCCAGATTCTCAGTATCGACTGCGACTCTACTACCAGATGTCCATTTCCATCCCGACAGGCTTCTGTCCGAGTTTTATATACAATTTTTGGCAGTCGTAGATATGTTTTATTACGAGTCGTATTCTCAATGAAAGAGGTCTTCCAAGCGAACATTTCACTGTTCAACAGAGACACGATCAATATTTGTCAGGAATTGGACGAAAGTGCGGACGAATAACAAGGGAGAAGAGTCACAAAAAAATACCAGAATCCGATTGCAAGCAATCCCCCCCTGAATTCCATCAAAACGACATCAAAAGCTGTCTTGAGCTGATTGCGATTCCATCTCTCATCCGATAAGAAACACGCTTTTTGCCTCATTCCACGCAACGAACCGACTCGAAAGTGTACATCACGAAATAAGTTGTCGCGTCACATCGCGTATCTTCAAAAAGTCGTCGTAAACAAGACTGCAGCTGACAACTCAATTTTCACTTGTTAAGCACAATCGTTGTACTCGTCTCGTCAGAACATCGTCTTCGCGTGTATCTCTCGCCGCACCGACCGACCGACCGATAAGTTTGTAAATTTTTATCTAAACATTCGTCGCATTCTAAGCCATTAACCCAATTTTTTTTTCTCTCTCGTTTCTATGTGGTTTTCTGTATTCAATCGGCCTCCCTCCCATACAGTCGTCCCTTTTGACAGATCATCAGATATGATTAGAGAGACCTCTTAGACGGAAAATTATGTGGAACAACAGAGCGCGACAGAGAAGCGCGCACAGGGATTCAATTCAGCGAGACACTCAACACTCATGTCGTGCCAAATAGCAGAC
This sequence comes from Eristalis arbustorum, assembly GCA_916610145.1. NCBI lineage: Eukaryota > Metazoa > Arthropoda > Insecta > Diptera > Syrphidae > Eristalis > Eristalis arbustorum. The sequence continues at coordinate 6,832,604 of OU744318.1, forward strand.
ACGACACGACGCCAACGACGACGACGACGACGACAAGTATACAGTGACTGCGACCAGCGGGCAACAATCAAATCAATATGACAGGACAGTGTGTGCAATAAAAAGCATAAAAAGCCGCCCGGCCAGACGGCAGAACATGGGTGGGGTCAAGTGTGAGTGTGTGTGTTTGTTTTGTGTTCTTTTTTGCATACGGAACGGCGACGACGGACATTTAACACATTTATTCATCTTGTCCACGTCCGAATTGTGCGCCCAGACATTAGACACCACCGCCCGCCACGGCCACGATGACCATTATTCGCATTTTCTTGCGCCCCGAATGGGTGGCGGGTGAGTGTGCGGACGAGACGCGCCCCGGCCGGGAAGAATGACTTCTTCTGTCGCCTGACGTGTGTGTGCGGGTGCCATCGCCCGTTGGCCATCATCCCCCAATCATTGTCGTCGTCGTCGACGGCGGTATTGTTCGCATTGTGTGCATGTGTCAAATCGATTGTAATCGTAATGGGATCACAGAGAATCGTGACCGGAAAATTCAAATTGTTGGTGGGGATGGATCCAGAGTTCTGTCCGTCCTCTCTCTCTCTCTCCGCCAGAGGATGCGGAATTGCAAAACCCTCGAGCGGGTGTCTGACAAACAGGAACAACAATTGCACGAGTATTTGTAATTTAAATTAACGACAGTCACGTCTCAATTTGTTTGTTTGAATAAGGAATGTACTTTATGTGACCAGTGGCAGTGCACAGCTGGCACGGGCCGGGTGACACCGACACCCCACAGCACCCACACCCCTCCCGGGCGACAGGTACACACAATTTTGACAAATGTGCGGCGGTATTGGCATCGATTTTGCTTCCCTTTCCTTATCTATGCCCTCGGAAAGCACATCCAAGTGGCGTTGCTGAGGAAGTGTAGCGAACGCGAGGAAGGCGGGGGCAACTTATTAGCATTTTAATGTGACGGTACGTTTTTTTTCCCTTCAATCTTGCTCCTCCTCTCTGTTGCTCGAAGTGAATGCGTGACGTTAATAGCGTAAGGCTCTCCCAAATATTAAGTGGGAATTGTCAAAGGGAGGAGACTGGGATTTGAATGGGCCCGCTTTTGGCTTCTCTGCCGTGTTTCTTTCGTTTTCTGCACAGTCACCGGTGCGGTGCGGCGGTTTTGTGTTGGGATGTTGGGAGGAGATGTGGATGTGGATTACACGAGATGAATTTGAAAATTCCTCGTGAGGCTTTAAGGTATCGGTCTGACAAATGACTGCTTAATAAACATCCTAAGCCAGTGGTTGCGAAAAATGGTGAAGGGTTGATACTCGCATTTTTTGCCACCGGAAATGAAGGGAAAGTGTGCGAAAAGTGACTTTTTGTGACAGGAGTGGGAAGGGGAGGATAAAGCATCCGGTAGTGACACGCCTCTTTTTTTAAAGCACCTTTTGTGGGTACGCTTGGAGAGCTTAGGTGTTCTGGAGTGGGTTCGAGTACATGGATGGGGAAAGGAAAGGCAGTCTTGGATTTTTGATTATGGAACTCATGACACAATTTGGTCAGGTTCATGAGTTCAGAGCATATCTCGGCAGCAATACAAGAAACATAAAAAACGAAACCATCCACACCTCCTGTGGTGGTGGCCCGTGGCGTTGTGGGTACGTGCGTCGACCCCAACCTCGACGTCGTAGGTTCGATTCCAGCTCTGAGCGACAGAAATAATTTTCACGGCCCCACCTCTTTCGAGTCACTAAGAGTATTTCCTGTCTAGAAAAAGCTTCTCAAACTTGGCCGTTCGGAGTCGGCGTAAAACTGTAGGTCCCTTCCACTCGTGTGAGAACAATAGCAGGCACAACACGAGTGGTTGCTGAGAAGCTAGGCCCTGGTCTTCTACGGGCTGTAGCGCCACACATATATATATATATCCACACCTCCTATTTCTTTGAAACTTTACCTCACTCACCCATCTCCAGTCGATAAAGTAGTAATCCTCCCACCAAGCTTTGAAGAAGTCGGCACAGCCGTTTAAATCGACAGCTACAGGCGAATGGAGGAGAAGACGAAGTGCATGTATAGTCCGGAAGGCAAAAGTCCGTCCAATATACTGAATCAGTTACAACGAGCGCATGGACACCAACGCTCAACTGAGAGGGTATTCTAATCCGAGCCTTCTGGGTCGAGAAGGAGAGGAGGACCGAAACTCCGGTACAAAGACCAAGTCATCGCGGATGCAAGACAGCTTGGCCTTGATGACTTGAATCAGCGAGCAGAGGACCATCAACGATGGGAAGCAGCAATTGCTCAGGCTCAGACCCTTCATGGTTCGTCTGCCTGATAAGTAAGTAAGTTAACACTTCCTTCTAGCGCACGCGATAGTCTATATGCATGATCAGATGGGTAGAATTAATCATTTTCATTTCATATACCTTAAGACAAATGAGACCTCCTCTTTATAGCCTTTCTCATCGTATAGCCTCCGTCGCCTAGTCGAGCCAACTAGGTGTCGGCAAGACAAATGTAGACCGAAGTCGAATTTACTATGCGCCACTAGCAAACCCGCCCTATTTCTCAAAGGGAGGTCCTAGCAGTCAAGGTCAGCAGTCAGCCAATTGGCCAGAACGATGTCAATGTTGAAAATACAACGGGCCGTCAAAAAGGTACTTTGGGGTAAGACGTAAAATAGGCTGGCTGTCGATGCAAAAGACCTTCCAACACCGACGTCTTAGACAAAATGTTGCTTTGCATTCGATTCGACAACTTCCACAGCAAGTCCAGTTTCATCACTTGCTACCGCGAAGAGCTTAAGGCTCACAAGTCACAGAAACCCAACTTGTCAGTCAATGTCGGAAACTGACCCATCCTACGGATCAAACCACGACCTCTGGTGGACGTCAAGAGAAAAGTCGATGACACGATCATAGAGTTAGCAAACACCTGGAGCTCCCATCTGTGAGACCACTAGAGTGCTATGGTCCAAGTTTAACGGTGTAAGAGCAAACAGACTTCTTCCAACTCAACCAACTTGTTGTCTACCTTAGTCTGCTTTAACGTTCACACAGTTATCGCTCATCCAGGCTGGAGATTGTGATTTTACGTGAACTCGCTTGTGCACTTGAGTTCGAGTTACAGGGCACCTATATTCTACTTTTGCACGTCTAATCAAGCTCATTTCTCTGTTCTCACTTATCACCCCTAGGACTCATGAGAATTCTGAGCTACGGGTATAGTCACGGCCACGTCGTTTACAATACCCACATACCAAGCTGTCTTGCAAGCGGTTGCTGTCCGACTCAATCAAGTGCCGCGAAGGCTCTTGTTGTAAGGTCTCTCTCTCTCTCTCTTAGCCGCAGTTGTTGCAGCAGCGTCAATGTTCTTTACAAAACAGTGTCCCGCACAGACTGCCACCAGTTTTGAATCATGACGAGTTCGTCGAAGAAGATCAAATTAGCTCTGAAGGGTCACTGTACCCAGCCACCTAATCGGCCAGCCGGATTCCACAGTCGATCCACAGAGTTTTGGAGCTAGTATTCCAACGAAGCTAGCTTAGTTCGACCATCTTCTAAGATTCTGACATCTATGACTTGGTCTCTATACCGGAGGTTCGATTTTCTTGTTCTTTTCGAACTTGGAACCTGACGCTCTGAGCTGGGGGACTAGAGGTGGCGCTAGTGGCCGAGTCAGGATTCTAGCCTTCTAGACCTGCTTATGGTGGACCCTGAACTACACCTCCACACTTTCTTTCAAAGGCTTTAGGAATCAGCTAACTTAGCTTTGGACGAAGGACTAGCAAAGTGTGTTTTAGATCACGACATTGGTCCTTCGAGTCATGAGCTCTGAGCTCTGTAGTTTCGACAAACTGAATTAGACGGCTAGTCCTGGAGATCATGGCCTACTGATGCTAATGTTTGGGTTGGTCAGGAGATCCGATTCAACGCGACGCGTTCACAAATCACGCTGAATAGGTTCTTAAACTGGGACTTCACAAAAGACAGAAGATCTACCGGGAGATGGCAGGATAAAGCTTCTTACCCACCAAACATTGGAAACGAATGGTTCACTCACGAACTTCGGTGGTCATGTCAGTTGACGGCCAACTGGACAATTGCTTAAAGTGCCTCTGGGCTTAAACTAGCCCAGACACGTCCTCCAGTTCGTTTAGGTCATCATTGAAGGGGGCTCCTAGTTATCGTACACGTCGTCTTGCCAGTGTCGAGCACGATATATATATATATGGGTGGCGCTACAGCCCGTAGCCATCCAGGGCCTAGCTCCTCACCAACCACTCGTGTTGTGCGTGCTATTGTTCTCTCACGAGTGGAAGGGACCTACAGTTTAATTCCGACTCCGAACGGCCAAGTTTGAGAAGCTTTTTCTAGACAGAAAATACTCTTTGACGATGGCTGCTTCAAAAAGCATTGTAGAGTACTAGCAAGACGTTGAGTCGTCGTCTTGCTCTGTGTGTGATCTGCAGAATCATGCGACCTCACTCGGACCAGATCATTCGTAAAGTCCTTCAAGTGGTGTCTCTGCAGCACATCCGGTGCAGCACATCCGGTGACCTAGCTCCCCAATCCGTGACCTACATGCAACGAGGACCATATTGAAGTCTTCTGATTCCACTGGCAAGGTTGTTCTCTTCACGAATTGCGATAAAATTTCTTGAAAAAGAACTCAAGTCAAGATCTTTGATTCATGTTCCCACACTGCCACGTGGTTCAAGCTCAACGCCGATAAGGCAGTTGACCACAAACTTCCGCTTTGCCGAAAATTAAACATTTTCACGCCTTCTCAACGATTCAGAAGATTCTGATAAGCCACACGTGTGGTATTTACGAGGTTACCACATGTGGCACGCCAGTTGGGAGTGTCAACGGTCTCTTTGGCTGATAAAATTTGAATATTTGTGGGAAACTGTCTTGATGAAGAGTTGTGTGGGGGATAAGGCAGTGTTTAAGGTGACGGACAATAAGCTAGTGAAGGAGGACAGAAGATGAGGTGTTTCAAGATGGTCAGAGATCAGGGTTGTTGGAGAGGGCTTGTTGGTTTGGGGACTGGAACACTTCAGATGGTGGGGGACACAAAACGGAGGAAGGAGGGCACAAAGAAGAGGAAGGAGGCCAAAAAGAAGAGGAAGGAGATGAGGAAGAGGAAGGAGATGAGGAAGAGGAAGGCGATGAGGAAGAGGAGCCGCCAGCCCCACTCAAGGAAGAAACTCAAGAGAGAGACTTTATCACTCGCCTTGACATCGCGTCTGGGGGAAAGTCCCTCTTTTGTAAACCACAGACGTCCACTTGTCGGCAATGACTACGAAACATGTGTACGTCAACAGCGAGCACTTGAGTGCTTTATTGATGCCATAAAGAAATATCAGCTGCGGTTCACATGCGAGGCACCCCAGACAGCGGTTCAAAATGGAATCTGAAGCGCGATCACACGGCAAAATGAATTCTTCCAAAAAAATGCGTCAAATTTGGCGAATGAACTTTTAATGAGAGCCCCTTGCAAATGACTCCGTCTGTGATTTATAGCCCACCGGGTGATTAGCGATGCGACTCCGAGAACATGCGTTCATTTTCACATACCTGAGCACGATCGGTTCAAAAGATCGATTTATGAGTCAAACCAACGACTGGGAGACTCACTCACCCCTCGCATGACGCCAGCAACAGCAAACAAAGGCAATTAGATACAGAGAGCCGACGAGACACCACTCCACATTGCGCGCTGATAATATCCCCATTACAGCGTGGGGATAGCAACGTTCGGGGATCCGAAACCCAAGGTTATCGGCTCTATGGAAATAGCTCTGTAATCAGTGCAATAAGTCCTCCAAATCACAGGGCACGTGTGCCGGTGTGCGTGTACGCCGCCAGGGGCTCATTATCAGCACATTCTTTTCTTTGTTCTTTTTTTCTTCTCTGTTTTACATAACGGTGACTTCATAGCGCAACATTTGAGCCATGCCGAGAGATGGCACATTTCTGGAGAAGCACACGATAACATGATCCTCGATGATCGTCTCGCTGACATGATTTTCTCCAGTCTGCTGGGAAATAAATACGATTACCGACTTCGAAATCGATAACCTTACTACCCGACGACGCGAATGATTCACTCTCCTGCGTCAATGTACGCGATGTGCGCGAGTACCGTCGACATACTTATCTTATTTGTCCCGCTTTCACTGCTATTACTTTACAATTCTTTCAGGTTTTGTTGTTTTCATCGTTTTTTGTATTTATTTCTTTTTTCGTTTGCCTTCCACCGATAATTTTGTGTTCCTGCTAATTAATTACGATTCTAAGTAAACAAGATTTCTGGGGCGGTTGTGTGTAGTGTCACAGACTGGTGTGTACACTTGTTCGGCATGCAGTCCGGGGAGTAAATTTAGAATATCAGCCCGACGCGAGACTTTGTTTTTTTTTTGTGTTTCCTCCGATAAGAGGATATTCGAGTGTGCAGATACACATAGCTTTGTTCTAGATGCGCGCAAATCCGAAGAGGAAGTGAGCTGGGAATCACTGAATTATCGCCAACTGAAACTATGTCTGGTTGTGGTGTGTTTTTGTTTTTATTGCGGTTGACTATAGTCCAATGATGATGAATCAGGCCTTTATCTGTGAGCTTTATTCACACACGCTGGTGCGGCTTTGTGCGAGACAACGGGCGAGATAGTGACAGAAAATATTGTGAAAGTTTTGTGCTGACAATGTATTGGCAACTCGGTGCCGATGGGGGGGTAACACAAAAGGTTGCGGTCGCTAGAGAGGGGGAATCCTCTCGTTTTCATCATCGATCAGGTAAATAAGTGCTTGATTAGGTGCATGATTAATTGACATTCTCGCTGGCTGGCATTTGTGTGAGGGGAGTTTCTGCGAAAAGATGTCAGCCACTTGCAAGATCATTGATTTCAAGGGAAGTCAGTTGATTGAAGTGACTTTAGTTTGACACTCTGTGAGCTCGCTGAACATGTTATTGACAATTTTGGAACTTCAAAGAAGGGTTACTTTAATGCATCCGCCAATAGTACTTTTTCTAGAGATTTCTGACGACTCAGACTAAGAGTCCAATCATGAATGACTAGAGGAGACACGAATATATATCGAAATTGAACGAAGAGGCATCGTAAAACTTCAAAACGTCCTTAATCCCTCAAAATGTTAACACCAAAACACTTATAGAGACATTGCTGTCGCTCCCACATCATTATGCAAAATTTGACGAAACTTAACGAAACTTAACGAAACTGAGAAAAGTGGTTCTCATGGTCCCTGCATCATCGCTCGACTGATTGCATTGACGTAATGCATCATATGTCCATTACATTGACTCTTACCACTTCGATCCACCTATCTTCGTCTGTCTTAAGCATATGCCAGCAAAACTCTTACATGTTGCCTTGAAAACATGACACGACGAGGGAGGCTACGTCGAAAAATGAAACTTTGACCGTCTAAGTCTGCCATTTGACCCACTTACCGCTCTCCGATCGAGAAATTGAAGGTAATTCTAAATAAAGCCCCAATGCAAAAAATCATCCTCAAATCATGCACACAATCTTCATCTCTCTTCAAATAAATTTCCTCCCATAAGACACTGATCACTGAGTCAATCTTGGCAGATATTAAAGAAGGAGAGAGAAGTACATCATTCACATGAAGCAATTGGGAAACATTCACCTAACTTTCAGACAAAGGGAAAACATCACAGGCGACATAAGTACACATATTACCTCTCTCTCTCTCTCGTCGCACGAAACCTCACTTATCCGAGGAAACCGAAGGCAGACGACCGCGTCCCTTTCCACATATCAGCTGATGCAAAGTTTGCTTAAGGGAAGCACAAGATAAGCTGACGCGCTGACAATGTCACTTAGCTATGCCGACCTCGGAAGCACTTTTATCTAACATGAACGCCAAGAGAGGCGGAGATTAGATAAACGAAATGAAGTGAAGACAACAAAAAAAAGAAAAAGAAATTAAAAGTGAAACAAGTGTTCTTCAGAACTGAGTTGTGTCACAAGACGTTCTGTAGAAGGAAAGGTTCCGCTGATTCCGTGCAACCGGTTCGATGGATGAAGTCACCCCGTGTGTAGGCTTGGAGCGGTGGGACACGCCCCAGTTTTGAGCTTGCTGGAATTTATTGGCAGACATGGGAATGGAATTTGGCTTGAGGCGATGACATGAGTTGGCGGTGGTTGGGCGACTGATGGCATTTTAAATTTGACGAAGCGATGCGTACACCTCGGAGCAGTGGTGTGTGACCCAGGCTGGTTGTTGGAAGATCCTGTAGGGCTGTGGGGCAACTTAAAGATGTAGAGACAGGTCGGGCGACACGTCGTAGTCGCCCAAGCTGGATGTGGCTTGAGACTCGGGCTCGACTTGAAGAAACCGGTCGGGCGCCACGTCACGGTACCCAACATTGGCCCAAGCTGGATGTGGGTAGAGACTCGGGCTCGACTTGAAGAAACTGGTCGGGCGCCACGTCACAGTACTCAACATTGGCCCAAGCTGAATGTGGCTTGAGACTAGGGCTCGACTTGGAGAAACTGGTCGGGCGCCACGTCACAGTACCCAACATTGGCCCAAGTTGGATGTGGCTTGAGACTAGGGCTCGACTTGGAGAAACTGGTCGGGCGCCACGTCACAGTACCCAACATTGGCCCAAGCTGGATGTGGCTTGGGACTAGGGCTCGACTTGAAGAAACTGGTCGGGCGCCACGTCACAGTACCCAACATTGGCCCAGGCTGGATGTGGGTAGAGGCACGGGCTCGACTTGGAGAAACTGGTCGGGCGCCACGGCTTAGTACCCAACTTTGGCCCAAGCGCGATGTGGGTACAGACTCGGGCTTGACTTGAAGGAACTGGACGGGCGCCAGGACTTAGTACCCAACATTGATCCGAGCTAGTTGTGGGCAGAGACTCGGGCTCGACTGTTGGGCTACTTAAAGAAAGAAAAACTAGACGGGCGCCACGCAATGAGTTCCAAAGATTCTCGGAACGAAGGAACGGGAGAAGGTTCTAAATCGTGACACAACGGGTTTGCTGCAAAGTTGGCACGTTTCGACGTTTCTCTAAAATCCCAGGAGCTTGTTACGCAGCGGCAAACACCATCAAAGGCTCTTTCAGAGATTGCACACAAAACTGTCTTGGCATCCAAGGAAGGCACAAGCAAGTGCAAGGTCTGGACACAGAGACCAGCATTCTGATCTCAAGATGGTTTCTGTTTCGCTCTAATCCTCTTGGTGAGTGGGGTCCTAAGGCCAGACCTCTGTTGTGTGATCCTCTGGAAGCTGCTCTTTAAACGTCGTCGCTCCTCAAAATCAGTCGGCTGTCCACTGTCAACCTGGCCTTCCTACAATTCATACGCCAGTGGTCTCCCTGTTCACGCCTTGTCCATTACCAGCGCCGATCACCCGACTTGATTACGCGCCCATTTTCAAATTCCACAGTCACCCGTCCCACCATCGACCTTCAACCGTCTCCACCTAATGCACCTCCATTTCATCAATCGACTTCCATTCCATTGACAGCGCGGCGGTGCCCAAATGAATGAAGTCGTAATCCCACATTACAGTTTACCTGCGCCGTCATTCTCCCATTTCACATTCCGCACCCGAAATCCCAAAAACCCAATCATCGTGCCGCCGACTCAACCTCGAGAATGTAGAACGCGACCCAATCCATCGCCAGACTGACACGCTCGCTGCCGGCGCGCTGCAACACGAGACGTCATTAGAGCCGCTAATGCAATTTAATCCCATTTTCCCATCGTGACGACGAGACGCCGCACCTCGCCGGCCCCGCTTCAGCTGCTCTTGAGGTCAATTTTCAGGTCTACTTGAGTTGCCCGAAAATCACTTTGGGCGCTTGACTCAAACGGTTGCCACCAATCGCACGGCCGAACCGAACGGAAAGTTTCTTCTTCGCCGCCGGAGCAGCAGAAACGGCGAAATCAGATTAATATTACAATTCCCCGAGCGGCATCCCGGTTAAGAGCGCCACGGCCGACTCGAGGACGGTGGAGATTGATGGACGACGCCGGCTGCAGCGGCCGGGTGCGACGGCGAGTTGGTGGTGAATTCGGGCGTCTCTTGTCCAGCAGATTTTCACGTTTCCGACCCTCGCGGTCAATGGGTGCTCTGTGCTCGTTATTGTGTCATTCGCAGGAAATGCAGGCGTGAAGGGGACGGATTCGGCGGGTGTGTGTGTGTGCAGAAACAGTTGTGCGGGAAATGCGGGCTCTTGACGTGATTTTGACCTTTCTCCCTCTCCCTCCACGCGCGCGCACACACACACGAGTGATGATGGCGACCGGGATGGGGGTAGATTTATGTCTGGCCGGCTGGGTCCCCGCATATTTCGGGTGACACAAACTCCCCGGGGGCACTTCCGGCTGACAGTTCTTTTGAGTTGATTGTGAATCAGAACTAACCCTTGGCTGATTGTGGGACACTGGATAATTATCTGTTTCCGGGAACGAAGCCGCACGAAATGCGGTCGAAATGGGGTGTGTTCCGAAAAAAAGAAGAAGCAAGGGATGCTCGTCATGGTAGCGGTCCAGTGAATTGCAAAAATGTGTGAAGAATGGATGATCGCATGGAATTTCACTGAAAGAAGTGCGTAACAGAGGGCTGTCCTTTGAAGGAAATGTAATTTAAAGGGAGGCCGTTGAGTGTTTAGTCGGTTGGAAATGCCGAGTGGTTTTGAGCCTAGTCCAGGCAGTCTTCTGTTTTGGGATTTGATGGTCTTTCGGATCAGTATCCACAACAGAATGTACCCCAAGGCTTGTTCAGAGTTCAGGAAAGCAGCAATGAGCACCCACGTTTGATGTGATGTATTCGGCTGAGCTATGCATATGCATGGCGAAATAGGAAAATGTAGTCCAACGAAATGGAGCACCTTGGTCTCTTTACAAGAATCAAACTTTTGGGTGTCTTGACGCAGTACGGCGTCTTAAGCAACTACTGCAACTCAATTTAAGCCACGTAAAGCCAGAACTACAAACGCTTGTACGGACATCAACAAACAAAAGCCGAGGGAGCCTGTTCCAAGAGTTGACAGAAAAAGCCGCATGAGCCCGGCGCTGTAATGACGTTGGAGCCGCAATCGGGGAAAAAAATTCCCAATACTCGTTCAGTCCTGTGGATTTTTTCAAAAATGTGACAAACGAAATGCAAATTCCATTTTTTAAATTTTTCAACAAATATGTCAAATTGTGTTCAGAAAGTCTTAAAAAATGTGTAAAAACGATTAAAAAAATCCAAAAATATTCACAGTGGTTTGTGAATTTCAAAAAATTCGAGAAAAGATATTCAGCAGGGCATACAAACCACAACAAATATGTTAAAAGCGTTTTTAAAATCAAGAATCTATAACCTGAGCTCAAAGTGTCAGCGCTAGGCAACACCCTTAAACATTGTACACGTCCTGTCAAATTGACTAAATCGACGAGCTCGTGATTAAAGTCATAACTGGACCATTGCTATCCCTGCACTGCGCAAATTATTTTGATTTATGAGCACAAAAACTGGCGCAAGCTTGCAGCAGGTCAGCATTACCAACGAAAATGTGTGCAATGTCTCAACTAAGTGTAGTATGTAAAGAGTGATTTTTTGGCTATTATCTTTTTGGCGACACTGGTTTAAGCAGCTGACTCACGTTGCGGGTTTTGTTTCACTGTCAAACATCTTCAGTTTGGTCTAAAACTTAACCATGAGTCGTCTTACAAACGAACAACGCTTGCAAGTTGTTGAATTTAATTATCAAAATGCGTGATCCGTTAAGAAAGTTCATCGCACTTCATTCATTCTGCATTTTTCTTCATCGACGAAGCTCATTTTTGGCTCAATGGGTACGTAAATAGAACAGAATTGTCGATTTTGGAGTGAATATCAGCCAGAAGCATTGCAAGAGCTACCAATGTATCCAGAAAAAGGCACAGTGTGGTGCGGTTTATAGGCTGGTGTCATCATTGGACCGTACTTCTTCAAAGATGATGGGAATCGCAACGTAACCGTGAATGGTGAGCGCTACCGTGAGATGATATCCAATTCTTTTTTGCCAAAAATGCAAGGGCAAGGTGCCACATGCCACACAGCACGCGCAACAATGGACTTTTTGAGAGGCGATTTCGGCGAACATTTTAATTCACGTTCGGGACCGCCTAGATCGAGTGATTTAACGCCTTTAGACTATATTTTGTGGGGCTTTGTTAAAACTCATTTCTATACAGACAAGCCCGCTTCAATTGACGCATTGGAAGACAACATTGAAGCATTTATTCGTGAGATACCGGCCGAAATGTTGGAAAGAGTATGCCAAAATTAAACTAAGCGGATGGGCCATTTGAGGCGCAGTCAAGGTCAACATTTGCATGAAATAATCTTCAAATAAAATGGGTCTAACGGTAAACCAGGGCAAAACAAAGTACATGCTGTCATCACGGAAGGACGCACAACATCGACGTCTCGGACAGAGCGTCATATTAGGCGTCAACTTTGAGGTAGTCAAGGACTTCGTCTACCTAGGCTCCGGAGTAAATAGGGACAACAACACCAGTACCGAGATCAAGCGCAGAATTACTCTTGCCAATCGCTGCTTCTTTGGGCTCAAGAGGGAATTGAGTAACAGAGCCATCTGTCGAAACACCAAACTGACCTTGTATAAAACCCTGGTCATCCCAGTCCTGCTCTATGGCGCAGAGGCATGGACGCTATCGAAAGCAGATGAAGAAGCTCTTGGTTTTTTTGAGAGAAAAGTTCTGCGCACGATCTTTGGTCCTGTTTGCGTTGATGGCGTTTGGAGGAGAAGGTTCAACCACGAACTGTATGGGCTGTACAGCGGCACGCACCTAGTTAAGCGTTTACGGATCCAACGCTTAAGATGGCTAGGTCATGTAGAGCGAATGGACACCACAGCTCCGGCCCGAAGAGTCTTCGACACCGAGCCATTGGGACAGCGCAACAGAGGACGTCCTCGCACTAGATGGCGCACACAAGTGGAAACGGACTTCAACCAACTTGGTGTGCGCAACTGGAGGCAGCTGGCGAAAGATCGTGCTGGCTGGAGAGGCATGTTGGTTGAGGCCCAGGTCCACCCCGGACTGTAGCGCCAATCAAAGAAGAAGAAATCTTCAAACATTAAATAATATGGACCGTACTATCGATTCAAATAAAGATTTCATGCATTTTTCTGAATTGTATGTGTTTTTTTTTTAAACTTTAAAAAATCACCCTTTATTTTGACAAACGATGCTGAAGTGAGCTAGCCAACTGCATTCCGCCTCTACTTGAATTTCCCCGAAATACACGTCCCGGCAGGAATGAGCACAGTTTGAGTTGAGTTTATAGACTCGTTCTTCGGTCATATGTCCAATATTTCCAACAAACTACAAATAGCAGACATTTAAGATGTGCACATCTACCTTCCCTGTCACTCTCCCTCTATACCACCTGAGCACGCGCATATTATATAAAAAAGAAGCCCGTCAGTTCTCGAAATGTGTCGGAAAGACTCTCGCAGTCGTTGTTGTCTTGAAAATTTTTCTAGAAATGTGCAAATCACATAATTTCCGTTTTTTAAGATTTAAGCCAAAAAAATGCGTCAACTTGTTTTCAGAAGTTTTTAAAAAGTCTTAGAAAATTTCAAAAATATTCCAAATGATTTCTAAAATTCTAAAACTTCAAGAAAATACTTTCGGTAGATCGGAAATAATAATAATAGAGGTGGCTCTACAGCCCGTATAGGCCCCTTTCTCACTTACTTCCCAGGCCTAGCTTCTCTCTCACAAGGTACCTACTATTTAATTGCGGCGGAGTTTGAGAAACTTTTTCCCCACAGGAATACACGCAGATGTGGGGCCATGAATATTATTGTTGTCGTACAGGCGTCGATGTTCCATTGGGTTGTGGTCGACGCACATACCCACAACGCCACGAGGCACCACTAGCAGCAGATCGTAAAGAGAACCTTCAATATGTTCAGAAGGTTTTCAAAGCAACTAAAGCTCAAAATCTTAACTCCAGACAACGCCCATAGACATTGGACACTAATCAGACTCACTGTCAAATTGACTAATTAGACGAGCTCATATATATATTTTTGGGGGCGTTTCAAATGCTTTTTGACTTTACATGTCTGGTGATAACTGAAGACTGATAACGAACGAACGATGTTGAATCTGGGAAAATATTCTAATCAGCTTTGAAACACCCATGTGGGCCCAGATATGAGAAAAACGACACATTTTGTTTGGATCCACAAATTCCAGGCGAATTCGGCATTACCTCATAAACAATCGTCACACAGCGTCAAGCTTAGCTCGCATGTAGAATTTGAAGCCCCTGATACAAGACGAGACCTTTCGGTTGCTGACATAAACTGGCCACTAAGTTCGAATGCTATTGTGTTTAGTCTTAAGTGGCTACTCAAAGGAACCTGTTTTTGCACACAATTCTCACTTGTCACTTGACCACGTTACTGCCCAAGATGTGTCGAAAAGTCACCAAATACAAGGCATTTTCGCAGTTGGCTCACAGAGCACAGTGCTTACTGAAGCGATCTCTGATTTAGGTAAGGACACGACAGGACGTGACAGACATTTTTAGCGAACATTAGCGTACGTTTGTAGTTTCCTTGTGACAGTGGTGATCTTGATCACAGTCCATTTACTCGATTCAAGAGTAAAACAGTCTCGAGTCGAGATGGGTCAGATGGGAGTTGCTAAACCGAGTCAAACCGAACTAAACAGCATTGCTGAAACTACAATGAGACGAATAAATGAATATTCAACACCAAAACTGCGAAATATTCGACACACCACTCGGTTTATCGACTCGGACCAACATCTCTAAATTCATAATCAAACATCATAAGAGCAAACTTGATGACTGCAAGCAGCGCTCAGGACCGTCACCGATGGAAGGCAGCAATTGCTCAAGCTCGAAGCCTTCATGGGTCATCGGCCTAGGAAGTAAGAAACTCCAAACTGTAACTCAGTGTTGTTGGATGTTGGTTCGCTTTGGTTGGACAAAGAGACCGGGTTGTACTGTCTTCTGTTTCTTAAGAGACCTGTATAGACGGGGCCATGTGTGATGTGGCACATTGTCTACCAGTCTCTATGCTCTCTCTGTCTTTTCTTTTTGTACTTATGTGGCTACTGACTATGTGGCTATTTTCATATGATATCTCTCATTGTTCCAGGGACACTATAGAGTCGTTTTTTTTAGCTTGAATAGGATTCTTATAGTTTAGAGTAAAGAAAGTTTCGCCACTAGTCTCAACATTGACCAGATATTTGACATTCAAGCAAACTGCACGACTGCACCAAGCACGCATCCTTCACGGATGCAGACTTGAGGTCCTTTTTGGCCTAAAATGATGTTGAATGAATGCTCACTTTTAAAAAAGCCCATAACTTTATTCATCACCGCCTGTCACTTAGAGCGATAGATTTCGCTCCCACAAAATTGAACGAAACTTAACGAATGCTCAAATTCAGAACAAGGAAACTCGGAGGTGTCTATGCGAGCATATGAATATACAGAGTGAGTGATTTCGCACCTAAAAAATTTAACGAAACTTAACGAAACAATTATTATGGTCGGAGTGTGTCCATCATACGCTTAAGTTTGATAAAATCTACGAAACTCGGAGGTGTCTATGGAAGCTTATGAAAAGACAAAGCGATTGATTTCACATCCAAAAAAATTTAACGAAACTCAATGAAACATTTATTATGGTGTATCCATCATGCGCTTAAGTTTGAAAAAATCTACGAAACTCGGAGGTGTCTATGGAAGCTTATGAAAAGACAGAGCGATTGATTTCACACACTCAAAATTTAACGAAACTCAACGAAACACTTATTATGGTCATAGTGTGTCCATCATGCTCTTAAGTTTGCTGAAAAATCTCGTTACGCTTATTATGAGTGAGTCGTTGGGTTTCACAGTTTTAGACCAGTGTTCGGTTCTGTTTAGATAAGTTTGATAGGGAATGCAATGTTGTCTTGTGGAGTTGCAAGGTTGATGAGATTTTTACCTTTTTTGCAAGAGGGCAGCATACCTCTCTGTCATAGTTGTCAATTTGTAAAAATTCATTGTTTCATGGAAATCAAATCAACGTGGTCTGTGGACTTTTTGGCTGCGTTGAGTTGAGGACAAGGGATTCCTCTACGGACAAGTTTTTAAGTCGCTTATGACAAAGAAGTGAAAAATCAAATCGATCACATCAGCACCCTTTGATGGACGAACTTCATACTCCTAAGTATCAAGCCCACAAGACATTCTCTAGTTAAACCCCCAAACTCTGACTTTGGCAATAAGATTGCGATTTTTTAACATTTCTTGGAAGATGTGTTGCAAATCGTATCAAAACTGCGTACAAATCTGCCAACATTCGAATGACCTCAATCATGCGCCGTCGTCCACCGACCAGATGTTTATGAACGACCACAAAATAAATAAATCATTGAATTCGCCGCAGATTATGATGTAATTAAGATGCGATCTTAACTGCAAACCAGAACTTTCCGAGAACCAAGCGAAGTGAAAAATAAAAGTGTTTTTTTTTTAATGTTTCCTTTCAAACGAAACCGACCGAACTTAATCATCACTACAGAGAGACCGGAGTTCGATCGGTCATTCAAAAAACTTCTCGGAATTCCTTGATACACACTGATGCTGTGGCAAAGGGAAGAAAGTCTGTAGATACCCGAAAAATAGATGAAGGAGTACTCACCACAAAGACACAACCATATGACATTAAATCAGAATATCTGTAGTAATCCAATTCCACAAGTGAGATTAGATACGATTAAGCACTCGTATCTCGTTCGTTGGACAATGTGCACTGGGCTGGCTTCACAAAATAACAACAATTTTTTTTTCTTCTTCTTTTTATTTTTTTCACTCAAAAAAACTGAACGAAAACACAATAAAAATCTGCAAGAGCACACTAGACGACGACGAAGATGAAGACGATGAAGACGATTCGCGACGATTCGTTTGGAAATTCACAAGATTTTTTTCTGAATTTTGAGATATATTTTTTTTGTTACTGGAAGTGGGGAGAAAAAGCACTGAGATTAATATTTTTTGTTTCTATTCAGGGGGAGAGGGTGGCGATGATGATACACGAGGTTTCGAGAAGAAATGTCTGGCGTTTTCGGGCGAGTGTCTGTCACTCACTCACTCGACGGATGGGCTTTGGGAAAAACGTCTGCAATCGCTATCTGGGTTGTGCACGGGGATGGATTAATCAGCGACGACGATATCAACAAGTGACCGAACTGACGAACGGAGAGAGAGTGAATGGAGACGCGATCGCCCTCCCCGGAAATGCGCTTGTCGCAAAGAGAATGTGGGGCGTGAAGTGTATGTGTGCGCGTATCAGTCACGTCTCGCTGTTGAACTGCGACCAATTGTTGTGAGTTTAAACAATTGAATTATGACGAAGATAAGGCGAGTGGACGACGAGAGAGGGCCGGCGGTGGGATGCAACACGAAAAGGCCACCAGTCACCGAGTGCACACACAATGTGATCCACAAATGGGGTGGGAGATTTAAAATGGCATCCACAAGATGAAGGTTAATCATATTTAATGATGAAAGCGGGGCGCTATGTGATAAAAAAAAATAAGATACAAAAGAATTCAGAAAAAACGAGAAGCGAGAGAGAAACTAAGAAAATATGCGAAATATGCGAGAAAACAGGCATGATGATGACTTCACTGCCACCATACGGTGGGGCCGGAATGCGGCGGAGTGGGTGGGAGATATCCAAGTATCTCATTGCAAAATTTTACATATCTAATCGAATGAAATTGAATTCTTTTGCTTTCATTTCATTCCATTCGAATCGAGCAAACCGAAGTGGGGTGGTTGCTGTCGGGAAGGGGACACAGGCAGGAGTGGGAGAATGCGACGTTCAGAGATACACAGAGTAGGTACGTGATGATGATGACAAAGCACTGAATGGATGACTAATAAAAAAAAAAAGAAACAAGAAGAACATCGCTTCTGTGTTCTGTGTCGTGTTCTGTGTGAATAGTTAACATTTGCCATTTGGAATCGATTCCAAAAAAAAAAATCATCACATTTTCCTTCACCCTTCCAGCTGTCCACTGACAACTCCGACGTGTCCACACAAAGAGGGCTGCAGGGCGACACACAGAGACAGAGAGAGAAAGGAAAATTGATGATAATTCGCAATTATGTGACACTTGGTGCATGGGCGCAGCTCTCTAATCGATTGAACCGGCAGTCGAGAGAAGAAAAAAAAAAAAAGAAACTACGGTACAGACAGACAGTGGCGTTTGCCAACATCCAAAAACACGAGATGACGACACCAAATAGACATTAGGGGTGCGTCCTCCAGTCTAACCACAAGGGTGCAGCAAAAACAAAATGAAGGGATACACCACACCACTGTGTCGATATATAAAAATAAAATCGACAAAAAAAAAAACGAGTAGAAACGAATTCACACACAATCACAAGCCGGAGAGTTTAGTTCATCGGCAAGTGGACGGATGGATGGATGGATGGAGTGGCACAGCGCGAGAGCGAGAGACTGACGGTTCGAATTGGAAAGCGACAAAGCTAGCGCGAGTGCGAGAGAGAGAGACACGGCAAAAGTATGGCCGTGACAAGCCGGTAAAAAGTGAAAATGAAATCGCGACGACGACAATGAATGATGATGCACAACGTACAGCGCCCCACACTGCCATCCACCCACACACACGCACGGACGTTGTGAGGGGGGGGGGGGGGGAAGAAAACAAGGAAATCTATATCTCTCTGGACACAATGCCGACGGACGGACGATGATGATGCCAAACCGACCACGGTATTGCTGCAGAAAAGGAAATGTTCCTTGTCGCATAGGAACACACACAACCTTACACACACACACACAGTCGCCCAGTCATCCAGAGAGTGAGTGACAGTTTACTCTCAGCTGATTTCGCGTTGCGTACATGTTTCGAAAAAAAAATGTATTCGCCACACACTAACCCGATAGAATGATGGTGTACAGTTAGAGAGAGGACACACAGAACGAACAAAAAAAATTAAATTTATTTTTCTAAACAGCGCGCAGAGCACAGAGAGACAGACCACGAGAAAGCGACGACCCCACCGCAGCTGATCTAAAAGTAGACTGAATCGGCGAGTGAACGGTTTTTGCCGACACCGACTCGAAGTTGAATATGCGGCAGCAGCTGGTAGGTGAGGGCGGTGGCGAATGTATCTCTCACACGCACACACACACTCTCTCCACAGAGAGCCAGAGAGGGATGGTGTATCTGTGAGGTGAGAGATGCGACGGTGTTGGTTGTCGGAAGCAGATGAGTTGGTGTATTGTTATCGTCTCCTTGGAAGGCATCCAACACACAACGCCGTCGCTGCCGAACACACGCCTGACAAGCCACGCAAGAGAGGGTGGCTGCTGTTCGTGCTCTTCCACGCGCTCTCTTCGACTGTCCAACACACCCCAGTGAGTTGTGGAAAATCGAACAAAACTAGATATCAACCGGAGAGAGCGAGTGTTGGCACAGGGTGTTCCATCAAAGAGAGAGAGAGAGACTCTCTGTCTGCCTGTGCTTGTGTGCGTGCTCGAGAGAGCCAGCCAGAACGGATGCGAGAGAGTGTGCGACAGTGGCTTCCTGTCGTCGGGGGTGGATTGGTTTTTATTTTATTTTATTTATACAAAAATAAATTCCCCATTAATCGCTTTCTGGAGAAACAACAAAAAAAAAAAAAAACAACCCAGTCGACGGCTGCTTGATGACACCAACGCGGCACAAGAGCACCAACCGCTTGCCGGAAGAGAGCGACAACGCCACCAGCGACTCAGCGGAAGAGCGTGTGATGCGCGCACATTATTTTAGAAGTTTCTGTACACTTTTTTTTTGCTTTCCTACTTTTTTTGGTCTTGTTTTTCCACATCAATCGAGGGTGGAATTTTATTTATAGTCGCGGACATATTTATCGCAGATGTTTGTTGTTTCAAATCCAGTAAAGATAGAGACGACAGAGTGAGCGAGAGAATGTGGGACGCACACAAGCGCCGCACACACACGTCCTCCTCCATCCGCCGTCACTTGCTATCACGGATCTGGAACGCATCATCGGAGTCAGTCGAATGAGAATTTAACTTGCTTCCCATCCGTCGGAGTCGCGATTCTTCGTGAAAGCAGACAATGTATGTAAATCATGAGCTATCGTCGGCCGGGAGAGAAGGTCGTAGACTATGAGTCGGTCGCATCCATATGGCAGCGTCTATGGGCGGAGTGGGGACGGAACGGATACAAAGATGCAGATGCAGAGGAGGGTGGTGGCGGTGGCGGTGGCGGTGACGGTGGCGATGGTGGTTGCGTTGCGAGCAGACACAAAAGGGTGCAGCATTTTATATTGAACTATGCTGTTGTACAATATTGAACAACGCTCTTTTAGTCACGTTTGTGTATACATACAGATGTACCATATCTACGTACGTGCGTCGACGAGGAGGAAGATTCTTCTTCTGGAGTTCGAGAGATGCGGCGAGGAAGGTGTGGCTACTTATTCACTTAGAGTCAGGATGTTGAACGTAAGCTTGACGTCTGACTCGTGACCAGGTTTCGTCGGTGATTTTAGCACAGTATGGCAGAAACATATGGAAACTCGAGATGGAGTCGCCTGTCATGTCAGGAGATGAAACACTGTTCGAGAGACTGCTCACAGAAGGGGGGCGTTGTTTCTCAAAAAAGAATTTGAACTGAAAAAGGGCACGAGTCCCTTCTCGGGGGAGACACGAGATTTCCGATGAATTCCCAACTCGAAGGCCATCTCTAAAATGGCAGACAAAATTGTTTTCACGAGAAAATTTCAAGAATGTCAAGGGTTTGAAATGTCATCTTCAGAGGAAGGGCTTAGGTCCTTCCCGGCATGAGATCCACTTGATTACTCGCAACATCAACCTTCAAGACAGCGGAGGAATTTAAAACTATCCTCAACCAAGCCTACTGTCTTATTGTCCAACAAGGCTGCTGGTGCAGTCGGCCTGTCTGCAGAACTCTTTAAGGCAGCTGGAGATGAGCTGGTAGGATGCATGCACCAACTGAACTGGATGATATGGTCGGAGGAAAGAGTCCCTGACGAGTATTGTATGCATGCCCCTTCAACTATCGAGGGATCCTAAACATATTTACTTACTTCCCTAAGGTGGCGTTACAGTCCGGGGTGGACCTGGGCCTCAACCAACAAGCGTCTCCAGCCAGCTCGATCTTAAGCTAGCTGTCTCCAGTTTCGCACGTATAGTTGGTTGAGGTCCCTTTCCACTTGCGTGCGCCACCAGAGTCGCGGTCTTCCTCTACTTCGAAGACTTTTCGGGCCGGAGCATTGGTTTCCGTCCGCTCTACATGGCCTAGCCATCTCAATCGTTGGATCTACACTCTTCTGGCTAAGTCGATGTCGCTGAAAAGCCCGTATAGTTCGTCGTTATAACTCCTCCTTTACTCACCATCTATGTAGACGCGATAGAAAATCACACGAAGAATTTTCCTCTCGAAGCGACCAACAGCTGATTCATCCGCTTTTGACAAAGTCCATGCCTCCGCGCCATGCAGCAGGACTGGGACGATTAAGGTCTTGTAAAGCGTTCCCTTGGTTATTTGAGAGAGGGCTTTGTTTACCAATTGCATTCTTAGCCCAAAGAAGCACCGGTTGGCAAGAGTTATTCTTCGTTTGATTTCAGCGAGCATCCTGATCATAGCTTTAAATTTTGCGTGAGAGCCTAAAATCAGTGAGGTTTCAGGCCTGGGATCAAATCTTCACGTCACGGCAGATAATCGAAGCCCAAGACATGCAGTTCGACACCCACCACCTATTTGTCGACTTTAAGGCCGCATATGACAGCGTGCATAGAGACAGCGCCATGTTTAGTTTTGACAATCCTGCCAAACTCGTCAGGTTTTGCAGGAGGGCGATGGAGAACCCTCGCTGCTGCATCAAGGTCGGTAAGGAACTCACCCAGTCAGACAAAAAGATTTTAGGGTGCCATGTGAATTTTTCAACATCGTACTTGAAGGGTTCCTGGCAAACTCAACACAGAAGGCACTATCTTCTACAAGTCAGTCCAGCTGTTGGGATACGCTGATGACATCGAAATTGTCGCGCGGTCTCAACGCGCCGTAGTAGAAGCTTTCACGGCAATTGAAGAACAGGCGAAACGAGCTGGTCTAAAGGTCAACGAGGACAAGACAAAATATAAGTTAAGCCACAAAATATTTTCTCCCTCACAACTTGTTTCCACGTCGTCATCACACCATCGACATCGTTTCCCACAAGTGCAAAACGCTGGCTTGACGTCTGGAGAATCGGACACACCAAGATCGCTGCATTCCATCGCGTACGGCGCACGGAAATCCGAGGACACCCGTGGGAGCATGTCATCGTTGCAGACCTGTTGCCGAGTATTTAAGGTAGCGTTAAGTTAGTTTTAGCGAGCATTCCATTTCAAAGTTTTGTTCGGGAAACCTCTGCCCAAGGAAGTGAATAAAAAATAATTAATTTTTTTTAATAAACAATAAAGTAATTGTTTAATTTATATGCTGTCGAGCAGCAGGTGGGGATCCGCTGCACACCACCTAGGTCAAAACGTCACAATCGACAGCTACAATTTCGGGGTAGTAAAGGAGTTTGTCTACCTCGGAGCAAATGTAAGCTCCACGAATGACATCGCAGTGGAGATCCGAAGTAGAATCGCCCTTGGCAACCGATGCTACTTCGGTCTGTTAAAACAACTGGGCTCGAAACTCCTGACTCGAAGGACCGAAGTCATGCTCTACAAAACCCTTACCCTGCCAGTCCTACTTTATGGAGCCAAAAGCTGGACATTAAGTTAGACTGCAGAGCTGATTCTTGGTGCCTTCGAGAGAATCGGATATATGGTCCCGTCTGCGAGAAAGGCGAATGGAGGAGAAGACACAACCGCGAACTCTACGAGCTGTACAAGGATGTGAATGTTGTCCGTCGACTACACTGGCTCGGCCACATCGAGCGAATGGACAACAACGCTCCAGCAAAGAGGGTCTTCGAATCCGACCGAGCCTCCTGGTTCGAGAAGGAGTGAAAGACCGGTCTTTGTACCGGGACCAAGTCATTGCGGATGCAAGACAGCTTGGCCTTGATGACTGGAAGCAGCGTGCCCAGGACCGTCACCGATGTAAGGCAGCAATTGCTCAGGCTCAGACTCTTCATGGTTCGTCTGCCTGATAAGTAACTTGAGAGGTTCGTGAAAAACTCACTCGCCATCACAAGAGGCACGATCTTCCAAAAATCCGTGCAATTGTTAGCATACGCGGACGACATTGACGTGGTTGCTCGAATACAGCGAGCCTAAGTTCCCCCCGGACTGTAGAAGAAGAAGCTTACTGTCAGAGCGTAAGTGTAAACGTCACCTTTCAAACTAGTACTGTAAAGTGTTCGTTCCCAAAAATTGAAATAGTTTTAAGGAAGAGCCAAATAAAGTTCTGTTCGCTGTAAACATTGACTCGGAATACATCGAACCTTCTGATTCCACAGAAAACTAACAACAAACAACACACAATGCACTTGAAGCACTTGAAATAAGAAAAAACCCCGTCTTATCTTGATGCAAAACGGAGAGTTAACGTTCCCTTTTATTGCGATCTGTCGAAGACCACGTGATTCGCTTCCCGTTTAAAATTTCTCTTTTCATTTGTTTGAGATAACAATTGATTTTCAGTCTGTTTTAGGGGATTTCCCCGATTTGTTGTGTTTTACATCAAACTGTAGAACTAGGAAGGAAGGAAGAACAAGTATCTGCGAGGCCATCGATGGCAATAGACTCCATAAGATTTTTGACAATCCACAATTTTCTGATGATTCCGCGGAAGATCCTCGCTAAACTCGCAGCCTTGCTAATCACTTCCTGTACACACGCTCGACATAGGCATGAGGATTGGAAGAACACAGTGAACCAAGTCAATTGCTGGCATTGAGACGTAAACGGCTGAAATACAGCCGACGGTAGACAACAGGCCCAGGTCCGGACTGTAGCGCCAATCG
Organism: Eristalis arbustorum; assembly: GCA_916610145.1. Classification (NCBI taxonomy): domain Eukaryota; kingdom Metazoa; phylum Arthropoda; class Insecta; order Diptera; family Syrphidae; genus Eristalis; species Eristalis arbustorum. Next base: position 6,856,663 of record OU744318.1, read on the forward strand.
CAGAAGAAGAAGAAAGTAGACAACGGTCGTACAAGAAAGGAAAGAAAGGCCACATAACATCGGCACTTCTGCCAGAACTTACAATGGGTAGCTGTAATTGTGTAAAGAGGTAAGAGACTTCTCCAACAGATAGCAGAAAGCAGTACAAGCAACATACTGCAGTCATTTGGATGCCCTGGGCTTCTTGAAAAGTTCTGTGTTGGACAAACCGCAACGAAATAGCGAGGATATGATATCTCAGTGGCTTTACTGCTTTATTTAAGCACAAGGCGAAGTTTGTTTACCTCGAGGCAAATGTGAACTTCACGAATGACATCGCAGTGGAGATCCGACTTAGAATCGCTGTTGACACTAACTAGGCTCTTCGGAACGTTCGGACATCGAGGACACAGGAGGAGTGTCTGACGTCGATCGCAACGTGATCAATCTGGTTGACGGTTGATTGATCGGAAGACCGCCAGGTCCCTTTGTGAATGTTGAGGTGTTGGAACCGCGTGCTCATCACAGAGAGGTTACGCCCCGAGGCGAAATCTACCAGCCCGAGTCCGTTTCCGGATGTGTTGTCGTGCAGGCTGTGTTTTCCGATGACTCCAGCAAAGATTTCTTCCTTGCCCAGCTTTACATTAAAATCTCCTAGAACGATCTTGGTGTCGTAGCTGGGGCATTGATCGTATGTTCTTTCTAGGAGATCATAGAAGTCATCCTTGCTATCATCGTCTTTGTCCTCCGTTGGGGCGTGGGCGCAAATTAGGCTGATGTTGCCGAATGTTGCCTTGATCCGGATTGTTGTGAGGCGTTCGCTTATGTATCTAAAGCTTAAGACTTCTTGCCTGAGTCTGCCTCGAACAACAAAACCGCATCCAAACAAGCGCTGCCTTCGGTCTTTATAGCAATCGCCGTAATATATGTCGCAGTTTTTCATCCTCTTTTGCCCGGCCCATCACATAGCAACTCCTGGATGGCGGTGATGTCAGCCTTATAGGCTTCTAAGGCCTCCGCAAGTTCATCGGCTGCACGTGGTCTGTTAAGTGACCTAACATTCCACGTGCAGAACCGAAAATCGTTGTCCTTGTTTCGTTGTCCATGGTCGTCAGCAGTAGGGTCATCCGTATCCGAGGCTTGTTGCCGTCTCTGAACTAGACTACATTTTACACGGTGGGGAAGTTAACCCCACGCGAAATCTTGCTCTACAAAACTCTTATTCTGCCAGCCATGCTTTATGGAGCTGGCTGATTCTTGGCATCTTTGAATGAAAAATTCTACGTCAGGCATATGAGCTTATCGGCGTGGAAGGCAAGGCATACCAAAAAGCGCTGCAACGGAAAACAAGACCAGCGAAGGGAAGAGAAAACACAACCGCCAACTCTACGAGGTGTACCTTGATGTGGATGTAGTCGACTATAGACACGACGCATAGACAACAGCGCTCTAGAAAAGTGTGCCCTCGAATCCGTGCCTCCTGGATTGGGAAAGAGAGGAAGACCGAACCTCCGCTTTAGAGACTAAGTCATTATTATGTAAGACAGCTTGGTTTGTATGGCTGGAAGCAGCGTGCTTAGGCTCGGACACAAATATGAGTAATTTCTTAATCAAACAGAAATCTGACAACCATGTCGAGCAACACGTATAAAAATCCACTTCCTATTCTCGCATTTCGATAGACTACCCACAAAATCTGGGAGTTTTAAGTGTGGAGCGGAGTGAAGGTCTCCCTCAGGGTCTTTGGACAATGGAATAGCATTATCAACGGCGGTGGGACTATCATATGATGGTGCTTGCAACGATATCTACTTAAAGTGACTGAGGTGAGCAAAATCGTCTTTAGCACTCACTGGCTACAGGAGTTGGATCGAACTGGTTTGCGTAGCATCGCAAAAGGTCCACAGGTAGCCTCTTAAGGCAGCGCCTTGAACCGAACCGAACCTGAACTCACTGCATCAAGAAGACCGATGCCTTACTGAATCCCGAATGCTCTTCAATCCCTCTCCACTTCAAGGACTCACTTGGCAACACCTCCTCTGAGTGCCACCAAGTCCAACCAACCTTGTCACATCTTGAATCTCAGACAAGCCCGCGCTTAACACTTCTCATCTATCATCTAATCTCAAGGCTGGCCAATTCAACCCCCACCTCCATCCCTTCATCAGATAATGGGTTTTTCAAAAAGCATCCACCTCGGAGAAGCGATTGCGCTTCTATCCCTTGGGAGACATTTGTTCGGTTACCTCCATCGATGTGATATCGCAACTAGCCACTTTCGACGAAACCAGAAGAAAAAAACACACGCCTTCGTACTAAAACACACCCCGGCACACGGGCACGGACACGGGCACGGGCACAGGCACTTTCATCCGTGTGCTCTCTGACGGCTCTTTCGGGTTGATAAGCAATTTATGCCATGTATCCCGTGTTTACTGCTTTTGTTCGTCGTCTTCTTCTTCTTTCTGTGCACAATTGGCACGAAGTTGCAAATGTTAATGCTGTGACCCCACAACATACATAAACCGAAAGAAACGTCCGATTCATTTGAAAGGTTAACTGTCCATTCGATGAATCGTTTCCCATAAAAGACTACGTGCGATTCGGCCTCGTTCGTTGCTCTCGCATCGGCTTCATTCGGAGGCTGTACTTGATGGTGGTGTGTGGAGGGTTTTTGAATCCAAACAAGGGCAATAAAATTGCTGCAGCTGGGGTCGGGGGAGATCTCATCCCTGTGTCGATGGTGGACTGAGCGAAGAAAGTGAAAAGTGGCGATGAGGCGGTTTTTTTCGGGTAGTTTGGGATGGACTAGGATGGATCGGAGTTGTTCTTTAGTGGAGATTTGGTGCGTTTAAGACTGATTGTGGTTGCAGTTCATATGTTGGTTCTACCTTGTGCTGTGACCTGGTGATGATGCTTTTGGAAAGACAAACACGGGTGTGAATTGTTCCGATTCAACATGCGCTAGAATTAGTTTAGGAGGTGAAGGAATTTATGCAGAATATATGAGGATCCCGACACCTAGTCAAAGATCGATTCCAAAAGGACGACCAACATTTTTAAGTGCCTCCACCAGACTTATGCTGGCATAAGGTAATGCAACTTATGCACTTACATTGTCTTAAGCCGGACTTCGGTCACATTGCGCACAGACTGTTAGAAATACTTGAACAACTATGAACACCATGCCCGTCGCGTTGTCTTTGAGCGAGGATTTTTGTTTGCTTCCACTCTAGACGGTAAGCTGGCTTTCATCATTGACCTTCGGAACAGTCCTGTGCTTGGCGCCAGTCCATAGAGACATTAACTGATAGCAATGAAGCGGATGGGTAGCCTGTGGCGTTGTGGGTATGTGCGTCGATCCCTGGCCCAACCTCTTTCGTGACACTGACAATGCTCAATGTTTTTTTTTCTTGTCTAGAAAGGCTCCTCAAACTTGCCTGCTCGGATTGTTCCCCTTCCACTCGTGTGAGGACAATAGCACGCTAAGCCCTGGCACTCTACGGGCTGTAGCGCGACCCATATTATTATTATTAATCGAGCGAATGACTCAACCAGATTTGCAGAAGAATCCACGCCATCCCACTCCGTTTTGAACGAATTTATTTAGAAATTGTTAAACCTGTCGTGATACAAATACACTGAGGTGGTTGTCGTAGATGTCGTAGATACATGTTGTAAATATAAGGCGATAACATTTGTATGCCTGCAACTAAGGCGACGGATTTGTACCTTCCGGACATCCAGGTACAGCTGGTAGAGTTCACCATCTTTTGAGACGAGACAAAATATTGGGAAAAAAATCGCCAAGACACGACAATCGTCAAGACCTCCTCTGTTGCACTGCCCAACAGCTTCGGAGTCGAAGACGTTCGGATGGACTCATGTCGCTATAAAGCACGTGGTTGAATCTTCCTCTCCGAAAGCGACTAATGCAACTTGTACCAAATTGAACGAACGCTCAAAGAGATTGTCCAGTTTTTCCACTGCATCGTACAGCAGATGCGATGATCAGTGTCTTATTTAAGCTCAGCCTCTTGAGCCTAACGAAAGACAAGCTGGCAATAGGTACTCTGCATTTCGCTTGTTCGCATCCTGTCCGAGCTAACTGAGAACCCTTTACAAGTTCTACGTTTCGTGCCTTCAGCTTTGGTAGTTCAATGTAGGAATCCGACATTTCTGGCCTCAATCGCACGAGTTAAGGTCCAACAGTTAACTTAATCAGTGCGAGAATACACCAAAATTATACACTGACCATCATAACGACTTACCCGAGTTTCGTTAAGTTTCGTTCAGTTTGGGTATGTTTCGTTCAGTTTCGTTAAATTTTTTTGAACTGCCCCACCCTTTTGCGGAAGTGAAATAAAATACTCTGTGCCACCGAAAGGCACAATTGGTCGAGATAACGAGATGAACGTCGGAAAAGCTAACAAAATCAGGAAATTGTGACCAGCTATGACCACTATGCTGCCAATAAAATCACCTTCTCTTAGAAGCATTTCTCTCATGGGTGAATATCTGCACTTCAGATCAATATTTTGAACTTCACTTCATGCCAAGTCAGACTCTGCGCCTGAGCTCTGAGCCCTGCGCCTATTTGAACGCAGATTCCATTCAAGAATATGGATTTGGTCAACATCAAGACAATATTTTAGACCTGCGTAAGTAAGGTGATCTGATTTTTACAGCACTGCACCCAGAAATTCCCATGACAGATAACAAAATCGAGGTGCAACCAGAAAATCATTGGGAATTTCCCAATGCCTGCAAGCCCCCATCACCGGTGCGGCACATGATTCATCCGACAGAGGGTCGGTCACCACACTACACACACCTCTCGTGACTCAGTCAGCGATGGCCAACGCAACCTTAGCCAGAGCGCCAACGTGCATAATCAATCGCAAAAGTTTCCGTGAAAGGTTGTCGCACACGGACTGACAATCTGATGACACAGGGGGTTGGTTACACGGCTACACAGTGTAAGCAGTCGACTCAGCCAAAGGGGGGAGGCACACGATGACAAATCTCCCGTCCAACTGGGAATTGATTTCGATTACAGTCAAAATTCGATGATAGATCGACTCCCGTCTCACCTTCGGTGTGGCCGCCGCAGAGCTTGACAGATTCAGATGCCGTAGCCCCCGTCAGCTTCCACGAAAACGTCGCTCACGCTGGGTAATCAAACCACGAACAGCTGGATGCCGGCTGACGTCGCCGCTGAGCAAATATTTTTTCCGTCTCGGTCTATCTGGGCTATCTTTCGCCATCACGGTGACGGTGACAAGTGCGATTCGCCGGAAGTCACCCTCGGCCGCGCCGATGATTCAGATGAACGGACAAACGCAGGATCTGCACCGAGACGCACTTCCACTCGGGCGCGTTCTAATCGATTTCCCAAGCCATGCCGCCGCTATCATCAGCATGTCCGCCGCCCCCACCCTGCTCCGCCACCGCACAGTGTTTCATTATAATTTTCTTATTAATGGGCGTCCCCGCTTATCACCATTAAACAAATACCGATCTACAATGATTACGAAGTCAAACAGCCAGCCGGAGCAGCGAGCGCAGCGCATGTGATGGCGGCCCAGAATTCGTATTGGGGCAGGAGCAGCGGCACAGCGTCACAGCGGCGGAGCGCGACTTTCGGGCACTCGGTGGCATGGCAAGCTAAGCAAATTGTTTGCTGTTAATGCCATTATCACAAATTGCCTGAGGAAATTCCTCCAGAGCGCGCGGCGGGTGCGATATTTTATTTTAGACTCACCCCACCCCTCCGACTCGGGCTCCTGATTGCCGCTGCGGCATGCGTGCGACTCCTCGGCTGCTGATTAATGGCTTTCGCTTGTGTTTTTCTTCGGGTTTTTTTTTCAGCTTTTTTTTGGTTTGCTGTTCGTTGTGCTCTGCTTTAACGTGCTTTTTGTGTTTTTAATCAGCGCAACAGCCTCCCAGAAAATGGCAAAACGACGCTACATTCACGAGAGACACAGAGCTGGGTGGCGTGGCGAGGGTCGCGCTGGCAAGGGATGTTGTCTTGTGAAGTGGTGGAGAGTGGTTGCAGGCGGGGGGCGACTTCAGATAGTGAGGGATCATTATTTTTAGAATTTCAATTTTAACTCGTTCACACTCGGTCTAATGGAGCCGCAGTGCTCTGTGCAATCACGTGAGGGGCCTGATTATTCGGCTTCCCGTTTGTCAGCCGCGTAATTAATTGAATATTTTGGAGTTTGACTCGATTTGAGTGGGCAGCTGTTTCAGGGTTTCTCTGAGGTTCCTCCCGGGCCCGGAAGTTGGTGTGAGAAAGGGATTATAAAAAAACAGACGCGATGGAGAGTAAAGAGCAAGTCAGTGAAGTTCAGCTGCCACACTTTTGAGGTCGTAGAAGCCGCACGACTTTGAAAAGCTCACGTATATCAGAAGTAGTTCTTGAACGTTCCAAACGCTAACTGGGAATGAAAGGTGCAGCCTTGAGTCAATCAAAACCCATTAGAAGTCCACACCTTGCCAAAGACCTACACATTGACAGGCGTGAAGTCTTTTACCCAGCCAGGGTCCTCTTAAGCAAGCGGAATGGTTTTCTTCTGGTTTCTTCGAAAGGGTAAGGTACTTTAGTACAGGCATCACATCGTTAGAGATAGCCCAACAAATGTTCCCAAGACGTCACTAGGAGGCTTTCTTTCTTCAAATTTCCCTGTCTCATCTGTTATAATAATATGGGTGGCGCTACAGCCCATAGAGGGCCAGGGCCTAGCTTCTCAGCAACCACTCGTGTTGTGCGTGCTATTGTTCTCTCACTAGTGGAAGGGACCTACAGTTTTACGCCGACTCCGAACGGCCAAGTTTGAGAAGCTTTTTCTAGACAGGAAATACTCTTTGAGCATTGTCAGTGACTCGAAAGAGGTGGGGCCGTGAAAATTATTTCTGTCGCTCAGAGCTGGAATCGAACCTACGACGTCGAGGTTGGGGTCGACGCACGTACCCACAACGCCACCGGCCACCACTGTGTCTCATCTGTTACAGACAAAATTATAACAATTTAAAGCTTCCGCAGCAACAGGTCCACTGGTTATTTGATAGCTTATCTCGCCGAAAAGTGGAACCAATCTTTGCACAATGCAGGCGAAAGCAAGATAGTTGCGCTTGATATTTCTAAAGCATTTGACAGAATTTGGCATCAAGCTCTTTTGTCGAAAATGCGCGCTTATGGTGTTGATGAGTCTCTGCTTCTATGGATTAGAAACTACCTTTCGAACCGTTCAATCCAAGTTGTCTTGGGTGGGTTCATGTCTGATATCCACAAAATAAATGCTGGTGTCCCCCAAGGCTCTGTTCTGTCTCAGACTCTTTCTCATTTTTATAAATGACCTCCTGTCCACTTTTAATGCAATCCACTCCTTTGCTGATGACAGCACCCTGAGCTTTTCATATTCGTTCCAAAATGCACGACCCTGCCCTTCGGACGTAGTATTGGAACGGCAGCGTGTGTCAAGCACATTGAGTCCCGACCTTGACAGCATAATTAACTGAGGTAAGAACAATCAGATTGATCACATTGCGATCGACGCAAGGCACTCCTCCAGTATTATAGATGTCCGAACGTTCCGAGGTGCCAACATTGACTCGGACCACCACCTTGTAGTAGCCAAGGTAAGGTTGCGGATATCCCGAACACCGCCAAGACAAAGAAATACTGTGAGGAAGTTCAACGTCGGCCGGCTACAATCGCAAGAGATTGCCAAATCCTTTTCCGATCGTGTCTCCCTCAACCTCTTAAGAAATCCTACGCCGCCAACATCAAGTATTGACGACCAGTGGCAGCATTGCCAAAAAGCCATCAGAGATGCCGCCTCCGATGTGCTGGGTTTCAATCCGCCACCACAACGAAACCCCTGGTTTGACAATGAGTGTCGGCAGGCGAATGTAGCCAAGCAAGAAGCATACAAAGCGGCACTGCAAAGAAGGACAAGAGCTGCTCGGGTGCTCTACGAGCAGAAGAGGAGAGACGAACACCGGCTTCTCAGGAGAAAAAAGAAGGACCATGAGAGGCGCGCGATCGGCAGAATAGAAGGATATTACTGCAGGAATGAGGTAAGGAAGTTTTACCAAAGGGTAAAGTCAACCAGTCAAGGTTATAAACTCCGAACCGAAGCCTGTAAGGATGATCAAGGCAACATCGTAGTAGAGTCACAGTCGATGCTGAGGATATGGAGAAACCATTTCTGCAGACTGTATAACGGCGACGAAGAACTAAATTCCGCTGTCAGGCAGAACGAACCATTCAACCCCAATAAAAGGGACGATGAAGATCAACAATTTCGTCCACCCGACCCGGATGAAGTGAGGATTGCTATATCTAAACTGATATCCAACAAGGCTGCTGGAGCTGACGGCCTACCCGCCGAGCTTTTTAAAGCCGCAGGCGATGACTTGGTAAGGTGCATGCACCAACTCATCTGTAAAATATGGTCGGAAGAAAACATGCCCGATGAATGGAACCTCAGCATTGTTTGCCCGATCCACAAGAAAGGAGACCCCTTTGACTGCGCCAACTATCGGGGGATAAGTCTCCTTAACATCGCCTATAAGATCTTATCTGCCGTACTGTGTGAACGCCTAAAGCCATTCGTCAACAACTTGGTCAGTCCATACCAGTGTGGCTTTAGGCCAGGAAAATCCACCATCGACGAAATATTCACACTTCGGCAGATTTTGGAGAAAACCCAGGAGCAACAAATCGATACCCACCACCTGTTCATCGATTTTAAGGCCGCGTATGATAGCATCTATAGAGACGAGCTATACAGAGCAATGTCTAGTTTTGGCATCCCTACCAAACTCGTCCGTTTGTGTAGGATGACGATGGAGAATGCACGCTGCTCCATGAAGGTCGGTTAAGACCTAACCGAGACCTTTGATGTCAAAAAAGGATTCAGACAAGGCGACGCGCTGTCATGCGACTTTTTCAACATCGTTCTTGAAAGAATTGTTCAAAACTCGAACGCCAACACCAGAGGAACAATCTTTCAAAAAGTCCGTCCAACTACTCGCATATGCCGACGATATTGACATTATCGGAAGAACGCAGCGTGATGTCAAAGGCGCTTTTGTGAGTATTGCAAATATACGAGGGTAAGACCAAATATATGCTGTCAACGCGAAAGGACACCCAACACCGACGTCTCGGTCAGAACGTCACAGCAGACAGGTATAACTTTGAGGTAGTCAAAAACTTTGTCTACCTAGGAACCGCTATCAACTCAGACGACGACACCAGCGCTGAAATCAAACGAAGAATAACTCTTGCCAATCGGTGCTTCTTTGGGCTAAGAAAGCGATTGGTAAACAAAGCCCTCTCGAACAACCAAGGTAACGCTTTACAAGACCTTAATCGTCCCAGTCCTGCTATATGGCGCGGAGGCATGGACTCTGTCAAAAGAGGATGAAGCAGCCCTTGGTTGCTTCGAGAGGAAAATTCTTCGGGTGATTTTCGGTCCCGTCTGCATAGATGGTGAGTGGAGGAGGAGATACAACGACGAACTATACGGGCTGTTCAGCGACATCGACTTAGCCAGAAGAGTGAAGATCCAACGATTGAGATGGCTAGGTCATGTAGAGCGGATGGAAACCAATGCTCCGGCCAGAAAAGTCTTCGAATCCACCGCCGAGGGACGGCGCAGTAGAGGAAGACCACGACACAGGTGGCGCACGCAAGTGCGTGCGAAATTGGAGACAGCTAGCTAAAGATCGAGCTGGCTGGAGACGCTTGTTGGTTGAGGCCCAGGTCCACCCCGGACTGTAGCGCCACCTTAAGTAAGTAAGTAAGAACAACAGGGTGGAATTCAATGCTTCCAAAACTCAATGCTGTCTGCTGTCTCTAAAGCGGACCCTGATAATCAGCCTTTATCCATGAATGGCGCTTGTATCGACGAAACCGGAAAACTAGCCATCATTGGTGTGTGCTTCAACACAACACTTAGTTGGAACGATCATATATGCGAGGTCGCCAAAAATGCTGCGAAATGTTTAGGTTTCCTCAATCGATGCAAGAAACACTTCACCCCTTCTGATTTGGCTTTAATCTATAAGGCGTATATTCGCCCTAAGCTTGATTCTAACGCTCATATCTGGTCCGGTGTCCCCAAGACCACGCTGCACCTGCTAGATCGAATCCAAAAGCGAGCGATAAAACTTATAGGAGACAACGATATCGCGGGTTCATTAGACTCGCTTGAACATCGACGTACCGTGTCGTCTTTGTCCGTGTTTTATCGTTATTTTAACAAACGATGCTCAAGTGACCCGGCAAGCTGCATTCCTTGTCTCCTTGAATTCACCCCCAATACACGTCTCGCCGGGAATGCTCATCAGTTTACCCTTAAGCCTGCTTTCGGACGCACAGTGAAATTTAGAGACTCGGTTTTTAGCAGAAATGCTCTTTCCAGCTCAATATTTCCCATAGATTACAATCCGCAGATGTTTAAGACCAATGTGGAGAGGTACCTCCTCTCCTTCGGCCCGTGCTGTGTCTTGACCCCGGACAATTAAGGGTATTAATAACCCCTTGAGCACGAAATTAAGTCTCTAAAAGCAACATCTTTTACAAGAAGCAAAAGTTAGGAATTACTGACTTCTCAGATTCCAGCATTGGTTAGGACAGGTTGTTGCAGAAGTTAGCTACGATGGCGACCTCTGCATCGGGATGGTGGCGCTGATACTCATTTTGATCCCATATGTGGGGCCTCTCTTGTTTTCCTGGTAAGGCATCTTACGTTGTGAGTGACGACACAGTAACTTTCCCGTCCAGACATCAAGCTCTGTTTTCAAATTCATAAAGACTGGCTGGTTGCTTTCTGGATTTCGAAGCGTTGACAAGCGACTTATGCAGGCACAGGCGTCTGCACTTAGCCTCTGTCAATGAACTCCTACTCTCACCTCCCCGTGGTGAAATCCGGGAGCCGAGCACCTTCGACTGAAGATGGGGTACCCAACCCCCGTGGGACGTCATTGGCGGCTGCAAACGAGAGAGGGGGAGAGTGGATGAGTCTGTATCAGGGCTCATCTTCTTTACGGATGGCGGCGGAGGAGCTTATCATCAGATTAGCCAACGGCGACACCCAGAGCTACCTGGTACACCCCCTTTTAGAGCTACTCTGACATATTCGGAGCTCAGATCTAGAAGGTTGCCTTCAAGGTCATATCGGGATTTTGGAGTAGAGTTGGCGGCGGAGGAACCCTATCATGTAGGGTCAACGGCGGCACTCACAACCTCAGCGAGGTTACCGATACCGGAGTCATCCAAGGGTCAAATAAATGGGCCTGGCCTCCAGAATGGGTTAACGCCCTCACCACGTAAAAAAATTTTGTTCAGAGACGACAAAATTGCCTCGGATACTGACCGATCTACTGTTGACGACCCCAGCAAACGAACAAATGACCATGCTTTTCGTTTCTGCACGTGGAATGTGGGGTCTCTTAACAGGCCAAGTGCAGCCGAAGAACTCGCGGAGGCCCTTGACTGCTATAAAGCAGATATCACCGCCATCCAGGAAGTGCGATGGAATGGGTCGGGCAAGAAGAGGATGAAAAACTGCGACATCTACTACGGTGATTGCAGCAGAGAGAGGCGCTTATTTGGATGTGGATTTGTTGTTCGAGGTAGACTTAGGCAAAAAGTCTTAAGCTTTGACTGTAAAAGGGAACGCCTCATAACAATCCGCATCAAGGCTACATTCGGCAACATCAGCCTCATTTGCGCCCACGCCCCGACAGAGGACAAAGATGATAGTAGCAAAGATGACTTCTATGATCTCCTAGAAAGAGCTTTGACACCAAGATCGTTCTAGGAGATTTCAACGCTAAGCTGGGAAAAGAAGAAATCTTTGCTAAAGTCATAGGGAAACACAGCCTACACGACACCACGTCCAGTAACGGACTAAGGCTGGTGGACTTTGTCATGGGACGTAACCTCTCAGTCGTCAGTGAGGCTTTTGCTAACATTGAGACGGAAGCGGCTAAAATGGGTCTGGCGGTGAATGAGGGCAAAACGAAGTATATGCTGTCCTCAAAAAAGGACATACAACATCGACGTCTTGGACAGAGCGTCACAATGGGCAGCTATAACTTCGAGGTAGTCAAGGACTTCACTTAGCTCGGCTCCGGAGTAAATTGTACAAATAACATCAGTACCGAGACCAAGCTCTTGCCAACCGCTGTTTCTTCGGGCTCAAGAGGCAATTGAGTAATAGAGCCCTTTCTCGAAGAACCAAGTTGACTCTATATAACACACTGATCATCCCAGTCCTGCTATACGGCGCGGAGGCATGGACAATCTCGAAAGCGGATGAAGAAATCCTTGATCTCCTTGAGAGAAAAGTTCTACGCACGATCTTTGGTCCTGTTTGTGTTGACGGGTTTTGGAGGAGAAGATTCAATCACGAGCTGTACGGGCTGTACAGCGACATGAGCCTAGTTTGGCGTCTACGGATCCAACGCCTACGGTGGCTAGGTCATGTAGAGCGTATGGACACCACAGCTCCGGCCCGAAGAATCTTCGAATCCGAACCTGTCGGGCAACGCAACAACGCCCGCGTTTAAGGTGGCGCACCCAAGTGGAGAAGGACCTCAACCAACTTGGTGTGCGAAACTGGAGACAGCTAGCCAGAGATCGCGCTAGTTGGAGAGGCATGTTGGTTGAGGCCCAGGTCCACCCCGGACTGTAGCGCCACACAAAGAAGAAGAAGAAGAAGGCTGGTTGCTTATATCAGTCACTCTCAGGCCGGAACCAAGTGGTGCTTTTGCCAAGGCGGCGTAGGGGAAGCTCCTCTAGGACTGGCCAGCTTGTCGGCTTGACAAGTCAGAATTACCCATATTGCGTGGCCTTCAGATGGGGTTGTCGAAGGGAAGAGACTGTCAATCCGTACTTCAGTGCAGGTGTAAGCAACAAGCATACTGTGCCGAGGTTGAGAAGTTATTCAACCACTAACCAGTTCAAGTCATAAGTGGCCTGTGGCCATAGTAGACTCTAAGCTGTGTATGTATATGACGAGTAAAAGTTTTTTTTTTTTCAAATGAGTGCACTGTCACCTAAGCTACGAACCCCAGAAAAGGGAGAGCTAATGATGAAAAATGAGAAAATATACCTAGCAAGCAAGCACCGTCATATCGTACCCGAACGACAGGCGCCCGCCTACTATTGACGACAGGTGGGCAAGTCAAACGGCAAAACTCGTTGAAAATATCGTTGCCCCAAGGCCCACATGTTGGATAAGAGAGTCTGTCGTTTAATTATAGAGCTTTTGTTCTTTTTCGATTTCGAACCAACTTTCTCCAGCTACTGACGTCGTGTTCAATTCTCCACCATCGCGTGGATCTCAAATGACATTCTACTTACCAGGGCCTAGTTAAAATTCAGTCAATTTCAATTAACTCGTTTACTCACCTAAAAAGAAGAAAAGAAGAAAGACGGTTAGACAAGGGTACTGATGGTGTCGATAAAAGCAATCAATAAGGACCGGGCAAATAAAAATTAATAAAAAATGCTGAGGATTCGCTTGAAATATTCAAGCAGGTAATTTATTTAAATTAATTTTAACCGATATCACTCCTTCCAAAATGTGTACAGACTATTTATATTACTTCTTCTTCTTCTTTGATTGGCGCTACAGTCCGGGGTGGACCTGGGCCTCAACCAACATGCCTCTCCAGCCAGCACGATCTTTCGCCAGCTGCCTCCAGTTGCGCACACCAAGTTGGTTGAGGTCCATTTCAACTTGTGTGCGACATCTAGTGCGAGGACGTCCTCTGTTGCGCTGTCCCAATGGCTCGGTGTCGCAGACTCTTCGGGCCGGAGCTGTGGTGTCCATCCGCTCTACATGACCTAGCCATCTTAAGCGTTGGATCCGAAGACGCTTAACTAGGTGCATGCCGCTGTACAGTCTGTACAGTTCGTGGTTGAACCTTCTCCTCCAAACGCCATCAACGCAAACAGGACCAAAGATCGTACGCAGAACTTTTCTCTCAAAACAACCAAGAGCTTCTTCATCCGCTTTCAATAGCGTCCATGCCTCTGCGCCATAGAGCAGGACTGGGATGATCAGGGTTTTATACAAGCTCAATTTGGTGTTTCGAGAGATGGCTCTGTTACTCAATTGCCTCTTGAGCCCAAAGAAACAGCGATTGGCAAGAGTAATTCTGCGCTTGATCTCGGTACTGGTGTTGTTGTCCCTATTTACTCCGGAGCCTTTGACAAATGGCTAGAAGGCACCACCTGCCTTAAAACAAAAGAAATCTGGCCATCACTTAACCTAAAACGGTCACTCAGTCTACTTGGACTCAGCAAGCCCTCATTAAGGACCCTTATAGGAGTCATAACCGGGCATTGTGCAATGCTCGCAGGATGGGTGCACCATATAATGATTTTTGCAGAAGCTGCATGGATGAAGAGGAGGAAGAGAACACTCATCACATTCTCTGCTCCTGCAGTGCTCTTGCCAGTCGTAGGTTCCTGCATCTAGGAGCCTACTACTTCAGCGACCGTAACGAGCTAAAAAGTGCCAGCATTGGCCAACTAAATCGGTTCATCAGCAGCACCAACTGGTGCTCCAGCGTTAGGAGAAGTCAATCCGCGTGGCATCACAATGGGCCTACTCTGGCCTAAGTGTGACTGCTCTGCAGCAGTCAGCCACTACAACCTAACCTAACCTAACTTCTATTCTAATACTCTGCATGGACCTCTGTCAAAGTGAGCCTAAAAACCGATCTATGGTGAGGAAGTCTTCTCTATCAGCATCGGCCAAGGAGCCATTTGTATGACTTGAATGCACAGACCAAGACCATCAAGTTCTCGCCATAGTTAGATCTTCGTCTACTGTTTTGTTTTTACAGATTCTCCCAGCTTAAGCCTCTTTTTCGAAAAAAGACTCTGCGGCCGAGTTACCGTCTTACACACTCATTGTTTGACAATGAAGATCGTCCTAACATGTGACAATGGTGATCGCTGGTTGTAGTACTTCAAACATTGTAAGCGTGAACAAATCAAGCATGTACCAATCTACTGAAACTTTGAATTCGCAAATCCCAGCATTTGTGTACATAGCTACGGAATGGGCTGCCTTCAACGAAGGGACATGGAGTCACATTGAAACATGTTTTTGGGTAGGAAAGTGGCAAGTGACAGAGTGCCACGTCGTATTATTTCCGTCGAGTGGGCCGAAAACCGACTGTAGAATGACATGCCTCTTTTATCACTTCGTTTAGTTGGTAGCTAAGCTGACAGCTAGAACAATCCTACCGTAAATGACACCTCCTGTCAGTATTTTGTCAAAAATGCACGAGTTCAACATGGAGGACATTTTAACATTCACCTCATGTGGGTGACGGGACACTGTGACATACCAGGAAACTGAAAAGCCGACGAACTCGCTAGGTGTGGTACAACCTCATCCCTATCTCATCCTCATCCCTATCGAGGACAAGGGGCTTCCACCAGACGGGTCCTCAAAAACAGACAAATCGATGCAGCAGTTTGATGGAGTTCAGCAGCCAGCGTCAACTGCAGCCTGAAAAAGACAACATTACCCGTGTTGTTAGAAAGAGGGCAGCTAAAGCTCAGAGAGTGACTCAAGCTAAGACTGTCCGGATGGGCCACGCGAAACATAGTCCGGGTGCATTTGCTTGAAATGGACTAAATGCGAACGGGTGTTCCGGGGGTTCCAAACACATCCTTTTCCGCCACGGAGTTCCGGAGCTAGGGAATTCCTACGACAACGCCTTAAGACATTACTATGGACTTGAGCCTACGAAGAGCAATTAAATGAGAGACTCCGGTATGCCTACGCCAAGTGCCAACGAGATGTGGCTGCATTGCCGCTCGGCCATCAAAGAGCTACCTACCACCCCCGACAAGAAACCCGTGGTATGATGGCGAGTGTGAGCAGAAAAAACGTGCAACCGACGAGGCATACCAAAAAGCGCTGCAACGGAAAACAAGAGCGGCGCAAGAGGAGTACGGGGCTAGAAGACGGGAGGAGAAAAAGCTTCTACGCCTGAAGAAAAGGTCTCTCGCAACCTCCCAGCTCAAGGATATCGAAGAGTCTAGGGACAAGCAAAAAATACGGGCCTTTTACAAAAAAGCCAAAAGCCTGGCCACAGGCTTTAGGAAAGGCACCCAGGCTCTTCGAAATTGAGAGGGTAACCTAGTTACGGACCCACAGGGAAAAGTGGATGTGTTTAAGCAGCACTTCCAACAGCTGCTTAGCGGGCCTGACCAGGAGAGAGTGATAGGGAACCAGGAAATCCCAACTCCAGTCGACGAAGAAGTCCTCCCATCTAGCTTTGAAGAAGTCGGTACAGCCATTAAAAGGCTGAAGAACAACAAAGCCGCAGGCTCAGATGGCTTGCCATCGGAGCTTTTCAAAGCTGGGGGCAATGTAATGGTAGGGAGCATGCACCAAATCATTTGCCGAATTTGGGAAGATGAAAGCATGCCCGACGACTGGAATATCAGCTCCATATGCCCCATCCACAAAAAAGGCGATCCTACCTCCTGCAAGAACTGCAGAGGTATATCCCTGCTCAATGTCGCCTACAAGATCCTATCCAGCGTACTGTGTGAACGTCTAAAGCCGTTTTGCACCGCACTAATCGGCACGTACCAGTGCGGCTTCCGACCCGGCAAGTCGACTACAGACCAAATCTTCACACTAAGGCAGATCCTGGAGAAGACCAGCGAGTTTCAAGTCGATACTCACCATCTTTTCATCGATTTTAAAGCCGCATACGACAGCATTCATCGCAAGGAGCTATTCGAAGCGATGGCCGAATTCGGGATCCCGGGAAAACTGATCCGGTTGTGTCGCACCACGCTAACACATACACGATGCACCGTGCAGTTCGGTTCAAAAACCTCTGAACCGTTCGAAACCTGCACCGGATTTCGGCAAGGAGATGCGCTGTCGTGTGATTTCTTCCATTTGGTACTGGAGATGGTAGTTCGGCGGGCAAAAGACGTCAACACGGAAGGCACTATCTTCTATAAGTCAGTCCAGCTGTTGGGATACGCGGATGACATCGACATTGTCGCGCGGTCCCAACGTGCCAGCGTGGAAGCTTTCACGGCAAGTGAGGAACAGGCGAAACGAGCTGGTCTTAAGGTCAACGAGGACAAAACAAAATATATGCTGTCGAGCAAACAACGATCCGCCGCACACCACCTAGACCAAAATGTTACAATCGACAGCTAAAGGAGTCTGTCTACCTCGGGGCAAATGTAAACTCCACGAATGACATCGTAGTGGAGATCCGACGTAGAATCGCCCTTGGCAACCGATGCTACTTCGGTCTGTCAAAACAACTGGGCTCGAAACTCCTGACTCGAAGGACCGAAGTCATGCTCTACAAAACCCTTATTCTGCCAGTCCTACTTAATGGATCCGAAAGCTGGACATTAAGTAAGGCTGCAGAGCTGATTCTTGGTGCCTTCGAGAGAAAAATTCTACGTCGGATATATGGTCCCGTCTGCGAGGAAGGCGAATGGAGGAGAAGACACAACCGCGAACTCTGCGAGCTGTACAAGGATGTGGATCTAGTCCGGAAGGCAAAAATCCGTCGACTACACTGGCTCGGCCACATCGAGCGAATGGACAACAACGCTCCAGCAAAGAGGGTCTTCGAATCCGAGCCTCCTGGTTCGAGAAGGAGACGAAGACCGAACCTCCGGTACAAAGACCAAGTCATCGCGGGCAGCTTGGCCTTGATGACTGGAAGCAGCGTGCCCAGGACCGTCACCGATGGAAGGCAGCAATTGCTCAGGCTCAGACCCTTCATGGTTCGTCTGCCTGATAAGTAAGTAAGTTGAGCGGAGCTTGGTTGGCAACGAAGCTATGCGACAAAGGTGCGCGAATACAGCGCTCTCAAGCACAATAAGCGGGTTGGTCACCCCGGCGATCACAAGCGCTCGTACTATATTCCACGCCACGCTGTGCAGAGCAAGTTTCGTGTGGTATTCAAGGCACCGGCACGTGCCAGCAAGGGAGTCTCACTGAACGACGCTCAACTGGCGGGTCCGTCCATCCGGGTGACTTCTGTTTCGACGTTTTCCTATCGCGCTCACGGCAGACTTGGAGAAGATGTTCCGGCAGGTGCTAGTGACTCCGAAGCACAGGGACTATCAGCGAATACTCCGACGAGAATCTAAAGCGGAGGAGGTTGCAGAGTCCGGCTGGAATGGGGTCCAGTCTGCGACTTACACCAGTTCGCCTACGACAACCACACCAGTTTGGCAGATCGGGAGCAGGGAAGAAAGGCAAGAGGCTTCGTACGGTCCTCATTCTACGTGGATTACCTCTTGACAAGATTGCTGCAGGACTTGGGAAGCAGTGCTGTTGGCTACGCATATTGACACGATACTGTCGAAGGGTGTCTTCAAATTAGGGAAATGGAACTCTAACCGCGAAGTGGTATTCCATCAATTGGTCGGTAATGGTTCTTCTAAGGCAGAGCTCATTAAAGATCCTTCAATGGCGACGGTACTTGGGCGACTCTAGCTATTCTTTAAGGTCGACCTGGATGATCAAGCTGGGGAAGCAACCAAACGACGAGTGCTTAGTAAGGTAGCCCGACTTAAGGCTTTAAACACAAAATGACAGGAATTGATGTATCGACTCGAATAAGAAAAACAGGATTCCCTTAAAAATCACCAGTGGAACAAGGACCCGAAAGAGCTTCGGACAGAAACTTTGAAGGAATCTTGAACTCCGGTAGTGGATGGATCTCGCTCCAGCAGCACAGCCGAGGAGTAAATGAAACAATTTACGCATCAAATCACATTCAACAGCCCCGCTGAACCACGATGAGTCCCTAAAACTGCCAAATAAACACTTTCAAGTGTCTCTCCCCACCGGCACATCAACGACACTCGTTTACTATTTATTCACCCGACATCGCTGTTGACGCACCTCTTGACAACAACGACCATGGCACATAACTGAAAACAATTCGCGATCAATTGCCCATCAAAAGCGTCATACCTGCAGTCATCGTCACGATGTTGTTGATTTTTCCAAAACTAATTTCACCCTAAGCCACCCCCCCAGTCAACAGCAACCCCCACGCACACGAAGGGCTTCAGTGCGCTCCACTCCTCATCTAAGCCCACTTGTCGACGGGGGAACAACAACGGAAAAAACTAGAAAACTAGAAAATGTATCAACAGATGTCTGTCAATTGCCCTACACGGCCGGGCCGTCACGATGCGAGTACAAGCTCAATAAAATCGCTTCCAGTCCGCGCCCAGTTACAGCGTGCGCTACACATTTGAAAAAAGGGCACCAACACACAGCACTCCACTACTCGTCGTCGTCGACACTCAACGCTCCAGAAAAAAAAAAGAACACGGTTCTGTGTGTCAAACCGAAACTGCTGCCGATTAACATATGGATGGGCACACACAGCGCAGCACTCGGGATGGCTCTAGGCACCAGTTGCTAACCCGAAATAATCATATCATTCACGATAGACAACGTGCACATGTACAGGCGGCGCACACTCACCCTTGTTGGAGTCCCCCATCCCTGCCAGCCCACGCAGGCAGGGAAGCAGCCGCCAGCCGCCAGCCGCCAAGGAAATGGGAAAAAAGGAAGAGAATAACCATAAAATCCTTGAAACAAAGGACGAACGCGGCGCGGTGGCCGCCTCCAGACAGAGCCGTGCTGCTGACTCGGTCCCGTCCCGGCGAGCTGTGGAAATGGAAACTATTTCGGTCGGGAAATTTCGTGAATACACACAATTTGGTCGCAATATGGTGGACATTACGCTCATTAATTGCCGTTGCTGTTGCCGTTGTGTCGTTGATGATGGATTCTCTTGTTCGCTCGGATTATCTTCTTTCTCGTTTCGAATTGATTAGGGCGACGGGCACACGTCACAGATAGCACACCACGAGTGGATGGTGTTTTAGGGGGACGCCGAGCAGTGTCGTCCCCCGCCTCGTGGCTGTCAAGCAGCATTGACGCTGAAATTGAATATCCGCTGCTCTCGCTCCCTCGGTCCGTGGTCGGGGGCCGGCAGTCGGGTCGGTAGCGTGATCAACACCATCAATGTACGTCGAGGCGACATCAGCATGATATCGCCGTTTATGAGCAATGTCCGATGGAAACGCCTCCGGTTTGGTTTCGTTTCATTCAGTCCCTTCCCGTCGTCGTCCTCTTAGTTCCGCTTCTCTGCCACCCATTATCGGCGTTTTTTTTTTTGCACTTTCTGCCTCCTTCAAGTTCTTCTTCTTCGGTTCCTTTGTCGCGCCATAACGCCCCCGTGCCGGTACATCTTTTATCGGGTGCTCACTGCTCAGTGTGTTCCCTCGGATGTGATACGATGACGGGCGCACACAAAGCCTTGACGTATGGAGGAGGGCCCGAGGGAGAGAGGAGGCACTTTCTTAGGCCCGGAAGTGTTTCGACTAGTAGCCCTCTCTCTCTCTCAGTGTGTGTATATGACGTTCCATCAATCTCACACGAGATGTCATTTCAGGCCGTCATCGAGCGGAGAAAGGGAAATGACTCGCTTCCCGTGTGGGCGGTGGTGTTGCTGGGCGGCGGCCTGGTGTTCTTATCTGCCCTTTGAGTCATGCTAACAGAATTACCCTCTTCCCCCGCGTTGGCTTTTTGCAAAGATAATGCAATATGTGATAATATTTCCGTGGGACAGTGATGATTGCGCACATATGCAGAGTGAATTGGATAAGGGCGCATTTGTGTAGAAAAACACACCACAATCGACAGGGAGGGGGCGATACTTTTAGTGTTTCATTCAATTTCGGCGGTCATTTGCGTGCGCATGGAGTGGCTTTTAGGTCAGATTTGGGTGGCCGCCTGTAATTCGATGAGAGGCGGTCGAGGAGTGAGACGGTGGCATTCCATATGGAAACCTTATGGCGACAGATGGAGCGGGGCTTTCTTGAAATTTGTGGCGACATCTAGTTGTGGGATGAGATGGAGGTTTGCGTTTGGTCAAGGTGCCTCTAAAAGTAGGGAAACTTCGTCTTTGAGTGGAGTTGTGAGAAATTTAATTGACCGCTCTCCAAGATTCTAAAGGGCAATGGGAAGCAGGCCAAATTTAAGAAATTTTGACCCAAGAGCTTGACCGGATAAAAGATCCCTGATGATGGTTTATTCGTATGTTCCTTGTACTTCGACCCAGTGTGGCACCGCATCATTGACTGAACATGCAGATGAGATGTCAACTAAATGGAAGTATACCTTTGGGAATCCATGAAGAGTCTCGAAGGCTCTGGAAGTCTCTGTCTTTCAAACAGCAGAGCAACTTGAAGAGCATCTCAATTATGAAATCTATTTCATTAAACCTCGTTTATTGACTGAACACACAAAAGGATGGCGCTACATTCCGAGGTGGTCTTGGGCCTAGTTTCTAGAGCAACCACGCGTTCTGTGGGTGGAAAGATGTTAGAGGAGTATTCTCTATGGAATAAGAACACAATTTTAAGTCGACAGCCCACCTATCTTTTCAGTCTTGTTTTTCAATAACTCAAGACACAAACCCTAAGCTAAGCAGTCTGCTTAGTTTAGGAAGGATGATCCGATTCTGGTCTGATATCTACGAAAACAATGTCTAAAGTCGTGTATAACGTTCGAAGAGTCTTTGACACTGAGAATGAATGTAACAGAGAAGTCCCGTGCTTAAGAGGACTCATATACTCTGCATTCAAGGTGGCAGCTTGAATTGTGCTGGCGGAAGACGTTTATGTTAGGTAGGTGCCACTTCAGACATTAACACCATACAATGAATAATTATGCAATCCTTCCATTAACTGCTCTCAAAAAGGGATATAGAAATCACTGAATACGAAAGCGCCGCTCTTGAACGAAGACGTGCCACGTTTTTGATTCATTCCACTTGAAATGGGACTAAGTTGGAAGGATAATTCTTGGCCAAATTATCTGTATCTACAGGAGAACAGAAGCAGTGATCCAACGAACTAGAGTTTGTTAAACGTAATTAACGTGGCTTCAACAGTATGGGATGCCAAGACAGAAATAAAATTCTGCCCAGACTATGTCAGTATCCAACGAGGACAAGAATTTCGTGAAGCATTTCAGTAAAATTCGGAAGCGATGAAGCGGTTCTGACTTTTCCTGGACCTTTCAAGACCTTGTTACAGTTTACAGTCCTGACCATAGCGACTATCGAGACTGCTTAGCAAACCCAGGCCGAGGTAGTTGGACAAAGTAAAAACAAAAACTTGCTTGGTTGATCTTCAGCATTAGTTCTGACGAGGATCGAGTTACTTGGACATTTAGGTAGCGTACGCCCTATACCTCGCGCATCTAGTAGATCCTCCTCCGCAAAGCCAGTTCTGTTTGTGACAAAGCGACGATGACGGCTGACATTACGTTCGTTACAGGTTACGTAGGAGGTAGTTACAAGAGAGACAATGAGGAAGAACAAACACAACAATTCAATTATTTTTCTAGAATTTATTGTTTCACTACCACAAAAACAAATGAATCGATATATAGTCTTACTTGCTAGTGGCTTGGTTTTGGCACGCAAACATGCACCCAAGCCAAACATAAATGAAGAACTTTCTAAGAGAGTCTTATCAACAGGTTGGCTTGACATCTTTGGCCGAGAGAGGTGTTTTTGAGTTCGTCGCTTTTTTGTTGGTACAGAGATGCACAATGCGTACGAATTGTACATGACTCCATGTGACTACTCATTGAGTGGAGATGGTGCCTCAAGTGCGCAATGTGTTCTTAGTACCACCAACTTTTGCAAAAGGCACTGTAGGACGTGTTGGACAAGAGTTATGAGAATCGGAAATGGTCAGTATTCAATAGCGACGGTCATTGATGACAGATGTCCACTCGGATAGAGCACTAAGCTTGTTGCTTCTCTAGTGAGTCGTCATGGGATATCACACTGTTCCGACACCAGCACAATATGAATCGTAAAGTACTCAGACGACTGGTTAAGAGATAGGCAGCGTGTCTTCGAGTCAAATATGTGACTTGATCGACGGCAAACAAGGCTGCTATGATGGCTACAGTTTCCTCCTAAAAGAAGCAACAATGGCTCGACAATATAAAATGACAGATCCTTGGATATAAGGATAAAGTTTGTGGTCGAATTTGAATATCGTTCAAATGTCCGCCACAGCCTTTCGGAGTGGCCGAAACAGAAATGTCAATTTTATCACGATTGCAGCGCTAAATTTGACCGAAGGCATGGCCGCTGTGATTTCTGGCTTAGTCGCATAGTCCTGCGACTTGCAACAATACCGATGCATGACAAACGCACAATCTCGGTGGTCAGTTCACATCATCTCCACTTGAGATGGCCTTGCTCTTGAATTGGTCGTTTGAGCTATGTCTGACATAAGCCACCTCTTTCCAGCCAACGTTCCATTTGGTAACGTAGATTGGCCAATAGCACTCGCCATTGACTGGCTATTCTCAGAGAAATATAGAGAAATCAAACTAATGCATTGGACGCTCTTTGGGATCATGTGCATTGGTATCGTTTCAAATTAAAGAAGATTATCTTGTGGCGTGACTCAAACAGAACACACTTCTCTATGCAACAATTTTATTATTTGTTGAACGCTATGTCCGTCCGATAACGCTGATTTGGCAGAACGGACTGAATAAATGACAGCCAATTTGACAAGTGTCTCTTTAACAATATGGCCGCTATCAAGAGTCAAGGTTCGAAAGTTAATCTTGAAATAACTCCATGACTTCGCCCATCTTCGATCCGGCTGTAAAGACTTGCCAAAGGAAGATCGAAGGGATCGATCGGGCTGATGCTGATCTGGAATTATTGAGAAGCGACAGATCGAAATCTCTAGGTATAAATTTAAAGCTCACGAAGATAGTGTCCAGAAAGGAGTTCCTTCGTGAGTATAACTTACATGTCAGGCCGGACAGCAAAAAAATAATTTTATGACGACGAGTGCATATTTGCCAAGGTTGCCAAGGAGGAGTTCGTGCTCCACAACGCCGGCAACGAACGCAATGCAAGCTCATCTCACACCAAGGGACGCGGTGGCGTAGTATTTTATTATTATTCACGCACTACTCATTGACGAGTCCACAATTAGGTACGACCTTTTGACAGTTTATAAATAGCTGGCACGACACCGCCAAGTATTTGTCGAAACTGAGAAGGATTTGAGAACGACCATCATGGTCAATTAGAACTCTACAATGCACTGATACAGTCAGAGCATCCGTCCTTACTTCTCGATATCTAGCATCGTGGATTAAAGATCGACTTAAAGACTCTCTCTTGTTATTCGATCGTCTTATCAGACGGCGTCGATATTTTTTCAGAGTTTCGGGGAGATTTCATTGCGATGGCTAGATATCTTTCTTCTAGAAACATGGCGTCCAAGAATGGAAGGCACCAATAGCTGAAGTCGCTGCCCTGAGCAACATGTGAACAAGGGCTCTGACGGTGCGTGGAATTTTAGAGCATCATTGAAGTCATACTTCATGTTGTAATCGTTTTCGTCGTCGGCAGAAGGCGTCCTCCTAGACCATGAGGGTCTGAAGAAGCATAGACTTTGACGCGACGGCCGAAGGAAGGCAGTTTCGTAGAGGCGTTGATTCATTGAGTTTAAGAGTATCATTGAAGTCATACTTCATGTTCGGCAGGACGCGTCCTCCTAGACCATGAGGGTCTGAAGAAGCATAGACTTTGACGCGACGGCCGAAGGAAGACAGTTTCGTCGAAGCGTTCCGACAGTTCAGTAAAGGCGTTGATGCAAATCACCTTAGAGGCAACAGTGTTTTGTAAACAATGTTCTTGCAAGAGTAAGCTGCAAGAAGTGCGCTGAGCTGGATTCGTAGGGTTTAGTTATACGGACGGTCCCTATGGAGCAACCGGTATAGGAAGACTAACTGCCGGACTGCCCCGACGGGGCTATCACCGAGCAACGACTGCCACTTTGAGAAATCAGGTCTTATTTTATTACAATCCTGTGGTCGAACCTTTATTCCATATCTCTTCATTAAGACACTACTGCCAGCAAGGCAGAGAATGCGAGACAATCTGCATACTCAACTGTTGAGTTTTCTTAAAATCTTCTGACTACTTTTCTAATGTTATGGACGACAGCCGATAATCCAACGCCCCCCTAAAGACCAAACAACCTCTCAACTGGCGGAAATACCCTCGCACCCACCGCTAAGCAACACATTCAGTAACGATATCATTGTTGTCACGAGTCCCACCAAATCACAGCCTTATCACGAACCCCCCATCGCTGCATCTCATTTCAGAGTTTTGACGCAATTACTGCTAAATCAGCATCACTCCCAATCAATCACAAGGCAATTACTCACATAATGACGAATTGTTTCGTGCGCCCGTCTCGACTGAGCAGCGCCTGTTGACGTGCATATCATGCAAAATGAAACGAAAACAAAATCATCCGCGCTCTATTAACCCGATGACGCAACAACAGCAATTACACGGCAGTCATGTGTTCAGTGTTTGCTTTACCTGGTGCCCTTACGGATGAAAAGCAAATGACTCACAGCCCTTAGCCGCAGCGCGAGGCGAACACCAGATGTGTGGGACATCACAAAAAAAAACCAGAGCAACCCCTACAGATAAAAGGTGTTTATTGCACTCGCTCTGCTTCGATCTGAGAAACCCACAAACAATCAGTCAATAACGTTCGCTTGGCCGGCTGGCCGGCTTATCGCGAAAATGATTCAGCGTTTCGACGGAAAATGCCAAGTCGATACCTGCGCTTGCAGCATTGACTCATCACTCGTGCCGACATGGCACCGCCACTTGAACAGCAGACAATTCGCTTAATAGAATTAATTAGCACGTCCTTTGTTCCCCTAATTAACGGCGCGCCGCACGGTTTTCGTTTGCTGCGGCAAAATTCACTGAACCTTGGTCCAACCGCCCATCGTGGCGGTTGGCAAACAAAATTTACATCTCCTTACGCATCGCTAGCAGGACGAGATATAATCCCAA
Organism: Eristalis arbustorum; assembly: GCA_916610145.1. NCBI lineage: Eukaryota > Metazoa > Arthropoda > Insecta > Diptera > Syrphidae > Eristalis > Eristalis arbustorum. The sequence continues at coordinate 6,882,646 of OU744318.1, forward strand.
ATGATCCCCCTGCTCACTGGAGGAGCCACCGTCGCCGAAATCACAGGCATATCCTCGGTGACAATGGCAAAGCACAACCGCATCCGAGGATACACAGCCGCGGCGCGCCACCCCACCCGTTTGCAGACATAAACCACCGTCACCTCCCGACGGAACCAGCTGGGGAGTGAGTGGAATCTCCTGCGGCAGGCCATCAAAAATATTTATGGAGGACCCTAATTTTAGCAAAACATTTCATTCCATTCCACAGCCCTGGGTGGCACGGTGGCAGATGCACGATTGGATGGTGGGGAGGTGGAGGCGTGGTTGCCATCGCCATTCTTTCTCGCCGCCCCCTCCGCCAGAGGACGCTAAGGTAACTGCTGGAGATCGTCTAATTCTCCGATGATAACATCTTATTCTAACGTCATTCGCATAAATTGTTTAAGCTTTAGCAGCGTATCAGGACAAAACGAAAAGGATTACAAAGACGACGACGAAAAAAGGACGACGGGGGAGAACCCGGAGGAGCATGGTGTACCGTGGGTGGTGTACACATGCGAAAGGAAGTCATCCACAGCCCGTTTCTCGTTTTTTTCCTGGTTTCTATGCCATCATAAAGGACCTCCTTAAGCCGAAGGGAAGACAATACACTCCTTGTGCCCGTGTGTGTGAGAGAGAGTGCCACGACAGTGGAACTCCTTTCCATGTCAATTATCGTCTTAAGTAATACAGGAAAAGTGTAGACCAAGAAGACAACCCGCCAGAGATGGGGGGACACAAAAAATAAAAGCAAACGAAGAGAAAAAAACGAAGATGATAACGAACCCGAGGAGGATAAAGTAAAAACCAAATTAATGAGGTGAATATATATTCAAAAGGATTCACTTGTTCTTATTCATCTTGCACGAGGCGCGGGAGGCACGACGAGGACGGGTGATGAACTTTTCTGGTTTCGTTTTTTTCCCCTCGTTTTCTTTTTGCCTTGATTCACATTCGACACACACACGCGCGCGCACATGTTGACGGGGGTGGGTCGCAGGCTTGTGAAGGTAAAGTGATTCGGAAGGAAGGAACGAAATTGAGATAGAACTTGTTTTTTCTTGAGAGCTAGGAAATTGCTCTTTACGTTATGCTAAAATGATTTTAGATACACTTGGAGATACTTTATGTGGGTAACACGCCTTCAGATGTGGGGTAATTACTGAGTGGGGGCTGGCGGGGGGTGGATGATTATGGAACGTAGGGAACCAGTCGAGAGCACTTACAGTCATCGGTGGCCGGCAGAGGACGAATGTGTGACGATGCGATGGGGGATCAATGTCAGAAGTGGACGAGCAGGAGGCGATGGTTGCCGGTGTCAGCAGATGACGATGGTGAGGGTAGTCGGTTCGGATTTTTATGGAATTTGCTTGAGAATTAGATTCCGGCGCTTCAAGAGAGAATGAACCGTGGCCAACTGAGTATATGAATCCAACACCCTTGACAGTAAGACCCAGCAGAACGAATGGACAACTTGATAATCGTAGAGGTGTCGCAGAGAAATAGGAATTAACTAGCATTTGGTAACGCTTCTTGGCTGAAGTCTAGTTGTTTACCTCGAACTGTGGCGTCATTCTTAGACAAATTGGAAAAATATGCTATGCTTCAAGGTGAACTCCTGGCAGTTTTTGCGTCAATACTCACGTCATTTCAATTATAGCTCTGGGCAGTGCAAGGACTACCAGGTGCCCTTGCAGCAGATTTCCACATAGACCAGAGGGCCGTTTATACCACTAATGCGTGTTATATTTCCACCGAGAGATGGCCTGTCTTTTGCAAAACCAATCATAGAAGCTGGAAATGAATCGTCGTCGAAGGCGATCTGCGACGTTCTGGTTTCTCGGTTTGACACAATAAATTCTCGCACATCTGATGGCAGGCGACTTGGACTTCGATGCACTGTAACATGATCTTTCTCTACAATGAAGCCAAACGATCAAACTACATCCCATGACAGCAACACAAGGGGAAGTTCGACTTAAAAGTACTGCCATACGTCAAAACTAACTTACAAAGCGACACCCGCTTGACAATGCAACCAAGCTTGGATTCTATCCGTCAAGCTGTCATCTAGTTTGAGTGACCCGCTTGAATTTAATTTGTGAACGCCCTCTTTCAGTAAATTCAACATTTTCATCACGATAAGGCTCACGAAGGAGAAACGTCGGCAAATTCAACAAAATGTCTACAGCAGTTCGGAGTCGGGCTCAACGGGTTCGTCGATAAGCAAAAGGTGTGTTACTAGTCGTCTTTCAAAAAATTCTTCGTCCTCAAAAAATAACTCTTTGATGCGGATTACATGCCGGGGCCATATTTTTTTGTTTCGACGATCGCCATTATCGATTATTTTTGGTCCAAATTGGAAGATATGGACTTGGTTTCAACAGGATGGTGCCACAATCCACACAGTACACGTTACAATCGATTTATTGAAGAGTAAACATGCTACAACTTCGAGGTAGTGAAGCACATCGTCTACCTTGGCTCCCAAGTAAATAGTGCGAACCACATCAGTACTGACATTAAACGCAGAATAACTCTGGCCAACCGCTGTTTCTTTGGGCTCAAGAGGCAATTGAGTAGTAGAGCCCTCTCTCGAAAGACCAAGCTCACGTTATATAAGACCTTGATCATCCCTGTCCTGCTGTATGGCGCGGAAGCTTGGACTATCTCAAAAGCGGATGAAGACGCACATGGTCTCTTCGAGAGAAAAGTTCTGCGTTCAATCTTTGGTCCTGTTTGCTTTCAAGGTTCTTGGAGAAGGAGATTCAACCACGAACTCTACGGGCTGTACAGCGACAGGAGTCTAGTCAGGCGTCTACGGATTCAACGCCTAAGATGGCTAGGCCATGTAGAGCGCATGGAGAACACTGCTCCAGCCCGAAGAGTCTTCGACTCCGAACCAGTGGGACAACGCAATAGAGGACGACCACGAACCCGATGGCGCACTCAAGTGGAGAAGGACCTCAACCAACTTGGAGTGCAAAATTGGAGGCAGCTGGCTAAAGAGCATGGAGAACACTGCTCCAGCCCGAAGAGTCTTCGACTCCGAACCAGTGGGACAACGCAATAGAGGACGACCACGAACCCGATGGCGCACTCAAGTGGAGAAGGACCTCAACCAACTTGGAGTGCAAAATTGGAGGCAGCTGGCTAAAGAACGTGCCAGCTGGAGAGGAATGTTGACCGAGGCCCAGGTTCACCCCGGACTGTAGCGCCACAAGAAGAAGAAGAACCATGGTGAGTGTGTTATCTCAGGAAATGGGCCAGTCAATTGGCCGCCTGGTTCGTGCGATTTACCGCCGCTTTGTGTGAGACTATGTTGAGTCATTGGTTTATGCCATAAAGTGGACGAAGTTGGAAGAGCTTAGAGCCAACATTGAACGCGCAATAGTGGCCGTGTCGTCTGAAATGTGTGGCCGAGTTGTTGGAAACTGGGTCCAACGAATCGACAGCTGCAAACGTACCCGCCGTGGCCATATGAACGTAGTCGAGTTTCATTCATAAATGTTTTGATTGTACTTCAAGCCGACAATGAAGTCTTAAAAATGTCTCAAATGTTTTGCGTTTGTTGTTAGACAGTTCTTCCTGAGAAAAACCCTTAATGATCATTTCCCAAAAAGATAGGAGATGTGAAAAGCACCCGATTATGGTCTAAAAGGTCTTGCAGAGTTTCTTGAGCCAATGTGCAATCATTCGTGGAAAATCGCGAAGGCTCTGGTTTCCTTTTGAGATTTAAAGAAGTCGATTTAAGTCTGCGATGTGCAATTATCGAGAACACTGAAATGAGTAGGGTTTCGATTTCGGAACCATCTGCTTGCCACATTAATGTCCAATGATTCTGCAGAAGTCTGTAGAGCCAGTGAAAGACAAACAGGAGTCGCGTTGGGCTTAAGATTTGATGCACAGTCTCTGGAAAAAATTGTCTTGCAGCTTTCCCATAAGCTGCATCCTCCTCCTTTCTAGTGCAGTGCCCCAATTGATCAGATGTTGACTGCGACAGACATCATAGCGGGGGATGGCAAGTAACTTTGAATATGCCCCCCATTAAGCAGATATCTCTACGAGTGGTGGCTGTTGCCGTTGATGATAGGTTGTTGAACGCCGGCCACACGGATGGCCACTGGCCGATATCCAAACTCAGTCCCGATGTGGCTTTATCCAGGTCTTCGTCTTGTAGTTTCTTTCTTGCATAGCCTGCCTAGTGTGGATTGATGCCCACTCTTTTGCAATTAATCCACATGGCTCGTTGCCCAGAAGAGATTCAAGGAGGATGTGATGTTGACGCTGACGAGCCATATAGCCTGACAAGTTCGGGTATCCGCCACCAGTCTTCTAATTGCCGCGTGGCTACTGCAGTACGTAGCAACTAAGCGATTGGTTGCGTTGGGGACTTTTAACGTTGGAGCTGATTAATTGGTGGCAGTGACCGCTTTATGAAATGATCACATTCACTTTCAAAGAAGTTTCACAAGAATCCTGCTCTCGCACACTGAATCATTTTTGAGCCGGCTGTGTTGGGCAAGGACATAGGCAAGATTCTTGTAGTCTTCCAGAGAAAAGTTCTGCATACGATTTTTGGTCTTGTTTACGTTGATGGAATCTGGAAGAGAAAATTCAATCACGAAGGCGAGGTACAGCGCCTGGCCAGGTACTAATTCAACAATGGTGGCTGAGGAATGTAGGACAACTCAGCTTCGTGGCGCACCCAAGTGGAGAAGGACATCAACCAACTTGACGCGCAGAGCTGAAGACAGTCTGCCAGAGATCGTACTATTTGGAGAGGCTTTTTGAATGTGTCAACCCGTTCCAACCCGAGCTGTAGCGCCATCCAAAGAAGAAGTATTCAGGCCAACGTTCCAATTGTCGCGACGTGAAGCCACAAGAAGAAGGCTTTACACCGTTTTTTTCTAAGTACTGTCCACCATCTTAAGAGAGATAGAGCCATATTTATGGGCTAGGTTAGGTTAGGTTGTAGTGGCTGACTGCTGCAGAGCAGTCACACTTAGGCCAGAGTAGGCCCATTGTGATGCCACGCGGATTAACTTCTCCTAACGCTGGAACCAGTTGGTGCTGCTGATAAACCGATTTAGGCTGGCACTTTTTAGCTCGTTACGGCCGCTGAAGTAGTAGGCTCCTAGGTGCAGCAACCTACGACTGGCAAGAGCACGGCAGGAGCAGAGAAGGTGATGAGTGTTCTCTTCCTCTTCTTCATCCATGCAGCTTCTGCAAAAATCATTATATGGAGCACCCATCCTGCGAGCATGAGTGCCAATTACACAGTGCCCGGTTATGACTCCTATTGATGCGACAGATGACGCACTGTAACAATCATCAACCAGTATGTACACTCCTTTGACAAAGATGGGAGGCCAATCTGGCGAAGCCCGCTATAAAAACTCACTCTTGTTCAGCCTTTGTGAATCAAACCGACTTGTATGCAACCTCACGCAGCACCCACAACAACTTCAAGTCAATACCCTATAAATTCCTTGATTTCCAACCAGCGCCATCTAGTTTTCCCACTAGAGATCTGCTCAAGGTTGGTGTCCATGCTAAATGAGAGAACAATCCAGACGTATCTGATCTTGTCACTCAACAACTTTGAAACTTCTAACACATTTTCTTTGTCCCGTGCCCAGATTTCAGGCTTGCAAGATCTGTGCATATATAAGTCTCTGTGTTGTTGTGTACACCTCCTACAGCAAGGTCCCAGGGGGATGCCGCGATTGTTTACCATTCGCTCTTGCAGAACTGTTTCCAAGAAATCAATAAATTTGTATCAAACACCGAGTGTGGGCGCTGTGTTCTTGTCGAAAAACTCACTTTTTTCACACTTCAGATAAACCACAACGACAGCGACCGCATTTTAGAACCAAGACTCCTATCACTCCTTCGTCAGCCGTCTGCATTCTTTACACGAAATCAGTCAGTGACATACCCCCGGCCGCCAAGGCCAGTGTCGTTGTCATTGATCACAATCTGAGCACACAGTCATTTATCTAGAAATCGAATCGCACCACTTATGAGTAATGGCAGTACATTTCGGTTTTCGTTTCTGCTGTTCGATCGATATCCCGTGCAGCGGCCGGGTAGTCGCCCACACGTACCAATGACTTGGCGCTAATGTGCGAACGTTGTGTATAATCATCAACTCATTCCGGAGGAAAAGTGCATATTAAATGTGAAATCGATCCGTGGACATGGGTGACAATTTCACATTGCTTCACAGCGAACCACGACGAATGGACACGTGCCGTCGGACAAATGTGTACGTGCCATGATTTGAAGGGAAAATTCAAATGAAAACTGGAATTGCTTGTCGGCGACATACAATATTATTATTAGTCGAGTTGGGCACGGTTCTTGGGAGTGGGGTCTATTTGGCGAGTGGAAGTGCATACAGTGTGGTGAGACGATGAAGCCATTTAGGCGTGGGAGTACGAGCTGTTCCTGGATGAATGGTGAGGAAGGAGATGCGTTGAGGGGTTATGCAAGGACAGGGATATGTGCCCATTTAAAGTGCAACTGCAACAGTAGTTGATGTAGGGAGAGTTAAGACAATTTAAGCGATCGAGGAAAGGTAGAGAAATGATGCACTGTGACCAAAAGAAGAGCTGCACTCAGTTTTTAAGTGGGATACTCTAAGTCTATGGGATCTTCTCTTGTTTTCTTTACCTTAGCCAATCGTGCGAATTGGTAGGTACATAGTAAGCGATTTTCTCAGTTTCGTTAAGTTTCGTTCACTTTTACTTGCTTATGTGGGACACTCTACGCGATTGCCTGTTTTAGTTTTCTTAATTAACAGAAATCCTAATCTTGCAAATGAGATGGTACACAGAAAGCGATTCCCTCAGTTTCGTTAAGTTTCGTTCATATTTTGTATACGCAAGTGAAATTGGTACTCACGCCTCTAGGATAGGGTTCTCTTACGACGATTTTTGTGTAAGCTGGAGAGACGAGGATGAAGAAGAAACCACTACACACCTGTTGTGCTGTGAATCCTGGAAGGCTAGGCTATTACTTCAACAGCCTGCACGAACTATATACGTAGAAATCGGTCATCGACTTCGCTTCATAAAAAGCTCTAAATGGTTTGCGGAATGGATATAGATCCGCGTGGCAACACAATGAGTCTACGCTGGCTTAAGTGTGGTTGCTGTTCGCTTTCACAGCATTCAGCCACTTCAACCTTACCTAACCTACGTAAGTGAGGTTCTTATGTAATCAAGCGATTCTACAGATACAGTGTGACCATAATCAGCATTTTCCTATATTTCGTTAAGTTTCGTTGAGTTTCGTTAACTTTTGCTTTCTTACGTGAGATCGAAAATTAAGGTTTTCCTGACCCTTAGACACGTCTACAATCCTTCTAAAGCCGATTACAGTCATTTATCGATGCCATTGTTGATGCTCGGGTGGATTTAGGGTCGTGGTAGGTAGTCTGTCTGTTGAATTATGAAGTTGAACAGCCTGTTGGGACGGATGTGTTGCCCTGTGGTTATTCATTCCAAAATCTAGCCTCTCTGAGCCTAAGGGCCGATAAGGTGGCGCTGCTTTCGCAGAATGGGTCAAGGGGAGTAAGCAATAGCGATAGGTTCGAGTAATGCCATAAATGTAAGACGCACTGTCATTCCTAGACAGTCTGATCTTTGCATTCTTGTCTGCACAACTCCTCCAGAGATGTGTCCAGAAGAAACCCACAAAAAGAGACCCACTGTCCTTGCAAAGCACTTCAATTCAACAGAAAATTTAAATTTCTCAAAACTTTACACATCGGCGTTCCTCTTTGATCCCATCGGCTATCATTCATCTCACGGGAAACCCATCCCTCCTTCCGCGCACCCTATTACACACCTCGACCTTACGGTGAACAAGAAGAAACCAAATGCTCATGTACTTCCTTTAGCTTCCTCAACGAGGCATAAACTAAAATCCTTTTCATTAGATTGCCTGCCTTTGCCTTCACACTACGAAAAAACCAGCACTCTCTCTCCCTCATCCTGATGCCTTTTAATTTCCTCAAATATCCTCGCATTCCGTCACGGGTCTAAGGCAGCCCTGACACAACAGCACAACTGGATGAACACAACGAAAAAGAGGGGCGAAAAAAAAAAAAAGCGAAACTCCTGTCGGAAGGATGAAGAATCAACAAAGTTCCTCTCCTCTTTCCACTTTGCGATGAAAAATTCTGACACTAGATAGAGGATAAGACAAAAAAACAAGCCAGCACAGCTTAGGCAAGTTTTGCAACACAACCCCGGCCGAGCCCAAGTAAGAGTCCTCTCAAATTCCATTTCCTCTTCATTCTGTTTTTTTTTTTTTTTTCTTATTTCGTCGAAGGCATCCGCCCCTCATGTTGTCGTCATTATCGCCGTAGCAATTTGCCATTTCCCCCTCCGCCCGGATTCGAAAGGACCAAGGCGGTGGAGGGAGAAGAAAAAATGAAGCCAGCAACCGACATGAAAAAGGAAGACCACCACACTTTGGTAATTTCATATTCTCGCAGCTTGCGGTTCCAGGACAGAGACACGTTCTAACTTTCGTCCTGTCCCCCTCCTCCTGCGGGTCCTTATTGAATTTCTCAACTCGAATTCCGATGTCCTTCAAAATTTGACAAACTCCCTCGCTCTGGAGAGCTCTTGTCCTGCGTCCGTGTCATCAAGTGAAGCGGTGGGAGGGCAAAAAAAAACACATCTAATCTGTTTCAAAGGACTTTGCGGTCAATTGGATTCAATTGAATTGGCAACTGGAACACACACTGAGCGAGCGGCGTCACGACACCCCTTCACTGTGAGTTGGTGATGTTCTCTCAGTGGCACTTGTCAGAAGGATAATGATTTAATTTTCCGTCCTCAAAAGTTTTCCCACCGATTACCACCACCAGTAGTGGCGTCGTCGTCGTCGTTCCCACACCGCCGATGTGTCCTTTATGCAAATGTCCTGCCCACAGCCCGGACTCACTTTATCATCCGCTCCATTTGTTTGTTTTAATGTCAGTCGAAGATATGGTCTAATGATCGCACTCCGGGGAGCAGGGGTCCTTCCTAATCTCATTTACGGTTTCAAGTTTGATTTCGAAAAGATGGTCCTTTTGACGTTGCGACCTTATTACCGGTGGCCACCAGGCCGAAGGTGCCTCCGCCATTAGTTGCTCCCCGGGTAAATAATGAATCAAAGATTAATCAAGGATACCTTCAGTCTGGCTAAGAGTGTGTGTGTCTCTCTCTCTCTGTGTGTGTGAAGGGATATTTTGGGATGTTTACTTTGAAAAAGTTTCGTATACGTGCGGGTCTTTGTGGCCTATAATGTGTATCAATATGGGGAGCTGTTGAGTTTATTAAGTTATTCGTGTCCTGTGGGCGCCGACCCCGGTGCCCGAGTGGGCGGACAGATGTGCGTGGCATTCCCAAAGGATATCACAAAAGTAAACGAGAACACGTCCCTTTCCCGTTCCCTTGTGAGGGCCGGGGATGGTTTCTCTTGAATTCCTGTGGTTAATTAAAAAAACAAAAAAAAAACCGAACTACTGCCCGTCGTGAGGGATGTGGCAGGAAGGACATTTGCATCCCATTCCCATTCAGCTTTGTCTTTTGAGTTAGATTGGAATGTGTTTGCGCAGCAGCCCACGCCAGAGGCTCTTAATTACTTTCGAACGAAGAATAAGAAGTAGTTTTTGTTTGTCGGCACGTTAGGGAATGTCGAACCCAATGATTGTTGAGGGCGCGCACTCCTCTGCTCAGTGCCGGACGGTGTTATGCATTGTAATTATTGTCAGTCATTATTTGTTGGATGTGATGGTGGGTTGGGGCTGGGGCATCTCGTGACGGTTGGAGGAAACTTTTTTGAGAGTTAATGAGATTTTTGACAGGAAGCGGCGACATTTCTGCTCGTTTTTGTGACCACTGTGGAGATCTGAATTAGAAATGACATCTTCCCATTTTTTCTTAAGGAATGGCATGCTAATTGAGGCCAAGACAGACTGATAGCTCCGCAGGCGAAAAGACCAAAAGGCAAGGGTCCAAGATGAATCTTGTTTGGGTTAGAAGTTCGATTTTGGCCAGTGGATCCAACCCCGTCTTGGTGGTCAACTCTGTAACCAAGGGGAGCTTGTTGCTCTTCTACCAGTTTGTGCATACGGTGATGACAAACTTTTGATTAAGGATTCAAACAAGAGAAGTGTGTTGCTTTAACGTTAGATTAGGTTATTGGGATGCCAGCGAAATTGCCAATTCGAATACCCAGTGCTGTCAATTTAATCCCAACAGTGACTGGTCCAGATTTGAAAACCAGAAGCATATCAACTTTGCTTTCACTGGGATTCGAACCTGAGACCCTTATAACCAACCACCTACGCCAACCAATGTTGCTTTTCACTGAGGTGCAAATTTTGCTCATCTGCAGCGATGGCTGATCCGTAGTCTTAAGTGGGCGGGAAGTACTCCAACTGTGGACGAAGTTCAGACGTCGATATCATGTCAGTTACAGAGAATAGCTCATAAACCGGGGTGAGATTTGACCAGAAAAACTTGAAGCAATGGGTAGAATCTAGAATCAGAATGTTTGAAAGGGTGAGAAGAGATCGCCTGATCACTGCGGCCTCAGATGAGCCTATTGTGTCTTCCCCCATTCGAAGTTCACACAGGAAGCCTGTGTGGGCCATGATGAAACTAAGTATGTTTCTGTGACTGAACTGGCGGCAATTCTGTCCGCTTCAAGATAGTAACCGCCTAGGTATCGATGACGTGTCCTGACTAGGAACTTATGTATGTGTTCCGTAGTTTCTACGTCCTCGTTTTGAGATGCTTGTTTACTGGGCGCCTGAGGAGCCTGTGGTTATACGAATCTGACTTCTTGTGAGCCTGAGGAATTGTTTCATTCCATTAAAAGATATAGTTATTAAGGAAGATTTTGGAATGAATGCAGGTCTTTGGCCCTTGCGCGTGCGTTCAGTAATGGTTCGTCATGTCCTTGAGCAAATTATAATATTTATGCATGCCGCAGAATGGTCTGTGAACTGTGATGCGAATCCTTTTCTGGCTAGTAGGTCTGGTCTTTCGTTTACTGTGTGACCGTTGTGGTCTGGTATCCAAGTGGACTCTATTGTTGTATTGGCCAGCTGGTGAAACAGTAGTGGGCAGTCCTATACTAGTTTAGAGGTGGCTTCTAAGCTTTTGAGACCGAGAAGAGCAAATGTGATGTCACACAGAATATGACGTCCATGTTAGTAAAGTATATATATAAGGGTGGCGCTACAGCCCATAGAAGGCCAGGGCCTGGCTTCTCAGCAGTCACTCGTGTTGTGCGTGCTATTGTTCTCACACGAGTGGAAGGGATCTACAGTTTTATGCCGACTCCGAATGGCCAAGTTTGAGAAGCTTTTTCTAGACAGGAAATACTCTTTAAGCATTGTCAGTGACTCGAAAGAGGTGAGGTCGTGAAAATTATATTTTTCGCTGAGCTGGAATCGAACTTACGACGTCGAGGTTGTGCGTTGGCGTCGACGCACATACCCACAACGGCATGGGCCACCACCTGTTGTTAAGTAAAAGTTTTGTCTATATCTTCTCTGAAGCAGTGTCAATTGCGAATATCTCTGCTTGAATATGGATTTGTGAATGTCCATGCTGTGATCCGAATACTCCAAATCTACGACTTCAACTGTTTTGGAGCCGTCCGTGTACCACATGAGCGATTCGCCCATGAACCTAGATCTATTTTTCTCCCAGTTGTGTCGGTAGGTCCTCTCGTGTCACTAAGGCGGATTGGGAACGCGATGACACCCCTGGCGACCAGCAAATCGGAAGTTTGTCCCTCTGTTCGAAAATGGAAACAAAAGAAATTGCCCCAAACTACAGAGGCATAGCATATCTATTTTAATTCTCAATGAGAAAGTCTACGCTATGGTACTGAAGGCGTGTTCTAGAGCCATGATCGGATCCAGGATGGGCGCTGAATAGTATCGGTAGCATTACAAGCTGGGCAGCTGCTGCTTCGAATGGTTGGTCACCCACCTACAATTTCAACTTGCAAGGTGTGCTTTGAATGTGACTCCATCAGGCTACCAGTTGTTAGATGCAGGAAGAGGTGCTTAGACAAAGCTTACGAACTTGCTTGGTTGTTCCTGGGCATAAATCCTGATGGCTTGGGAGAGGTCTATAATCGAATGGCCTGGACATCTCACATGCATGCTTGCCACTCGCGACCAGAAGACGACCCAGCAAGTTTACGTCTTAAAATTTTCTGGTTTCGCTTTCTCAGAACTCAGGTCCACACTCCACAGCTTCATCGTGACTTTGTCAAGATTGCAGATTGTGAAGCACTTTTAAGGATCTCTCCATCGTCGTGATACGAAAAGATGTTTGGTTGTGGCCTTCGCTCACCTAGGCCTGAAGAAGTCGACACTGGCGTTAAATAGCTGCAAGCTTAGATCATTTGCCATGCCAATGATTTCATAGATATTTAAGGCCTGTGATGATGTTCTGGTAGGGACGGGCTGGACAAATGCTGTTTTCCATCTACTCGGAAAGAGACCTGAAGAGTAGGATAGATGAAAAAGCTTACGCAGTGGTTTTGCCAGCGAAGAAGAACACCTCTTCAGAAGTATTGCGGGAATACCATCCGGGCCAGCGGATTTGTGCACGTCGAGTTCTTTAAGTTCTCTTGCAACTGTACGAGTGCGGAAGTGAATTTGTCCCATGGTGAAACCAACGCTCTCGAGTACAGGTGGGGACAAATTACAATCTTGCAGTGTTGAGCTGGCTGGAAAATATGCCGCAACCAGATTGCCTGTGTTCAGAGAGCTGACGGCTGGGATTTCATTGTAAATGAGCGTGGGACTTGAGGACGAGGCGGAATTCTTTATGTTTTTCACAAATGACCAAAAGTTTTTGCTACCCTTGGGACATTGTAGCACTGTTTGCCTCAACTTTTGTTCATGGGAGAATTTCACACGTCGGATTATTGCATTGCATTCATTTCTGGCCCGTTTAAACTTATTCCGGTTTTCCTCAGTAGGGTTGGCTTTGTATAACCGGAAATTCAACTCTCTTATTCTGATAGCCTCTTTGCAGCTCGAGTCATACCATGCATTTGGTCTGGGTTTGATACACTTCACTCTATACGGAATGATGGATCTCATGCCCAGCTGAAGAATGTTTGTGATCATATCAGCAGCGGCATCCACGTCACTATCGAGGAAGTATAGTGACCAGTTAAAATTCCTAAAGAAGTTGTTGAGTCCGCTTCAATTGGCTTGCTCGTATAGCCATAAGCCTGCATAAAGGCATGCTTATTAATAGAAAAAATATTTGCAACACATTGATGTTAATATTTAACTCGCCTTGAATGACATTATAAAAGCCGACGAAGGATATCAAGTTCATTCTTTTTGCGGGTGATCAACACGCTCTTGAGCAAATAGGTAACTTCCCCCGTACCAGCGAAGGAAGGTTGTATCAATTCCGCTACATGCCATACTGCTTTATAGTGTGCTTAGGGCAGGTCTAGAGTTCTACATTTTCGGCTATTTGAGCGACGGTTCCCGACGTGATTAACGTCACCGCATACCTGACGTAAAGCTCAATGAAATGGTGTTGACTACAAATTCAAACTGTCATCATATCGCCTCAAAATGTGGGTCTTTCTTCGAACAGGGATTTTTTCCTTTTCCTGCAGAAGGTTCAGTACCTAATGGTAACGACAGTTTCATTTTTGAGCATGTTTTAAACCTTCTCTTGAATTTTGTAGTCATTTATTCGGTCTCCCCGCCTTCTTCCTCTTTGTGTGTCGCTACAGTCTTAGATGGACTTGGCCAACTCCAGACCGTTGGAAATCTAAATTCAAAAATCTTCTGCTGCGTGTCCCACAGACTCGCTGTCGATGTCGCATCGGAATTTTCATTAAGTCGAGAAAACCTAATTCATCACTTCCGTATGCCGCATCGCTTGACACAACACATAAAACAGAGGTAACATTTTGAAATTCACAGAGTGTGCACTGCAATTCGTTAATTTGAAGATTTCCTGCTGGTGCTCCATGGAATATCACTCCAAGTCTCATCCAGTCAAACCACGGCATAGGCACCCATTCAATTACGCCCGCCTAGCCAGTCACGCACATTCTCAAGTGAAACACCTCTCAATCCACACCTGGGCACCCGTGGAGTGTCGAAATCAATCCTCTCTGCGTTCACTCACAAGTTTAACAACCTCCAAGCACTCGGATGAACGCAGCGATGCGGCTACCAAACCGACGCCCCTAGGCTGCTCCGCCAAACTCCAGATCGCAATTGGCTTTCAGCCTGCAGCCTCGAAATTCCCTCTAATATCGGTGGTTTCTGGTGATGGTGGTCCAAATCGACTTTCTGTTTACTTTTCAATTCCCACTTTGACTCTCGTTTCACTTTACATCACGACACGATGAGCCGCCGAGCATCGGGGCGCATCGTGTTTCCCTTCCGCATCATCACCGTCGTCGTCACTCGCTGCTGGAGCTCCGTGTAGACACAGGCCGACTGGGAGACAGGCCATTCAGTCCGGGCGCTTCATCAGTATTCTGTCGCCAGCAGTTCATTTCGAATGGTAATTATCGTTCGTAATCGATTCCGATAATTTTCCGTTCAGTCTCTCGCACAGCCAATGACTGTAAGTCAATCCGTCCCACACACTCGTCGGTGCCTGCTCATCCTTGGCATCCCCGACATCCTTGGCATCACCCGCCACCGCGATGTAAGCTTCCATTTGATCCATCTGATCCAAACCGCAGAGTGAACCGACGAAGGATAAGTAAACACACACCGCCGCCCCCGCGTGCAACAGAGTGCCGGAACCGAGCGAGAGTAGTGGTGGTGGTGGTGGTGGTGGCATGAGCTCAGCGCAGACACGAAGAAAGGATAACCGCAATCGATATCTTGTTCTGCATGTACATAGGTTCCCCGGTTCCACCATCACATCTCAAACTCCCCCCGCCAGTAATTGACGTCAATTTGTAGCCAGCGCGAGCGCAAGTACGCCTGGCAGTCGAGCGAGCACACAAAGGACGACCGAAGGAAAGGAAAAAAAACTACTGAATTTATCTCCCCGCCTGGAAACCTTATCGCCTGCGTAAATTAGTGCCTCGCAGTCAGTGCCAATCAATAGCGGCGGGGGTGGCCGATATCAGCCGAGAACCACTCAGCCATTTACTCTGTCAGTCAGCGGCCCACCCGCCTCGTGTTCCGCAGCCACATCACTAATCATCGACAAAAGAGGGATGCCCCCCCCCCCACACGAAGTGATAGATGGACGCCCCCACATTCGCACGTCCACACTATCAGTGTTAGGTGGGTGGTGGGGGTGGGGGTGGACCATCCCCCAGCTCGCTCAGACGATGGCCGCATAATAAGATACCGATCATTAAATTAACGCAACAAAAACCCCGAAATAATAATAAAACCGTAAATGAAATATTGCAGAATCATTCAATTCCACCCTCGCCCGCCTGCCCCGGTCCGGTAAATGCTTTATGTCTTATCACTCCGAATGCGGGGGCCGGGCTGCGCATCGAAACAACAAAACGAGAAGCGAGAAACAGAAAATTATGTGTGTCCTGGTCGGAATCAATGATATGTTTAATGGAAGGATATGGCGTGGAATGTCCTTTTTTTGCTTCTCTCGGATGATGTGGAGAGGGGGTGGGGGTGGGGGATGAAACTAGTCCTATTTTCGGGTTTATTGGTGAATCCAGAGGGGATTCGTCGTCCACACTGGGGAGGGATTTGTACTTAATTTTTCGTTTTAACTTCCAGTTCTTCCGTCGTCTTTTTTTTCCCCTTTTTTTTCGAATGAAATATGCTGTGGCGCCCTTACGCACATCCAGACGCACACATGTGGACCACTCGTGTCGTTTTTGAGGGTAGTTAAGGGATATTTATAGATATTGGATGGGGATTTATGGAGCAGAGCGACGGCTTTGAATGGCAGTCGAAGCTGGAGCTGGAGCTGGAGCATTGACGCGCCTTGCGCCTATTGTGAGTTCAATCCATGCTATTGATTGGTAATTAATTTTTTGACATTCACAATCGAGGCAATCAATATTCATCGGATAGCTGACACCGACACCGTTGCCGTCGTCACACAGAGACCATTCATCGACTGACTGACTGAGAGAGGGAGGGTGGCATGGCATGGCATGGCAGTGGCGTTTAACTGTCCTTGGGAGTCCATAAATCTTGGGTTTGATGTCCTCTGCGGTCTCTGATGTATGATGGTGAAGAGATTTCTGTTCATTTCTGTCGCCGCAATTGGGCCGCACGCAAATGGCCGGCCATCAGTCGTTTATGCAGAATGAGTGCCTTTATGGCTGGCTTAGGATGTGTATTGTGAGAGAGTCAGTGTGGCCTTGAATTTAAGGACATGGCGGGCTGTTAAATTTGTGTTGGCGGTGAATTTGAACTCTATGCAAGGGCCTTCTTAGAATTCGATGCTGGATGTATGACATTTGAAGGAATTAAACGGAAAACTTCCTTAGACGATAGGGCCCATTCAGGGCGTACTTTGCATACAATCTCGAGATCTCGACGTGCACAAATCCGCTGCCCCGGATGGATGCTTCTGAAGAGGTGTTCTTCTTCGCTGGCAAAACCACTGCGTAAGATTTTTAATCTATCCTACTCTTCAGGTCTCTTTCCGAGTAGATGGAAAACAGCATTTGTCCAGTCCGTCCCTAAAAACGGCGAATCTTCGTCACCCACCTCGTACCGACCCATAGCACTTACGGCCCTTCTTTCTAAGGTCATGGAAACGCTGATAAATCGTCAGCTTTTGAAATATGTTTAATCGCGGAAGCTTCTTATGACCGACAGTATGGCTTCCGCAGCAACAGGTCCACTAGCGAATTGATAGCTTATCTCACCGAAAAGTGGAACCAATCCTTGCACAATACAGGCGAAAGCAAGATAGTTGCGCTTGATATTTCTAAAGCATTTGACAGAGTTTGGCATCAAGCTCTTTTGTCGAAAATGCGTGCCTATGGTGTTGATGAGTCTCTGCTTCTATGGATTAGAAACTACCTTTCGAACCGTTCAATCCAAGTTGTTTTAGATGGATTCAAGTCGGATATCCACAAAATAAATGCTGATGTCCCCCAAGGCTCTTTTCTGTCTCCGACACTCTTTCTCATTTTTATAAATGATCTCCTGTCTGCCACTTCTAATCCAATCCACTCCTTTGCTGATGGCAGCACTCTCAGCTTTTCATATTCGTTCCAAAATGTACGACCCTGTCCTTCGGACCTAGCATTGGAACGGCAGCCTATGTCAAGCACATTGAATTCTGATCTGGACAGCATAATTAACTGGGGTAAGAACAACAGAGTGGAATTCAATGCTTCCAAAACTCAATGCTGTCTGCTGTCTCTAAAGCGAACCCCTGATGATCAGCCATTATCCATGAATGGCGCTTGTATCGACGAAACCGGAAAACTAGCCATCATTGGTGTGTGCTTCAACACAACACTTAGTTGGAACGATCACATATTCGAGGTCGCCAAAAATGCTGCGAAATGTTTACGTTTCCTTAATTGATGCAAGAAATACTTCACCCCTTCTGATTTGGCTTTAATCTATAAGGCGTATATTCGCCCTAATCTTGAGTATAACGTTCATATCTGGTCCGGTGCCCCCAAGACCACCTTGCACCTACTAGATAGAATTCAAAAGCGAGCGATAAAACTTATAGGAGACAACGATATCGCGAGTTCATTAGACTCGCTTGAACATCGACGTACCGTGTCTTCTTTGTCCGTGTTTTATCGTTATTTTAACAAACGATGCTCTAGTGAGCTAGCCAACTGCATTCCTCCTCTCCTTGAATTCACCCGCAATACACGTCTCGCCAGTAATGCTCATCGGTTTACCCTTAAGCCTGCTGTCGGACGCACAGTGAAATTAAGAGACTCGTTTTTTAGCCGCACCACACGAATGTGGAATGCTCTTCCCAGCTCAATATTTCCCATAGACTATAATCCGCAGATATTTAAGACTAATGTGGAGAGGTACCTCCTCTCCTTCGGCCTGTGCTGTGTCTTGACCCCGGACAATTAAGGGTATTAATAACCCATTGAGTACGCGCAAATTATAAAAAAAAAGTGCTGCAGAGTCGCATCGAATGCTTGTCGAGGCATATGGTGATCATGCTCTATCAGAAGCAACATGCAAAAGATGATGATGTGATTGATGTGAGAAATGAAGAACGTGGAGGACCACCAAAAAAGTTTGAAGACGGCGAATTGAAAACGATATTGGATGGAGATAACAATTTGAGTCAAAAGCAAATGGCAACAATGTTAAATGCTGCACAACAAACAATTTCTGACCGTTTAAAAGCTATGGGAAAGACCCAAAATTGTGGAAAATGGGTGCCACATGAATTGAATGAAAGACAGATGGAAAGCCGAAAAGACACTTGTGAAAGTTTGCTTCAAAGACACGTAAGAAAATCGGTTATGCATCGCATTGTTACTGGCGATGAAAAATGGATTTATTTTAAGAAGTCTAAACGGAAAAAATCATGGGTTAATCCGGGACAACCATCAACATCGACTGCAACCAGACAACCAGATCGATTCGGGAAGAAGACAATGCTGTGTGTTTGGTGGGACCGGAAAGGTGTGGTGTACCACGAGCTCCGTTAATACTGATCGCTATCGACAACAAATGATCAATTTGAACCGTGCATTGATCGAGAAACGACCAGAATTGGCCAGAAGACACATCAAGATAATTTTGCTCCATGACAGTGCACCTGCACACAAAGCAACCTTGGCTGGGAGCAGCTACCCCCCCCGCCTTATTCACCAGACTTGGCTCCTTCCGACTACCATCTGTTTTCATCGATGGGACACGCATTGGCTGAACAGCACTTCGATTCCTACGAAGAAGTCGAAAGTTGATTGTCTGATTGGTTTGCTTTAAAAGACGAGCAATTTTATTGACGTGGTATTCACAAATCGCCAGAAAGGTGGTCAAAATGTGTAGAAATGGCCAATTTTTTGAATAAAATGTTTTTACTTTCCCAATTATAATTAGTGTTTTATTTTCGAAAAAACGCTCATTTCATACCGGTACACCTGGTAGACAGTAAAATACCCGGTATTACCGATGCACAGACCCCAAAACATGGCATAAGCTTATCATACGTCCAGGACACCTTCTTATAAGATCTAAATTGTTTTTGCTGCAACTGCAAGTAAGTTTGAAAGTTTTCTGAACAGCTGCGAAGTTGTTGGTGGTTTGGAGGCGTTGGGTGGTGGGCGTTGGTTTGACTGTACATTTTTTTGTTTGTATCTTAATATGAGCTAACTTAACACAAATTGACATCATCGCTTATTTTCAACACTAACACCGGCCCGTGGCGTTGTGGGTATGCGAGTCGACCCCAACCTCGACGTCGCAGGTTCGATTCGTGCTCTGTGCGACAAAAGTAATATTCACTGCCTCACCTCTTTCGAGGCACTGAGAGTATTTCCTGTCTAGATAAAGCTTCCCAAACTTAGACGTTCGGAGTCGGCATAAGATTGTAGGTCCTTTCCACTCGTGAGAGAATAATAGCACGTACAACACGAGTGGTTGCTAAGAAGCTAGGCCCCGGCCCTCTATGGGCTGTAGCGCCACCCATTATTATTATTAATATTAACACAAAAACAGAACAACAAATAAGCTGGCCTCTCTAAATTCCAAATGACTCCCACAGGCGAAAAAAGGCGCAGTCAATATTTCTTTCACCGATTAGAAGACACCTTAAGGCATGAAAGAAAAAAAATAGATCTGGGACTTGCTCAGACCATACACACATCGTCCCTTTTATTTTGGCGTTACCTATAAGCACAACGATTGGAGAGTCTCAGATCTCTTGCTAGTCAAAATACAATAAAACACATTG
Organism: Eristalis arbustorum; assembly: GCA_916610145.1. NCBI lineage: Eukaryota > Metazoa > Arthropoda > Insecta > Diptera > Syrphidae > Eristalis > Eristalis arbustorum. The sequence continues at coordinate 6,902,586 of OU744318.1, forward strand.
TACAGTAGTGCATTATTAATCACGTGGTCAGCACAAACTTTCAGAAAAAGATTCCATTTCAAACCCGGTCAAATTAGCTTTCTAAAAACACAAACGACGCATAGAGGTTTTATGTAGTTTTTAAGCGCTTCAAACTGCATACGTACGTCTACGGAAAACACTCAACTTTGGACTGTCACTGTGGCCAATTGGTTCAACAGGTTACAGGTTTCTGATAGGTTCGGTATTTCAATTGAAGTCTGCATACTTGTTTGTCTTTAGTTGGAAGATAAAAAAATGGGTTTATGCCATGTTTTGGGGTCAAATACCTTACAGTGCGACGCCTCGATGCTTAGAATTACCGTTGACTGTCTATATCCTACTTGCCACCCCATAATTCCTGTGGAGTGACTTAGCTCCAAAGATTCCACATGCAGCAACCATTTAATGAAGTCATCCAAAACTCAACGAACATCGTTTCGAAACGATGGTAATTAAAATAGTGTCGGTTTTCGTTACATATGGAATCTTGTTTTTTCGTTTTACCACTCCACCACCTTCCTGCTTTTTTTCAATTTAAGTTTTTGTTGAAGTTCTGCAAGTGCCTTTAATTTGGTCTTCGTTCGAACCTTGTTCTATGCGTCTACGTTGCAAACCGATGCAAAGGGTCTAGAGCCGTCTATAGGCTGTCAGATGAGGTAGACGAGGTTTGACGGGGATTATATTGAAACTAAATCAGAATAAGCGAAACGTTGCTTGGATCTTTCAAGTAAACTTTGAAATTACAAGGCGAACATGCTCCAATGCATCACAATGAGTCTACAGAGAACTAAGTGTGGCGGGCTATAGGCTCGCCAACCCGCTAACCGAACATACAACCAGAACGTCGCGTGAGAAATACATCGCTGGTTAGAATCATCGCTGCACGATCTCAGTTCATCAATGAATGACTGTCAGATTGTGCAGCATGCAGTAACTAAGGTTTGAAATCATTAATCTCTGCACTTTGGTCACGTAATACATGCTGTCACGGTTTTTTGTTCAAACGTCACTGGTTTTAATAAACACGACAACGCCATTGACACACTCACTGACGTGTATCCCTCACATCCACTCCTGAGCCGCCCTTTGCCTCGACCGCCTTCGAAGAATCATTGTATTCATAACATGAACAAGCATTAAATCCTACTCCCAGGCAGATACACAAACTTCCTAGAAGTGACAAGGGCTCAATTGAAGCCCATTCAATGCGAACACTCTCCATGATGATCTGCCTGCCTCCACCAGCACGACCCTCCATCAAGCCTGCTTTCCATTGCATTCAACAGATCAATTCAGCTCCTTTCTGCCGGTTCTTCGGAAAGTCTCATAAAGTATTCCGACCACTCCACCCACGCGCACAAGGACTCGTCCCACCGAACCGCTCCATGAGCTCCAAATGAGCGGAGGTGGTTTCATTTCATTGATTTATTTCATCACAAAAGGATTTGCCCCCAAATTAAAACCCTTAACGCCCTCAGCCCATCTCCGGGTGATATTCAATTAATCCTGTCACCGCGTAACTATGCGAATGTCCTTGGAATAATAATAATATCCGAGTCCTGTCGACCTATAACCAGAGACCATAAATCCACCTACGTCCCAAATATGCAATCACACAAACAGCGGCTGAGGGGGGCGAGACGATGAAAAACTGAAAATGAAATTCTTTGCCGAAAAGGACGAACCACACGAATTTACAATCACCTCCCAAGGAGGGATGGAAGTTTTGCAGGGACGCGTGTGAGTGTGCACAATTAATTCCCCTGTAATCACAATTCACCGCAGCAAATTACAAAATTTCAAGTCGCGCTCCTTCTCTGACCGCCCCCCATCTGAAGACACCTGCTCCTGGGGGTGGGCACGTAGACATTATAATTTGCACTTCACTTTTCAAAAGCTGGTTAATTTAAGGGGGCTCCCCGCCGACCCGCGCGCCGCACACGAGCTACACATTGTGTAGTAAGTTGTAATTTAAAGTTGAAGGAAGGAACTTTCGCGCGCTAAGAAAAGGATTCTCGGGGAGCACATAAAATTGCCATAAATTTTATTGCACCAACGTCGGGAAGGAGGATGTGAGAGGCAGACAGGAGAAAAAGGAGAGGGAGAGCCGGCGAGGATATCAAATTAAGAATTGTGAAGTGGTTGGCTCCCTCCTCGCCCGGGTGCAAGGACCGCAGACGACGACGCGACGCGCTCTGTTTTTGGGTGCGAAGCGAGCGAGCCTTTGTGTGTTAATCTTTATCTGGGATGCATGTTGACTGCGCGACCGAGAGGCACCGAGACAAACCGGATGAACAGAGAGAGACAGAGACTGTGGAGCAAGGATCCTTGTGAACTGAAACTAATTGAAAGTTTTGCTCGCTTGTGTATTTATTGCGATGTTTCTTCGCAACAGACAACAGAACTTCGAGTGGGGAGCCACGACGAAGAAAAAGGACACCAGGCGGAGGTCCTCCGCCGCCCAGATTGATTTTCTATGTTTTTTCTTTGTTGCCATGACTTATTTACAATGCAATGCAAGTTTTCTTCTCCCGTCTGTTACTACTTCGTGTTGCTTAATTGATGTGACCCCTCCCCCGCCACACACACACAAGGTGCAACACATCCTGGCCCCCCTTGTTTGGCCTGTTGGGAGTTTAATTAAGTTTCGTATCTTTCAATTTTCCATCCTCAGGACACGATACGAGACATCGAACGGCGAACGGTGAACGGGAGGAACAAAGCAAAGCAGACAAGCAAACAGAAAAAAAAGGGTTCGAGGAAATTCAATCAAATCCTGTTAAAGAAATCCCCATAATTCCACAAGGACATGTGCTTCTACATCTATTATTCCAACGACGACGACGACGACGACGAACGAAACAGGCTCCTCACTTTTTCACCCCCAGCGTGCATATGTAAATACAAACGACGTGCGGGCCGGGTGATGGTCGCATTCCCACAAGGCACGAACTTTTACCGACTGCGCACACACTGCCTCCCCCTCGGGGGGGGGACATGGCTCCACAAAAGCCAGTGCAGGGGGAGTGGAAAAAAAAATATAATAAATCGGAGTCCTTTAACACATATCCGCTCTAAATTGGCAATTTGTGTGCGAAAATAGATTCAGGCAGAAAACCGACGCTAATCCTGTGTTTTTTCTCTTTCTCTCTACTCTCACTCTCGGTCGGCCCCCCAAAGGATCTCCCCCGCTGAACAGTCAGCCATCCGGCACGGTTGAACATTTTTCGTCGTCGTCGTCCTTTCAACGGTTTGTGCACTGGCACAGCTTTTCGGGCCACTGCGGCCTGATGAACAGGATGCCACTTAAAAAGGATTTTCCACGATGTCATGCATGCCACGGGAGGAGACGGAGGAGGTGGTCTGTGAAAATTCTTTTGAGTTTATGTTCCCTTGCTGCGCTGTTGCTTTCAGCGGATGCGTTGAGTGACGCTTGATGGTTTAAAAACGAGCGCAAAAAAATTATAAAGCACACCCCGTCCTCTTGACACATGTACGACGTGGTGGTGGATGATATCCTTTTTCTATCCCTTCTCTCTCTCTCTGCCTCGCCCACTCTCTACTGAAGTTTCTCGTTCTCGGTATTTAATAACCGAAGCCGTCCACCGGGGCGGGTGCTGAATGTGAGTGGGTCACCAATTAAAAATAAACGCCTACATGCCTTGGACAAAAGGGACGATGAGTTGTTTACGTGTTTCCTTTCCGTTTTCGCCAGCACTCCACCCCGGCGTTTTTGGCGCTCAAATTGAATCGGATCGGGTTGATGGGGGGGCGGGGTGTTTTGTTCTATCTTTCCCTCCCCAGTCACAGAATGTCAAGGACCAACGGCGGATATAGTGATTTATCTGCGAGCGCCAGAGATGGCGGATAATGAAATTAGATTCGGAGGCCGAACCGTGACGCTGAATTGAATTAATTACATCGCACGCACAGTTGATCGGGCGTTGGGCGCCAGCTCCGGAGATAATTACATCTAATTGGGGGATGTGACAAAGATAGGCACACGAACACACCAGCTCTGGGAAACCTGCACCTGGGAGACGCATGCAGTTGCGAGGCTCGCCAGTGGCCATGGCGATGCTGTGGATGCCTGGAGACGTGGAGAACAGAGCCTTGATTTGTCGCCGCTGCCGGGAGCGGGGGTAGATGGCTTCCTCGAGGAATGATTAATGCCAATTCTGGAGGTATCCGGTAGTCGAGGTGGTCATCTGTCATTTCGGCAATGCCGTGGTTTAAGGCGCTGCCTGTGGGGCGAGTGAGTATGTTCCGAGGGAACGGCATGTGTTCGGTGATGGATGAGATATGTGCGCTTTCGGCTGAAAATGATTCACGACAGTCGGTACGGAATCCCAAAAAGGTCCATAGGGCTGGATAACCTACGACCGCATCCACTAGGAGCGGAGGGTTCGTGATATTTTGAATTTCTCGGGCAGCAACTTTAAATGCAGCACTACTGCCGTCACCTGAGACTTGTAAATAGACCAATGTCCATGTTTGAGCTTGAGCAACAATGGAAGCACAGGCGGAGCTATGTTGTTGCTTTACTTGTGCTTTTTTTTGAAAAAATCCGAAAAAAAGGCAAATCTTGAAGTGTTTTACTGCATTTCCTTGTCGTTGTTGCAACACAAATGGCGCCCAATGTTGACGACGTCAGGTCACAACAACAGCTCCTCACGTCGATAAAATCAATGCAACGATATTGAATCAATGCAACGATATTCATCTTTTTTGTGTGGCGCTACAGTCCGAGAGGCACCTGGGTGTCAACCAACTAGCGCGATCTCTGGCTAGCTGACTCCAGTTTCGCACACCAAGTTGGTTGAGGTCCTTCTCCACTTGGGTGCGCCACCTAAAACGCGGGCGCCCTCTGTTGCGTTGTCCCAAAGGTTCGGATTCGAAGATTCCTCGGGCCGGAGTTGTAGCGTCCATCCGCTCTACATGACCTATCCACTGTAGGCGTTGGATCCGTAGACGCCTAACTAGCCTCATGTCGCTGTACAGCCGTGGTTGAGTCTTCTAGTCCAGAACCCGTCAACACAAACAGCACCAAAGATTGAACGCAGAACTTTTCTCTCAAAGAGACCAGGAACTTCTTCATCCGCTTTCAAGATTCGATGCCTCCGCGCCGTATAGCAAGACTGGGATGATCAGTGTCTTGTATAGAGTGAACTCGGTTCTTCGAGAGATGGCCCTATTACTCAATTGCCTCTTGAGCCCAAAGATACAGCACTTGGCAAGAGTTAGCCTACGCTTGATCTCTGTACTGATGTAATTTGTACAATTGACTCCGGAGCCGAGATAAGTGAAGTCCTTGACTACCTCGAAGTTATAGCTGCCCATTGTGACGCTCTGCCCAAGACGTCATTGCTGTATGTCCTTTCTTGAGGACAGCATATACTTCGTTTTGCCCTCATTCACCGCCAGACCCATTTTAGCCACTTCCGCTTCAATGCCAGCAAACGCCTCATTGACGGCTCGCTGAGTTCTGCCAATCTCGTGAATGTCATCGGCGTAAGCTTACAATTGCACGGACTTCTGGAAGATGGTGCCTCTAGTGTTGGCGTGTGAGTTTCGCACGATCTTCTCCAGGACTATGTTGAAGGAATTACATGCGCGTCGTCTTGTCTTAAAACTTTTTTTGACTCTTAACGTCTCTGTGAGTTATTTAACGACCTTGATGGAGCAGCGAGAGTTCTCCATCGTTATCCTGCGCAGCCTGACGAGTTTGGCGGTAATGTCAAAACTAGACATGGCGCGGTCTAGCTCGTCTCTATGCACGCTGTCATATAATAATAATAATAATATAATATGGGTGGCACTACAGCCCATAGAGAGCCAGGGCCTAGCCTACCTAGCCAGCAACCACTCGTGTTGTGTGTGCAATTGTTCTCACACGAATCGAAGGGACGCTGTCATATGTGGCCTTAAAGTCGACAAATTAGTGGTGGGTGTCCATCTGCATCTCTGGAGTCTTTTCCAGGATCTGCCGTAGTGTGAAGATTTGGTCTATTGTGGACTTTCCTGGGACCTGTCAGGTTGTTGACTAAGGGTTTCAGGCGTTCACACAGAAAGGCCGAGAGTATCTTGTACGCGATGTTGAGAAGACTGATCCCTCGATAGTTGGCGCAGTTAAAGGGGTCTCCTTTCTTGTGGATCGGGCAAACGATACGGAGATTTAATTCGTCGGGCATGCATGCAACGATATAAGACGATCGAAGAATTAATGTGCGTGAACTGTAGTTGAGGCAGAGGGTGTAAGTACCTGCAAAACATTTGGCGCTGTTTCATCGGCGAAGCGTTGAATCCATCTCGAAACTCCAAAGACCTAGGACCAATCAAAGTCAGTGACTTTCTCCGAGTGAACGTACACCAGAGGAGACCAAGGTGGGATTGGCGACAAACCAGGTCTTGAACATGGTGTTTTTTGGAACGCACACCATGTCATATCGTCTCAAAAGGGGAACACGCTCGATTCCTTATGGTTGAAATGCTAAATCGGTAATGTTTGCCGAAGAATGAAGTGCTGTTCGGCAAGACAAAGCACGTGTTCATCCGAGTTCAGTCGCCATGGCAAAAATTGGAATGATAACTGCTACCCCGTCCAGCATAGTTTCCGCATTAAGGCGTCTAGACGACTAGTGGCATATTATTAGAAAGCCTTAGGTACGGTGACTATTCACTCTTTTGACACGTATTGTTTGTTATTTTCTACTTTAACTACACGCGTTGGCCTAGTTGACAGATTACAAAAGTGAATACAGCGGAGTACACTCAGTACTCTTTGATAAAACGAACAAGATCTTAATAATCCACTGTGGATGTTGATGGGTTGATGACGTGCTCCGACTTCCGACGGACTCAATTCTAGAGAAACCCAATCAAGTCAATCACCATCTGCACTGGATGGAACAAGATCGATTTGTAGGATTTGTCATTGTTGACTCCCATCTTTCAATCAAACGCGGTACCCGACATCAATCCTCAAAATTGTCTTTAATTTTTCATAAATTCGGCAAATTCTAAATACCAAAGAGAGCTAGATAAAACGGTTACTAGAAATGTAATACATTTTGAAGGCACTCTGTATATGAAGTACGGCATAATTTTGAACAAAGCAAATAAATTAAAGAAAATGTAAAGATTTAATTAAATACTATTTCAACATCCCGACACTCACCATAAGAAGATTAGCATTAAACTCAAGTGGCCTTACCTGGAATGGAAGAAGAAGAAACAAAAGACATTAGTATTGTACATTGACATCAGTCTTAAAAAATTATAAAAATGATGCATGATCGACCTTCCACTGCTGACTTTAACATGCATACATTGAACATAAGTAGTTGGACAAACACCGGCCGTATCGATAGAAGCTGTGATCCAATATTGAAGTGCCGGGCAATGTGTTCACGAAAATTAAGGGTGGTTAAATTTTAAGGGCCGATGTTGAATGTGAACCTCCTAAACGTTAAATTTTGTTCTGTATTTTATTTGACAATTTCTCAATTTAAGACTCAATTTGAAGCACGGAAGGATACACAATCGAGCAACGCGTTAAAGCTATTCAGGCTTATTATGAAAATGGGCATTCAAATCAAAATGCATATCGTTCACTTTGTGATTTTTTCGTTCCAAATGTGTGTACAATCGGAAAAATCATGCCAAAATTTGAACAAATCGGGTCTGTAGGAGATGTGAAAATACCAGTGCATGCTCGTACAGCTCGTACTGCAAAAAATATTGCTGCTGTTCGCAATGTGGCTGAAGAGCCGTCCACCTCAACTCGTCGTCGTGCCCAACAATTGCACATCGCACGCATGCACAAAGACTTGCATTTACACGCTTACAAGGTGCAATTGACTCAAGAACTAAGCCCTCTTGCCCATTTCCAGCGTCGTCAATGGTCAGAATTGTGGCAAGAAATGGCAACAGTGGAAGATAAATTTTGGTCAATTTTCGTGTTCGCTATCGTGATATGATAACGAACTTTTTATGGACCGAATTGGAAGATAGGATTGTGGACGATATGTGGTTTTAACAGAACGGTGCCACTTGCCACACAGCTAACGAAACAATGACTCTTTTGCGCGACAAATTGGTGGTGGCTATGTCAATTGGCAGCCAAGATCATGTGCTTTGACACCGTTGGATTTTTTTCTTTTGGGTTATTCGAAAGAAAAGGTGTACGTCGATAAGCCAGCAACAATTCAAGAGCTAAAGGATGAGATAATTCGGCACATTAACGGAATAGAACCTCATTTATACTTCAGCGTCATCGAAAATTTCGATCATCGGATGGAGGAGTGCCGCCGAGGTTGCGATATTTTGTTCCATACATAATTGCACCATACCAGTTGTATCATAGTTAAAAGAAATGACAATAATTTCCGAAATAATTTGTGTTTTACTCAAATGGGCCCTTAAAACTTAAACACAATTTATTTTCTAAAGTTAAATAACGTAATCAGCAGAGGCTTGGACGATAAGAAGTATCCTCTCGCATTTCAACAGCTTGTCCGGTTTAGCACTAGTCTTACAGGTGGCTGTTCCTATTATCTTATCCTGCACCCTCTTCGGGCAGAGAGCCTGCGGCTTCTCTGTTAACGCCGATGCATCCTTCAAATGGATGCAATGAGAGACAAGATAATTAGAGAGACCTGCTGGCTGAGCGGTAGGACTGTAGAGCAAGTGTTGTCCCACCGATCGTGGGATGTGTTGTCAGAAATAGCGCTCTCAATGCACACTCCCATGGAACAGGCATCAGGTAGAAGTCATAGGGCGCAAAGCATTCCATCCATGATCAAGAATAAGTTTGTCTAGACCCTTCAAGCACGTTTCCTTGTACAGTACCTCGTTAAAATATACCTTCTTGTGGTGAAATGGAGTCCTTGTTTGTCCTCATCGTCTGTGAAAGGGTTTTTTTTTACAATGGACGGAATAGCTGCTCAATCTGTGCAGCCAAGATCGACATGACGTCGCACAGTTTCAAGGAAATGCACTGCAAACAAGCTAGACACTGTTTCGCCAAACCAATTGACAGAACCAGTTACTCAATGTCCATGCATCCTCGGACCAAGGCGTGCAAAAAAAATAGATTCTCTGGAAGGACCAAGCTGACTCTGTGCATCCAACGCCTGCGGTGACTAGGTCATGTAGAGCATATGAACAACTCAGCTCCGGCCCGAAGAATCTTTGAATCTGAACCTTCGAGACAACGTAACAGAAAACGGCCGCTTATAAGGTGGCGCACCCAAGTGGAAAGGGACCTCAACCTACTTGGTGTGCGAAACTGGAGACAGCTAACCAGAGATGGCGCTAGTTGGAGAGGCTTATTGGTTGAGGCCCAGGTCCATCCCGGGCTGTAGCGTCACACAAGGAAGAAGAAATAAAATATGTATACAAGATTTTAGGTTCCTAGCTCGATTTAATTCCAGATTTAGACCAATTTGTCCTACTGTGTGACGCTCTATTATTACTCTCCTTACTTAAAGCACTGCCAATAAATGTACACAGCTTCTGATTCTTGTTATTCAACACCTTTCAAAACATGCTGTTCAAAAAGGTTGCTACCACCCTTTGGCAGAGCAAGTTGAGCGTTGGCAAATCACCCGAGATGCTCAGCTCCATGTCATGCAATGGTTGTGCGAGGTGAAGACATGCCAGTTGCATTATGTCTAGTCTTTAAATTACGATCCTTACGAACCCCTGACGTAGCTGAGTACATAACCAGAATTAAATCTATATTTTTCTTCCATTATGTCATCATCTGCCCTTCGCCGACAAGCTCCTTCGAGACCATCAGAACATTCACAGTCCGTCACCTCCACACCATGTCAACTGACTTCTTCACAGAACGAAGTAAAGATACTGCTCGTCATTCCCAACCCACGCCCGAGGGTACAGGCACTCCATCCCACACACAACTTCAACATCCGACTGTCGACATTTCTTCCTTTTAATTACACACTTGATTAGCTGCTCCTGTGTCAAGCACTCCCGAGATCTGATCCCATTCCGTGCACTCGCTCACAAGCACATTCCGACCAAATCGACTGGCATTTCATTTCCCGGTCAAGCAGCCAGTCATCGTCATCCACAATGACATAATTTGCATGCATCCGACCGCCCCTGCACCCGTCGTCCCCGCTCTCGTATCGATCCGCAAAAGGAAGATGACCCTCCAAGACAAATGAGCGAACCCCATTTGCTCCTCGAGAGCAGTGTGCTCATCTCCGATGAAAAATCATTTCCTCCGTTCACTTAATTCCCTCCATCGTGATGCCAGCCAACTCAGGCGCACTCTCGCACACAGTTTTAGGTCCACCCACCCCCGTGGACAGACACGAACGGAGAATGATATCCGCAATATGTCAATAATTGACTCTTATTCCTCCCCAATTAGCCATACATCACACATGCAAATGCACACAAGGCACAGAGGCGGCGGCACCAGTGTCGGGGCATTAATAAATCTCCACCGCCATGCCGGGGGTTGTGGAGATGGCTCTCGAAATTTTCGTCACGTTCTGATGCTGAATTCGGATGCCAGTTGCAATGGCATTCTCTGCCTCCCACCCCTCTGAACAATCCTTTGAAATAATTGAGTGAAACTTTTGAATATGAATCCCGTCTAGGGACAAAGGAACACAACACTCTTCTTCTTCTTCTTCACACGGACACATGCAGTCCCCACCGACGACGACATGTCAATAATTAATTCACAAAAGCGTCCCTCCACCGAGCCACGAGCGCTTGGGCCGAACGAGATCTGGATATCAAAACGCAGCTCAGAGAGAGAGGCGCGTCTCGTGCCCCCGCTTGTGCGGAGCAATCCGAATCCGTTCCGTCGTGTCGTGCGTGTCTGACCCGTTGTCAGACTAATGGCACAAATAAATATGGAAATCCGGATCCGGGGACCTTGCTGGACGGACGACATCCGGTTGGCATTAGTTGAAAAATAAGAGAAACACGATCGCGAGGAGGTGCGGTGCGGCGCGCATCCAGGGTGACAGGGATAATACATCACGTTCAGTAATTTTTCTTTTTTACAGGAGATGACGTCTGCGAGTGGACGACAGATTGATTTTCCTAATTTTCCCTTGTTTCTCTGTGGGGCTGGGCCCTCCCCACCCAGTCACGGGCGTAATCCCATGCCATGCCTGATGATGATGGAGGTAGCGAGGAGGGAGTTGTCCTGTCAAGGATTATTCCTTCTTTGACTGAGCTGCTGCTGCCGGTGGCGGTGGTGGTCGGCTTGTGGCTTCTGTAACGAGTCAGCCGCCCCCGCTACCGCGCCTGTCCAGTCCGGATATAAATGATGGTGATTTTATTCATGGACGGATAATTTCTGCTGGTGGCCCATTTCGAAGGTCTCCACGGTGTGGCGAGTTGACGACTCGCACATATTCCCCCTACGTGACCGAGTTGCTGATGCTGAGTCCCATTCCCACGAAATCACGAAGAAAAAAGAAAACACGCAGAAATCTTTGATAACTGATTTCGAAGACGGGCGGTGGGGAGGGGGACAAATGCAAATTAATGGGAATCCAAACTAGAGTGCCTGGAATATTCAATGTTCTTCGGCTTAAAAATGACCCGACTTGAGGCGGGTGGATTAGGTGACAGTTGGGCTGCCGGAAGAATGAAACATGGTCACACGTGAGTGTGGAGCGATCGTCTTCGAGGAAGCACGGCTGGGACTGCGGGGAACTGGAGAGTTCTTGTGAATTTGGTCAGTCTATACTTCTTATTGTGAAGTTGATCTATGAGAGCGGATGTGAAGGATGTGCGTCATCACTTTGACGGCAGTGATGTTATGCACCATAGCTTGGAATATGCCCTCTCGGCAGTCAGCGAGGCACTCACTTCAAATGGATTTCGCGGAGCTTAACGTGATAGTCGCTTGCCTGTGGTGAATTGTGGCACTTATGAGCAAACAGTGGAAACTTACTTACTTACTTAAAGTGGCGCTACAGTCCGGGGTGGACCTGGGCCTCAACCAACAAGCGTCTCCAGCCAGCTCGATCTTTAGCTAGCTGTCTCCAGTTTCGCACGCATAGTTGGTTGAGGTCCCTTTCCACTTGCGTGCGCCACCTGAGTCGCGGTCTTCCTCTACTGCGCCGTCCCTCGGGGGTGGATTCCAAGACTTTTCGGGCCGGAGCATTGGTTTCCATCCGCTCTACATGACCTAGCCATCTCAATCGTTGGATCTTCAATCTTCTGGCTAAGTCGATGTCACTGAACAGCCCGTATAGTTCGTCGTTATATCTCCTCCTCCACTCACCATCTATGCAGACGGTACCGAAAATCACCCGAAGAATTTTCCGCTAGAAGCGACCAAGGCTGCTTCATCCGCTTTTGACAGAGTTCATGCCATATAGCAGGACTGGGACGATTAAGGTCTTGTGAAGTGTTCCCTTGTTGTTCGAGAGAGGGCTTTGTTTAGCAATTGCTTTCTTACCCCAAAGAAGCACCGATTGGCAGTTGGAAATATTTGAGAAACAAAACTGGATTCCTGGATGCAGAGTTATCGTATTGTAACTTTCATATCTATGCAGACGATGTTCAAATCTACCTAAGCTTGCCACTAGGTATGCTTGAAGACTCAGGTGCAAAAATAAATGAGGATCTCAGCTATATAGCCAAATGGGCTACCTACAACTTAATAATGCTCATTCCTGGCAAAACCAAAGTCATCCCGATCTCGAAGCAATCCCATTCTCTATCCAATCTCCCGCCAATAGAACTCCACGATAATAGAATATGTTACATGTGTAAAAAACCTTGGAATAGTGAGCAAAAGTCAATTGATATACCATCCCTAAGAGGCCTGTCAATCAGCAAATATATATTCTCAATCTCAATGCGAAACTTAAACTTGCCAGTATTTACATATGGATCCGAATTGTTCGCTGACTGTGATTACTATTCTTTCCAAAAGTTGACAAAAGTGTCAATGCCACTACAAAGTAGGTATGAACATGGCTCGGAATAACGTCGTATTCTCCTAGGCTGCTAAATTTTGTTTTTGAAAGGATCACTCTCTGTCGATCGAGTCGTTATTTTACCTTAAGGCCCTCCTTTCATACTTCATTCACGCTGTCCATCTCTGGAATCACCTACCTTCACAGGTACGGTCAAAGACCGAATACAGACAATTTTGTACCGCTTGTTTCTCAAAATTCTTAAGGTACAGCGAAATAAAATCAATAAATAAATGAAATGAAATGAAGGTGAAGTTATCTTGACATTCTTTCACGACATCTGTTATCCGCAACAAGCGCGTTTAATTTTAGTTAGGATCTGAACCAATTGATTGCGGTTATTGCAGTCAGACGCAAGATGGCGGCATTTATATCCTTCCGATCATTGAAGACCTTTGTTTGTTTTGCAAATTTAAAAAAGACTGATTCAACACTCAAAATTAAGTTATTTTACAGCATCGTCATGCTTGTTAAGAACTTTTCCCTAATTGGGAAGCCCAGCATTAGCATCAGTGTTCCACAAGAAAAAGAGAAATTCTTCCTTACAATGAAATGACTTTCCAATTGGAAATGCCAACGATGATCAAATGGTCAATATATAGTCTGAACTTTCAGTCGGGCGTCGAAGACTTTACTCCTAATTCCAATAAGAAAAATGTTTCGAATAAAATATACAATTTTTTTCTAAAAGAATAATATTTCGTTAGGAATTCACGATACGAGGAACTTTTTTGCTCGGGCGAACCTAGTATTTTATAATTATAGAGGGACAGCCGAGGTAAACAAATTGTCTTTACCCTACCTATTGCTTTTATAGCTTATTGACGATCTCAACCAAGTCCCACAGCATTCCTAGGACTAGGTCAGTGCTTAGTCGAATGTGTGAGGTGTCCACTCAGCCCAGAATGTGATATGTCACTTAATTCAACATGTGAGTTGACATACTCTCTAGGTCAAGAAGGTGCAAGATACCCCGTCACTAAATTCGATGTGTGCGATGACATGCCACTCAACTCAGAGTGAGCGATGGCAAACCACTCAACCTGATGTGCGAATGTTTAAGTATACATATACATTTTTAGACATTGGACCCAACTCGAATATTTGATTCCAATGCTAAAGAGATTACCAATACCCGGGTTCAAGACACAGAACGGGCGAAAGGGATAGAGGGAGAGAGACCGACGAGCTACCCACACACATTAGCTTCAAACTTCTGCAGATTGTAGTCAGTGGCAAATATTGGCCTGGGAGATCGCGTAGTGGTGGTCTGTGGCGTTGTGGGTATGTGCGTCGACCCCAACCTCGACGTCGCAGGTTCGATTCGTGCTCTGTGCGACAAAAATAATGTTCACTGCATCACCTCTTTCGAGTCACTGAGAGTATTTTCTGTCTAGAAAAAGCTTCTCAAACTTGGATGTTCGGCATAAAACAGTAGGTCTCTTCCACTCGTGGGAGAACAATAGCACGCACAACACGAGTGGTTGCTGAGAAGTTAGGCGCTGGCTATCTATGGGCTGACGCTCCACCCATATTATTATATTATTAGATCGCGTAGTCCAACTCAAAAACTAGACTAAATATTTCGTAGGCAGGCTTTAAGGTAAACTGATAGGTATTCCTGGTGAGACGGATATTGCGGTTGAATTGATGGAGAGTAGGAAGTTGGCCAGCTCACTTAGGCATCGTTTATTGGACTAGCGACAAAACACGGTACGTCGATGTTTGAGCGAGTCTGATTAACCTGCGGTTTTGTTGTTTCCTCTAAGTTTAATTGCTCGCTTTTGGATTCTATCTATCTATATAGTAGGTATAGTGTGGTCCTGGAGCACCGGACCAGATGAAAAGCGTTGTATATACCCAAGCTTAGGGCGAATATATGCTATGTAAATTAAAGCCAAATCAGAGGGAGTGTCTTTCACAGTCAATCACGGGCGATCAAAATAGCGATTTGCTTTCGCTCTAAAACAGAACATATACTCGTGTGTATTTAATGATAAAAAAACTATAAATCAAAATATCTTATTAGACTCCAACCAAATCTACGAGTGGGAATTTGTTCCATTTAAATTAAACAACATCTTCTGTTTCCATTTCCGATTCGCTAATCCTGTTGGCAGTCGCCCCTCCGTCTGGCATCGTTCACATTCCAGAGTACAACTCACTTTCCACACAAGTCCAGGGAAATCACACGTCCAAATGCCGGCAATTGGAGCCCCTCAAGCCTTAGCCGCCATCGTTCTTAACCTGGCAACGTTTAGTGCGTCCGCGTCGAAGAACCTGGTGCAGGAAGGCTTACGCGTCCCATGCGCATTTATCGGCTCCGTCAACCTGACGGACTTCAAGCAGCCCAACAGCTCGTCGTATACCACGAAATGCTGATTCTAAAGAACGAGCGTTTCATATTCGTGCATGAATGTTGTTTTGCGTCCGAAGGCAGATTGAAGGGTATATTTGCGAGCATTAGTGGTTGGACAAGCATTGAATTCATAGAGAGGAGGTATGCAATTGGCTAGATCACTTGAGCATCGTTAGTTAAGGTATCTATACAACAGAGACAAATAAGACTCGGTACGTCGGTGTTGAAGTGAGTAATGAAACCGCGGTATTGGTGTTGTCTATAAGACTGAGCGTTCGGTTTTGGATTCTATCCGGTCCACCCGACCATATACGCCCTCTATGCGTTGATTTCAAGCTTAGGGTAGATTTAAACCTATTAAATTAAAACCCAGCTCTTGTTGGCCAAGCTTTTTAAAACAAAAAAGGTTCAGATGCATTAGGTAAGCAGATAGTCTCTTCGCAGGTAGAGAAGTCTCTTTCTTTGCATTTTGTCGTTGATGTCTGGCTACTGCTGATAAGTGGAATCGCATTTTACGATGCCATGTCTAATTAGTTCAAAATAACTCATATTGTTCTTCCATGGTTCATACTCCCTTCTGAGGTGTGTTCTTCTTCTTGTGGCGCTACAGTCCGGGGTGAACCTGGGCCTCGGTTAACAATCCTCTCCTGCTGGCACGATCCCTAGCCAGCTGCCTCCAAGTTGGTCAGGTGTCACTAACTGCAGAATCAAAGGATTCAGAAATTGTCGACTTGCGTTGGTTTTGTTCGTTGCAGTCATTTAATAATAATATACCATAATAAAGGTGGCGCTAAAGACGTAGAGGACCTAGCTTCTCAGCAACCAATCGCGTTGTGCGTGCTTTTGTTCTCTCCCGATTCGAAAGGACCTACAGTTTTATGCTGAACAACTCTGAACGGCCAAGTTTGAGAAGCTTTTTCTAAACAGGAAGCGCACTTGGAGCATTGTCGCCGTGAAACTAATTCTTGTTGCTCAGACCAGGGATCGAACCTGCGACGCCCAAGCTGAGGTCGACGCACATACCCACATCGTTACGAGCCACGACCGTTGCACTCATTTACTTTCTTAAAAAATTAAGAAAGATGCTAATGCAGCGATTAGATTCCCTTCGTCTGTCGTTGAAAACTCGCCCAACATTTGATTCATAACGTCAATGACATCCTTACATTTGTTTCTTGTAGCATCTTTCTGCTTCACCCCAACTCAGAACCATAGTGAAGTGTTGACAGAAAATTACTGCGTTAGATGTTTTCGGAACGCAAGGTATAGCTGTGCTATGTCTGTAAGCTCAGATAGTGGATTGTACTAACCGACTACGATCTTGCTATGTCGTGTTATTTTCGTTGTACGTATTTGACAATTTCCTTTTGAGCCCTTCTTCAGCAGTAGTGACTGACTAGGAGGCATTCCTTATCTTGTGTAGCCACCGACTTCTCGAGTCATTGTGTTTGACGAACTATTGCTGGGGGTTGTTGACTCGATCAATGGACAAATAATATTTCTAGAAGAATTTCCCTTCTAGCGCTTGGCGAAGTCGATCGTCTCGTGCTTTTAACACTTTCAGCACCTCGTCATTGGCAGTATACTTTAATTGCGAAAACTCCTTGCTACAAAGTTAGGCTCCGCTCCAGATTCATGTCCATCCGACACATGGTCCTCATAGTCATCGTCACTAAGATCGACTACTTCTGAGCCTCTCTCTCTCGTACTTCCCAGGCAAAGCTACTGCTCGCTTCCTTCTTCACTCATGCTCCTCCAATGAGTACATTTCGTCCGCCATACTGACTTACTTAATATGCTGTCCACCTGGACAGACTTACTCATTGACAGAAAGGTTAAGAAGAGTTAAGAAGCCACTATTAGCCATACATAGTGTACACTGCTTTTGTTAAGCATTTCGACCGAGTATGGAATGATCCGCAGGGTGAGTCCTGCAATAGCACTGATGGTCGAGAGAAGAACCTGTAGAGCACAACCTCAGATCCGAGGAAGAATAAGTCACACGCAAATTGGACGCAGTTCACTTAGCTCAATACGCAGTTGAGTGATAAAAGTCCTCTCTCAAGGAACTGACCCGCTTCTGGGCGAGACACTGATCGTCCCAGTCCATCGGCCAGGGTTGTGCACAATAGTGACAAGGACATAAATTTCACAAGAGCTGTATTCTCTTTGTGAAGGCCGTCCCATACCTCACAACTTACGGTCGTGTAGACCCCAATCATCTAATTGTGAAAATTCAATCGTTGTCTACTCGTAATCTCGATTCACAGAGGAGTCCCACTCTCGGTGACCTACACTCAACCCTGCACACTACCCAGCATCTCAAGTCTTCACCAGATTCCCACTGTAACACCAATGACGTTGATGAATTAGCAGGTGCCACCAATTGGTTGCGTCACAACTTTCCCCCGGAACGCACGAAAAAACGTGATGAATCCAAAATAACCTCCAGCGGCAAGCCACGACATTCGCCCCCGTCATCGGGCATATGTTTCATGTGAGCACGAGTATACCATCGTCACCACCTTGCTGTTACACCTTTCGAATCAATCACGGCGAATGCCCCCGAAAATCGGTTGCGCGCAACCAACAGCAACCACAACTAGTCGTCCGCCGCCCGGTGGTCTAATCATTGTTATCTGTCAGAGCACGCCGCGGCTAACCGTGTATCGACGGAACAAATGACTGGTCACCTGACTGACAGGCCATTAATTACCGGGCTGTTAATTAACTTTTCACCTCGCCTCTTGTAAACATCAAACTAGCAGCCGAAGGACCCGGCCAAAAAAGCAAAGATGCCACCCGCTCGACGCGCGGATGGTTTATCTGATTTATTCCATTTTATGGAAAACACGCGCGCTACCTCGGCGGGATACGACTGCAATTACGTCTTTATCGTGCGCGCACAACCCTAAACGGATTTTCTAAAAGTTTTACGACACAAAAGCGTTCAGCTTCCCTTTATTGCGTCCATCTGACGAGTGAGCGGCGCGCTTCTGGTGGGACGGCGAGATGACTTTAAGGGCGACGCGTTAATGATGGCGATGCTGAAAGTCCTGAAAGTGGACAGGAAGTTGTTTTGTTTTTCGTTTTTTCTAGTGCTCATGGTGTGAACGAGATGAATTCTGGGTGAAAATATGTAGTGGCAGCAATCTCATCAGCAGCGACAGCATCGACAGTCGAGGTTGAACAAAAGTTAAGCCGCTCGAAGGCGTTTTGACTTTCAAAGCAGTGCACGTGGGCGCGGGGGTGGTGGAGGCGATGGGACGGTCCTCGGAGGCCAGTGGGCCATGAAAAGTGCCTTGAGGTGATACGAATGAATATTTAAACAGACTCGTCTCTATTCTTGCATGTATTCACAGGAGGCCTTTGCCACTGTTGAGATTCCTGCTCCTTTGCCATTCATGCCCAGTGAAAGGAGTCGTGTACATAATTTTTTCTAATGTCCCTCCACAGAGACTGGACATTGAAATAGATGATTTTTTAGCGTTCACAGCGAGTAGGGGGCAGTTTATAGAACAGCGCCATCTATTGGAAGGTCATTGCGAGTGGTTTGTGGATTCGCTAAGATGGCTGGAGAGCTAAGTGCTGATCTTGGCCAACATTGCCGACTTAGTTGTGACGTTTACGGGCAGATATGCACGACTTCGAGGTTATCAAGGACCCCGTAGACGTCGATTACAGTGCAAATAACCTTCAATGTCGAGATTTAAGCAAATCACTGTTTACTTGAGTTTAAGGGACTTTCCTCTCATGTGGCTGTGATCATCCCCGTCCTCCGTCCAGAGGCAGGGACAACAATAGCATTGGATAAAGATACCCCCGGTGGTTATACTTGTGGAGCTGCAACTCGAAAAAAGATACCAGTTTTCGTCAACTAGCACGTGAAACACAGCAGAACTTCGTACTTGTCACACTAAGTTGATGTGGAAAGAGTGGAAAGAGACCACAACCGACTTGGTGAGCAAAACTACGCTGCCCATGAGTGTTTTTCGTCGCAGATTACACACAATTTTATTGAGAACTGCAGAATCTTCTTCTGACTTCTTCATTTGCTCTTAAGATTGTCCGAGGAATAGAACAAGGCCCTGCTACCTAATTACCTGGTGAGCAAGTGTTGTTCTATTTACTTGGGAGCCGATGTAGGCGAAGCCCATGAATACCACATAGGTGACCTTAAGGCCTTCCTTGAAGACAGACGATAGACAATGTTGTGCCCTCATTTGGCATTAATAGACAATGACTGAGCGACTAGCGACTGTCAGGGAAGTGACAGAAGTCATGATACGCATCACAATCGGGAGTTACGATTGGGAGGAAGTGATAGAGTTGTCTCTTAAAGGATATCCGACGTAGACCCTTGTCAAATGATGTCACTTCAGTTTGTAAAAACAACTGCACTCGAAACTTCTGACCAAATCTGGAGGAGAAGCCGCGAAATCTACTAGTTGTATCAGGATCTGCATGTGAATGCCCAAAAATTTGTCGACTACACTGATTCGGCCACATCGAGCGCAAGGCACCAACTGGTTAGGCTGGTTAGGCTGGTTAGGCCACATCGACCGCAAGGACACCAACGCTTCAGCTGAGAGGGTCTTCGAATCCGATCCTGCTGGTCCGAGAAGGAGAGGAAGACCAAGCCTCCGGTATAGAGATCAAGTCTTCGCGGATGTAAGACAGCTTGGTCTTGACGACTGGAAGCAGCGTGTAACGCACCGTCAACGATGGAAGGCGCAATATTGCAGGCTTCGAACCTACATTGGTTGTAAGTATTTTTGTATCACAAGGGACATGATTCTGTCAGTGAAAGGCAACATAGTTTATAAACAAAAAAAGCATCGGAGTCAGACTAGAGCCTTACGGAACACCAGTGTTTACTTGGTGAGAGTCAGCTTGAGTTCACCAAAAACGATTGATCGATTTGAAAGGTACTCTACAATCTGTGAAAGAAACGAGTTTCACTCGTGAGAGAAGAATAACACGCACAACACGAGTGGTTTGATGTAGAAGTTAGACAATGGCCCTTTAAGGTCTGTAAGGCCACCCATATCTTCTTATATTCCTCATGTCACAGTGTTTGTAACACAACTTCTCCCAATTTTATGTGTAAACTTGGAAAGTGTGACAATAGGACGTAAAAATAAGTGATGAGGTGGTCCACCGCAGCAATTTATTTGCATTTCTTCAACAATTTTTTTTTATGATTTGGCAGTCAAAAAACATATTAGCAATATAAGTACTTAAGAGATATTGACGCTATTGAAAGCGCATGAAGAAGCTCTTGGTCGTTTTGAGAGAAAAGCGGGCGAAGTTTGGTTCTGTTTGCGTTGATGGCGTTTGGAGGAGAAGGTACAACCACGAACTGTACGGGCTGTACAGCGGCATGCACCTAGTTAAGCGTCTTCGGATCCAACGCTTAACATGGCTCGGCCACAGCTCCGGCCCGAAGAGTCGTCGACACCGAGCCATTGGGACACCGCAACAGAGGACGTCCTCGCACTAGATGGCGCACACAAGTGGAAAAGGACCTCAACCAACTTGGTGTGCGCAGAACGAAAGATCGCCATCTTTTGGAAGGTCATTGCGAGTGGTTTGTGGTTTCGCTAAGGCGACTGAAGATTGAGAGTCGAATAAAAATTGCATGTGCTGATCTTGGACAACATTACCGACTTTGTTGGGACGTTTATGGGCAGAAGTTACCAAGGACCCCGTTGACTTTGGCTTCAGGGGAAATAATTTCATAACCTCGAATGTCGACGTCAAAAATTGCAAATCACTGTTTACTTGAGTATAAGCGACTATTGTGGAATAAAGACCGCTTTTGTGGGAGAAAAAAACATTCTCGCGAAGAACGAATCTTGCTTTATACGAGGCATTGATACCTTTCTTGGATATGCAAAAAGGAGGACGATCTTTAATTAACTTGAACAAGCATAAAAAAGAATATTCAAACCGGTGCTGTCTACATCTTGTGCTTAGTTTAGTACCTTCCTACCTAGACTGCCTACTGATGAAAGTAGGCAAAGACACCTGATTCCCCCTCGGAATCTTAACCCAAAGTAAGAATCACGAAATGAGTCGCTTGACGCTCACCCTTTACGAATAAAGTCGAAGACACATTTCCAAGGAGAGTGTGACTCAAACAGAGGATTTTTGTGGCGAGAAGTTTTGGCCGACCAATCATGACTGCTGGCCTACAAGATCCTATCCAGCGTACTGTGTGAACGTCTAAAGCCGTTTTGCACCGCATTAATCGGCACGTACCAGTGCGGCTTCCGGCCCGGCAAATCGACTACAGACCAAATCTTCACACTAAGGCAGATCCTGGAGAAGACCAGCTAGTTTCAAATCGATACTCACCATCTTTTCATCGATTTTAAAGCCGCATACGACAGCATTCATCGCAAGGAGCTATTCGAAGCGATGGCCGAATTCGGGATCCCGGGAAAACTGATCCGGTTGTGTCGCACCACGCTAACACATACGCGATGCACCGTGCATTTCGGTTCAAAAACCTCTGAACCGTTCGAAACCTGCACCGGATTCCGGCAAGGAGATGCGCTGTCGTGTGATTTCTTCAATCTGGTACTGGAGAAGATAGTGCGGCGGGCAAAAGTCAACACGGAAGGCACTATCTTCTACAAGTCAGTCCAGCTGTTGGGATACGCGGATGACATCGACATTGTCGCACGGTCCCAACGTGCCATCGTGGAAGCTTTCATGGCAATTGAGGAACAGGCGAAAAGAGCTGGTCTTAAGGTCAACGAGGACAAAACAAAATATATGCTGTCGCCGCACGCCACCTAGGCCAAAACGTCACAATCGACAGCTACACGAGTTTGTCTACCTCGGGCAAACGTAAACTGCACGTATGACATCGTAGTGGAGATCCGACGTAGAATCGCCCTTGGCAACCGATGCTACTTCGGTCTGTCAAAACAACTGGGCTCGAAACTCCTGACTCGAAGGACCAAAGTCGTGCTCTACAAAACCCTTAATTTGCCAGTCCTACTGTATGGAGCCGAAAGCTGGACATTAAGTAAAACTGCAGAGCTGATTCTTGGTGGCTTCGAAAGAATATGTCGGATATATGGTCCCGTCTGCGAGGAAGGCGAATGGAGGAGAAAACAAAACCGCGAACTCTGCGAGCTGTACAAGGATGTGGATGTAGTCCGGAAGGCAAAAATCCGTCGACTACACTGGCTCGGCCACATCGAGCGAATGGACAACAACGCTCCAGCAATGAAGGTCTTCGAATCCGAGCCTCCTGGTTCGAGAAGGAGAGGAAGACCGAACCTCCGGTACAAAGACCAAGTCATCGCGGATGCAAGACAGCTTGGCCTTGATGACTGGAAGCAGCGTGCCCAGGACCGTCACCGATGGAAGGCAGCAATTGCTCAGGCTCGGACCCTTCATGGTTCGTCTGGCTGATAAGAAGAAGAAGAATCACGACTGCTGCACATGTTGGACAACAGTCATGGTCCCCTCTGTCAGAATGTGGCTGCCGTGGCCGATAGTGTGAGACGACGAACTTCAACAACTTCAACGAAACATCGTTTCGGCCAACAGAGTCGTTACAGAGCCATGTTAACCGACTTTTTTTACTGAAATTGATACGTATCAATTTCGTGTTGGAGATGTCATTAACCGCCTCAGGGCTGCGATTTGACAGCTTTGGACTTTTTTGGTGGAGAAATGTGGATTCAAACAATTAAGGCCAACAACATTCAAGCAGTTTGTGAGCTACTGCCTGACACTGTCAACAAACTCTTGGAAAAGTAGGGGTGACAGAATGGGTTGCTGCGAAGGCAGCCGAGGCAAACACTTGAACGATGTTGTACTTCATACAAAATGGAAATATTTGGCCATCATTTTTTTTCACTGCATTCTAAAAAGGTAACCTTTATTTGGTCAAATAATAAAGTTTAAAAAAAGGACATTAAGAGGACACGTGGTGGCCCGTGGCGTTGTGGGTATGTGCGTCGACCCCAACCTCGACGTCGCAGGTTCGATTCCAGCTCTGTGCGACGAAAAAAATTTTCACTACCCCACCTCTTTCGAGTCACTGGCAATGCTCAAAGAGTACTTCTGTCTAGAAAAAGCTTCTCAAACTTGGCCGTTCGGAGTCGGCATATCCCCTCCACTCGTGAGAGAATAATAGCACGCACAACACGAGTGGTTGCTGAGAAGCTAGGCCCTGGCCCCCTACGGGCTGTAAGAGTACATGAAATGGACACGATACCAAAAAAGATCACGAAAAAAGAGACGAAGACTGGTCTCATAGCATGTGAACGAAAGCAGCTGAAGTTGATGCGCTCAAGGGGAAGGAGACCACAACCAACTTGGTGTGCAAAGCTACGGCCCAGTTCATGGGAGTGATCTTTCGTCGCAGATACCGAGTAGTTAACTACTGTCGGTGTAGTGACAGAAGTTATGATAAGCATTAGATGGACCTCTATTTTTTTTGCTGCCATTTAGGAAATTCCAGGTGACTACCATACGCAGGCGTTCAGGCAAAATAGCCAAGTAGTCATCAAAGAAGCTGCCACTGATGTGTTGGGTCTTACGACACCAAATATACCCATGGCTTGACGACGAGTGCAGGCAGGCATGCAGCCAATAAGGAGACCTGCAATGCAACGCTGCATAGAACAACTAGGGCTGTTTGTGAGCTTTAACACTCAAACAACAGAAGAGAAGTGTAAAGAAACGGCTTATCCGAAGGTTTTACAAAGGTATAAGACTGTTATCCGGAGGGCTTAGACCTCGGACCAAAGCTCGCAGGAACGAAAATGGACAACTAATATTAGAACCGCATTCAATGCTGAGAATTTGGAAAAATCACTTCTGCAGACAGTTAAATGCCACAAACTGAGCTGTCAGGCAGGGAAGACAAGGTTGAACAAGAATTCCGTCCCCCCAAAGTGGAATAAAGCTACGAGCGAGAGGATTGACGGTCTGTCTGCGGAACTGGTTGGTTGGTTGGCCGCATACACACGCTCATCTGTAAGGTCGGAGGAAATCATGCCCGATGAGTGAAATCTCAGCGTCTTTTCTCCGGTGCACAAGAGGTAGACACCTTTGACTGCGCCAAATATAAAGATCCGTCTCCTTAGCACTGCAGCGTACAGAAGGTTTTAGACACGGCTACGCGCTGTCATGTGACGTCTTCAACATCTTCGTGGAAAAGATCGTGCAAAACTCACACGCCAACAAACGAGGCACGATCTTTCAGAAGTCCCTGCAACACGGGGGTCTAGCAGTGAACCAGGAAAAAACCAAGTACATGCTGTCAGCATAGAAGGACGCGCAAGAGAGAGTCATAAATGGACATCAGAAACTTTGATGTAGTCAAAGACTTCGTCTACCTCGGCTCTGCAGTAAACAGGGACAATAACACCAGTACCGTTCAAGCGCAGAATTACTCTTTCGCTGCTCCTTTGGGAACAAGAGGCAATTGAGTAGCAGAACCATCCTCTGACTCAACACTCTGATCATTCCTGTTCTGATCTACAGCGCAGAGACATGGACGCTATTGAGATCGGATGAAGAAGTTCTTGGTCGTATTGAGAGAAAGGTTTTGCGTGCAAACTTTGCGTCTGGAGGAGATTTCGGCGTCTGGAGATTCGACCACGAACTGAAGCGTCTTCGGATCCAACACGTAGGATGGCTAGGTCATATAAAGCGAGGCCAGATATTGAAACAACGCAACCAACGAGAAGGAGTCAGCTGGCGAAAGATCGTGCTGGCTGGTGAGGCTTGTTGGTTTAGGCCCAGGTCCTTTGCGGACTGTAGCGCCAAACAATGACGAAGAAGAAGAGCTTCCTCGATAACACAAGATCCACAGAAGCACTTCATGTCAAAACATGTCAAAGATTGTGCTTCCGCCTGGATTATAAAAGGTCTGGTGCTAGTTTTTGATGGTAGCTATCTCTACTTAGAACGCAGATGAGAACTCTCTCAGATTGGGCGTAAGTTGGGTGTTCATAGACGGACACCGCTGTTTTATTTGAATCCGTCTTTTGGTACGACCTTCCACTGCTACATCGTTCAACAAACGCGTCCCACTTTGGCGCCGTCGACAATTGGCTTAAAACTAGTGGCTGCCCAGACGTTGGCGAAACTCTCATCATCGTTCCCCCTTCCAAGACCGACCACAAATTCCGTCTGGACTTCAAGTGGATGGCGTTACATCTCCTCATCGTCGCCATTGGAACCGTCTCCTCCTCGAGTCATTGACATTTGTTTTCACTCACTTTTCAAAGCCACAAAAAGCAAAGCTCCGCCTGACCTGCCCCAAAAGGGCACCGCTCAAAATTCAAATTAAATCCATCCACTCTCTGCGACGACCAGACGTTGTGGCGTCGTCGTTGTCATTAAAACACTATTTCGATTTATTTCTCCGCACTGAGAGACCGAACAACCCCCTCCCCGGCGACCAGCCCTCTGCGTAAGACGGAAAAGAAGAACAAAAACGAATGTCCCCACTGAGCGTCATTCTTTAAATGAAATAACTTAGATGCCGCCTTGTCCCCGCACCCGAAGTGTTCTAAAAACAGAATTCTAAGCCGTTCCACTTTGCTCGATCTGCTGTCCGTCCTCACCACCACCCATGGCAACAGAAGCAGCAGCAGCACCAGCACCAGCAGCAGCAGCACTCTTGAAGATAAGTTTCGTTTCTAAGTATTCCGAGCAAAAGTGGCCTCTGCCATCACTCCTCTTACTTCCGCTTCACGGTGTCGGATATTCCAAGTGTCCTCTCCACCACACCACGAACGACGAAGGACGACACAGCCAAGACGAAGCAAAAAAGAAAAGAAAACTGTGTCTTCCAAGGCACACACTCATAAAATCTCTCAAGAGGCACACGCAGCGTAAGAAAACCGAACCAGGAGAGAATCCCTCCGACCGACCAACCGACACCCGAGCAACCGGAGGAAGAAGTAACAATCTCGACGGAGGGGGAGAAATATGAAATCCACCACCCCATCGAGCGTTTAATAAAAACCATTCGCACGTATGCGAAAAGTGGACCTAAGGGCGTCACAATTCAGAGCAGTGAGCACAGGTGGAATGCGGTCTGAGGTTATAATGATCTCCGCGCTCACCGGCAGCGAGGAACCCCTTTTAAAATTCAAACAACGCTGGGAGCCCACCCCCACGAGCCCCACGACACCATGTTCATGTGTCGGAAAAGTTTTACTTACTCCGCGTGCAATTCAATCACACACCAGGCCCACCGTTGGAGCTTCTGTTTCGTGGCCCATCACCAGTTCCCGTGCACACATCATATCCGGTGGTATCATCCACACAATCGATTTTGGCTGGCTCACCCCGGTCCCACCTCGGGGCATCCAGCAGGTCCTCCCCTGGGAGGTGGGGGGCGAATAGTTTTAACCCGAGAAAATTATTCAGCAAAAAGTTTGAGTTTTGCACTTTTCACGGGGGTGCGCGGAAACTTCGAGTTCCGGGGGAGAGGGGATTTCTTTCTTCACGCCCCGGGTTGATGGCAAACAACAATCCTTTCCCACCCTCCAATTTCAGTCGTCACGGCAGTGGCGGTGACGGTGGCGCTGTGTGTTGAGAGTTGTCGTCTTCAGCGCACACACCTTTCCCAGCCCCAGTCGTCGGCGGGTGCGTGGCGCGCTGTTGGCAAATGTCATTCGGAGTGTTAAGTGGAATTTCATTAGGTGACGCGGTCGTTCTACGAATGGATTAAGGAGCGCGGGCGGCTCGGTCTCCTCGATTGGATTAACCTGGTCGGTGGGTGGGGGTGGTTTTGAATTTGTTTAAATTAAAGTTTTTCTCTCCCACCTCACGCCGCGCCGTGGATGTTTGAATTGGGTTAAGGAGGCGGCCTCGCGCGTAATGAGCCATACCCTTCATCACTTTTTTTCCACCCCTCCTTCCCCCACCCCCACCACCCTCTGTTCATTGACAATTTTTGAACTTTTATAATGAAGTTTAATTAAGTTTCCTTGCGCGGCCCAGTCGACCGGGCTGCGGAGCTCCATAATTGGGTTGCTTCTCCTCAAGTGAGTTTTTCTTCAAGTCAAGACACCCACCCAGTCACTCCCGTCATCCCGTCACCCCATCACCCAGAACTGTTGTGCCGAAGTTGTTGCCGTCGTTCCCGTTGTTGTTGTTGATTAACACTCAAGTGCCAATAGACCAAACAATTTCTGCCTAAAAGGTTCGGCATTTACTCGTACATTGTTCCACATTCAACCGCCCACGCGTGCGGGGGACGATGTGCGCCTGAAATCAATCCCATTTGCATTGAAGAAATTAAACGACTTGCCGAGGGTGGTGAATGGTGTGAAAAGAACCAGTCTATTGTGTAGGGAGCCAGACAAAAGTCCTCCGAACGAAAAAAATTCACATGTTTAGGATTGTGACGTCAGAAGGATACACATTAAGTAACATTCACTTGAAGTACATTCATTGTTCCGTTTAGGCGCCACTGATGGTCGGTCTTGATGGTTTTCCTCGAAAAGGCAAGAAGAGCTCAAGAATCCACTTGGACTGATGAAATTTCCATCATTCGTTGGTTGGCTGGGCGATTACATCAACAAATTGGCGGCCGGTGGTGGTCGGCAGGATGGTGGGTTTGGGGGAATTTATTGGCAGGAGTCATTGTTGGCTGATATTTGGTGACGCTGTGTTGGAATGAAAAGTGCGTCAAGGATGCCGGGGAGAGGCATGTGAAAGAATTGGAATGGTGGCAGTGAAATGAAGAAAACAAATTGTATTGGCAAGTCTCATGATGAATTCTTGAGACTGTCCAAAGCCATTAGAGACGATGTGCTAGACGAAAGAATTGGGGCACCGGAGCCAGATATGTGATCATGTTTGATGGTCAAATACTCCACTTTGCATCGTTCGGAACAAGGACGATGATGCGCAATATTACGGTCAGAGCGAAGAAAAATGGATTTACATTTCAAAGCTTGAGTTCATGCCAATACGAACAAAACGTAGCCAGGAACCTTATCAACAACTGACTCAATTGACGTCCAAAATCACATGACATTTACGTCCATGCAGGGTAATTCTCACAAAATTGAAAGAATCCTATACAACTGAACGAAAGGTGAGCGAACCTAATGATGTGAAAATGAACAAATTAACGAACTTAACGAAAGTGAAAAAAACCCATGAAAATGAAGGAACTTAACGAACGTTAATGCACACAACGAAATTCAACGAACCTGACGAAACGAAATTAATGAAAGTGAGAAAAACCCGTGAAAATAAACGAACTTAACGAAAGTGAATGCGACCAACGAAGTTAAAGAACCTAACGACTGTGAATGAATATACCATTATAACCCCAGTGTATGGTAGTATTCCTGCTCATTATCTCAATATGTAGCTCGATATTTAACTCAATTTTAGGTCAAGTAGGTCCATTTAGGTTGCTCCTCTGGATCAGCGAATTGTGATCCTCGTGATCTTTAGGCCTAACCTTTTCTAGAACCTATCTTGACGACAAGTGTGTGAATGACTGGAATGAGGCATTTTGTGTCATTAAAATGGAAGCGGGTGAACTCTAGCTGCTCCATCAAGGTCGGTAACGAACTCACCGAGACCTTCAATGTCAAAAAAGCTTTTAGGCAAGGCGACACGCTGTCATGTGACTTCTTTAACATCATACTTGAGAAGATCGTGCGAAACTCAAACGTAAACACCCGAGGCACGATCTTCCAAAAGTCCGTTCAACTGCTTGCATACGCGGACGACATTGACGTGATTGGACGAACACAGCGAGCCGTCAATGAGGCGTTTGCTGGCATTGAAGCGGAAGCGGCTAAAATGGGTCTAGCGGTAAACCAGGGCAAAACAAAGTACATGCTGTCATCACGGAAGGACGCACAACATCGACGTCTCGGACAGAGCGTCATATTGGGCAGCTACAACTTCGAGGTAGTCAAGGACCTCGTCTACCTCGGCTCCGGAGTAAATAGGGACAACAACACCAGTACCGAGATCAAGCGCAGAATTACTCTTGGAAATCGGTGTTTCTTAGGGCTCAAGAGGCAATTGAGTAACAGAGCCATCTCTCGAAATATCAAATTGACTTGATCAATCCAGTCCTGCTCTATGGCGCAGAGACATGGACGCTATTGAAAGCGGATGAAGAAGCTCTTGGTTGTCTTGAGAGAAAAGTTCTGCGTACGATCTTTGGTCCTGTTTGCGTTGATGGCGTTTGGAGGAGAAGGTTCAACCACGAACTATACGGGCTGTACAGCGGCATGCACCTAGTTAAGCGTCTTCGGATCCAACGCTTAAGATGGCTAAGTCATGTAGAGCGGATGGACACCACAGCTCCGGCCCGAAGAGTCTTCGACACCGAGCCATTGGGACTGCGCAACAGAGGACGTCCTCGCACTAGATGGCGCACACAAGTGGAAAAGGACCACAACCAACTTGGTGTGCGCAACTGGAGGCAGCTGAAGAAAGATCGTGCTGGCTGGAGAGGCATGTTGGTTGAGGCCCAGGTCCACCCCGGACTGTAGCGGCAATCAAAGAAGAAGAAGAGGGTGAACGAGAAGAACACTAAGTGCATGCTGTCCTCAAGAAAGAAACATCAAAACCGACAACTTGGATAGTCGACATGACATCGTGGAGCATAACTATATTGGGCTTTAATGTAGAGGTAGTCAGGAACGTCTTCCGCAGTGAGCAGCACCGAAGTCAAACATGGTCTCGCGAAGTATCAAGCTGATATATGCAAGACGTTATGCCATGGACCAGTTCTCAAATCGGTAAGAAAGAAGAAGACGTTTTAATGACGAACTGTACGGGCTATACAGCGTCATACTCCACATCTTAGTTGGAAGGCCATTTAGAACGCTTGGACAACTAAGCTCTGGCCCAAGCAGTCGTCGACTCCGAATCTGTGGGGTAATGCAACAGGGAACGACCGCGTCTAAGGTGGCGCACCCAAGTGAAGGGTTCTAAAACAGGAGATAGTTAGCCAGAAGTCGTACTAGCTTAGAGGTGCTCAGGTTTAAGCCGGGCTGTAAGGTCACACGAAGAAGATGTCAAGGACTGAAGAAGTGACCGATAATAGAGGATGGTCACGTTGTCTATGTGACTTCTGTGAGCCCGTGTCTTTCCAACGGGCTTATAATTTCGTCAACCACAGGAATTCTAATTGGGGTGTCCCACTGTTCGTCTTTCAGAAGTGTAGCATAGGATCATCATCATCATCAGGATGGTGGGTTCCTCCTTCGTTGTTAAATGCACCATCTGTACGGTGGAACGCAGTCAGGGTGCATTCCCTCTGACAAGTGATGCCGCAGCACAGCGGTACATTGCAAAAGCAACTAAGAAAAGCCAACGACTTCAAGATGGTGGTTGACATGCCTTCTATAACTATTAGTGGGTTAAGGCCAAGGAGCGCCCCAATCGCGACTTAATTTTTTCTCTGAGCTAAACTCGATCGAGTCAGCTGAGGACCGATTCCAACGCAGACTGTAGAAGCGCACGAAGTAAAAAGTAAAGTCATGGCGACCAATTGTGATTGAAAGTTAGTTTCAGGTGTAATCACAATATCAAAATATTAATATCACGGAATTGGGGATATAATATGTGGGTAAGAGATAATCTCATAATGAATGCCTTTAGTTTAATGAATGAACTCGATTGTATGCTTTTTTGGAAAACACTCTGTTCTAGTATGCAATGTCGTGGACAATTTCACAAAAATACCACACAATTGGAATTGGATTTCAGGCCCTTGGTTAGATACCAGAAAAGAACAGGCACCAAGTCTGGTATGTTCGGAATCGACGCCAACCAGTGTTGCTAAAGGATGAGGTAACTGAAGAACGCAATTTCTGTAAGAATTCTTCTCAATCATCGGTGGCCGGTACTTTGACTAATTGGCATTGGAACTCCTGAGAGTGACAACATTGCCTTTGTAGCTCGGTGAACTTACTAAGTCGGACTCAATCTCATTTATTTTGCTGAATACTCATGCCTTCCTTAACATGATCATCGATCATATTGCACACTGAAGTGTGTGTTTTGAGCGCTTTTTTTTGGCTTCCAGACGACTCTCAGAACTCTCACGTAAGTTCCTCGAAATTAATTTTTATAATGAAAACCAATTTATTTGACTTGACTTGTTGCACAGAGATCTGGTAGCATACAACTTTAACAAGACTGCGGTGTTACTAAAAATGATACTTCACAAGTGCTAGAGATGCTAAGGAGATGCAAATCACAAGTCGTGTCTATATTGTCTGTCGTGCTACCCTTGAGCTTGATTATATATGGCTTATTTCATTATTTTTTAACAGAGAAGTTACTCCAATGTGGACTGGTTGGATGCAACCCAAGTTAAAGAAAATCGTCTGCATGTCAAACGTATGGGGCCCACATTTTTGTAATCCAGGCGGTCTGATCTTTCATTTGATACTCCTCTCAAGCGGCTACACACAAAATTCAGATTTTGGTAAAGAAAAACACGTTTTACCCTCGGCTGCAACAAGTCACTGGCAAAATTCGACTTTTGAGTTTATTTTTGGGAAACCTTTCCATTCATGCATCACCCATTTGGTTATACTTTCACGCCCAAAATTTGCTGTGGGCTTTTGGTCTATGTTTAATGTAAACGTTTTGAAACCAAAACAAGTGAGAGTCTCCAATTAAAAACATGTTAAAAAAGGTCGAATTTAGCGAATTATACTGCAGCGTGATTGGGGAATACCTGTAAGTTGTCGTATGCTTTAGAAGAAGGCTTCATTTCTCGCTAAGGGGCTGAATATTCCGAATTTTGATTGTTCTGCAAGCCGGATTTAAGGGAATATAGTCACGGTTAAGATTGCTGGAGAGTCGATGTCACTCAAACAGAGTGATGTGAGCGAATGACAAGCAAACGTTTGGCGGACATACGCTGCAGTTAGGACTACCTTTGAAACGCGGACAAGACGGGTTTGTTTTATAAATTAACACGCTAAGACATTGAAATTCCAAATTACATACATAAGTACGAATAATTAAAAAAAAACATGGGGTTTGAGGGACTTTGAATTTATTTGTGAACGCACTCTTCTTCTTCAATAATCATCAAACTGTCACTGTCTCAGTAAACTCTTCTTCTTCTTCTTTGGCTGGCACTACAGTCCACTGCGTGCGCCACCGTAGGCGTGGTCTTATCGCCTTGTCCCTCTGGCTTGGAGTCGAAGACTTTCCGGGTCGTAGCATTGGTCCATTCGCTCGACGTGACCTAGCCATCTGAGACGAGAGATTCGAACTCGTTTGACCAAGTCGATGTCGCTGTACAACCCGTATAGCTCGTCGTTCAGTCTCCTCCTCCAAACACCATCCGTTCATACGGGACCGAAGATAAATCGAAGGACTTTCCTCTCGAAGCCAACAAGAATGTCCTCGTATGATTTAGTTAGTGTCAATGCTTCTACTCCTTACATCAGGCCTGGGACTATCTAGGCCGAATATGGGGATATCTTGGATCTTCGAGAGATGGCTTTATTTCTCGGTTGCCTTCCGAGTGCGAAAATGCAGCGGTTGGCCAACATTATCCTCCGTTTTATCTCCGCGGTGATGTCATTGTTTGTGTTAACTTCGGCGCTTTAAGTTATCAGCGATAAATTCGAAAACTGCTTAACCACGCGGCGAAAGTTCATCAATTGACCGTCGCGACCATGTAACTTGACTCCGTTTAAACTAACGTTCAGTACAGACTTAACACGTTAGCTAAGACTCTTCCGGTTTCACAACCAAATCTGAACTCCCACTGTGAAATGTGAACACAGCTGAACTTCGTTTTTGTAAAAATTTGTAAAAGCTATCGATGGATATTTAGACATTTTTAGCTCGCCTTTCAACCAAGGGAGGAAAAAGCTGCGATGTAGGGATCCTTTCAATACACATCAGGACTGGGACTATCAAGGTCCCAGTCCCTAGCAAACGATCTAAATCAGTCAATTCCACGACGGTTCATATGAATTGGTCATCGCTCAGACCAAATTATGGCGTATTTTGTGTAAGAATCTTGGCTTACAGCCATACAAGATGAAGCTGACGCAAGACTTGACGCCTATGGACCATTTGAAGCGACGTGTGTTTATTTAAGAAGAAGTGTCGAGTCCTTATTGGAAAGCCCTATTTGTTTAGAGTGTCCGTTTGTTATGTGCGTCCTCCGGTTAGCGCCTACGACCCTAGGTCACCGGTCCCTTGAATGACTCGACTGCAATAGCATGCATAACACTGATGACTTGTCGTCCACAATCCGCATCGAATTGAGCTCAAACTCATCTGCTGCTTCGTTGCCGGTGGCCCGAGATCCAGCAAAGGCTAATCGAGTGCTTTGTGCTGAGAAGCTTAAACCTTTCGCGGCAATATGCCACCAGCTTGGACTTGGTCTCCGTCGCAAAAATTGCTTTCATGGCCGTTTGACTGTCAATGAGACTGGTTATATCAGCCGGTAGTATCTCCAACATTGATATCATTCTGGCCACATCTTTGACCGCTATTATCAGGAACCCTGAAGGCGCATCTTCGAACCATCTGCATACACTGTACTCCCTCTTGCCCCACACATAAGGCAAATGACAAGAACCAACGATTACTGGTCATTGGAGCACTTGGTGTCACAACATGGGCAGCAAACTAAAAATGAAGTGTCTTTTTGGAACAAGAACTTGGACTACGGAGTTTTTTGACACATCAAGTCTAGTCGCCTTAAACCAACAAATGATACCGACACTGTACCACTTTTCGATCTGATGATCAACGCCCGTCAGACTCTAACTTATTGCATTATAGTCCCACAAACCTCGACGATGCTTCACTTGAATCGCTCCATTGAACGCCATCAGTCTCCGTTGTTTGACATCGAAATTGTTCTGCCCCACCACCATATGGCAAATACTCTTCAAAAATCACACAGGACACTGATTCCGACAACCACCGAGTGTCCGGATCCACTCTCGACGCGTGTCCATGTCAATAATTTCACAGCTCCGCATACAATAACCGACAAGAGTAAATTTACAAAAATTAAATAAAAAAAAATAAACAAACATGCTCCGCCATATGGAATGCATGCGTCACTTGACAGACCCTCCAGCCAGCCTGGCCACTTTCACATTTGTGCGTAAATTACAAAAAAAGTACCCTTCGCCCACACTCACACAAATCCTCTCCAGAATCACATTTAAATTAAAACACACAAGAGAGACAAGAATTCAAGGAAAATCAAAATTAAATGAATGACAAAACGCGGCCCACTGCAAGGGCGGTGTAAATATGGAGAATAAATATGCGCGCCCACGCAGGACCTGTTGGACATCGACGTCACAGGGAGAGAGAGAGGCGGGGGCGCGCACCCTCGCCTGAGGAGGGCTGACATTGGATGGTGAAGCGATCGCGGACGGGACCGTCAAACATATGGTGGCGGTGGAAAGGTCATGCACACTCAACAACATCGAAAGCAACACTTAAACTGAAAGGAAAGGAAAAAAACAAGCAAAAGGGGGCGGAAAACTTTGCATTTCCCGAGCACTCACCATATGGCAATAGACGAGTTTTCCGCAATAGCACATCGTTTGCAGGGGTGTTTGTCCGTCAAAATGACTTTATTTACTTGTTTTTTTTTCGTTTGTTTCTCGAGTGCACGCTAATTTCGTTGTTATGTCCTGTAGACTGGTGCTTCTGGGGTTTTTTTGGTTGTCTTAGTTCACCAGTGGTTGGTAGGCAGGGACGTAAGAAAGAACACACAGCCAGACATGCATTTACATTCAACAAAACAGCAACGAGCTTCGTGCTTCGCCAAAGGACGGGTTTTTGGGGTCAAGCCGAATATCCTTTTCGAAGTGAACTTTGGAGGAATCGGAAAAAAAAGCACTACAGACTACACCAAATTAAGGAACTAAATTGTTTGCCTCCGACGACACCAAAGGACACACACACACAGCGAGAGAGAAAGAAGCACAGTCCTTGTTGTTTTCTTTGCACTCTATGTGCGTCTCTCGACACAACCAACACTAACCTTGAAGTTAAACAATTTAACAAGAACGAAAAACGAACTTCGCTCGTCCAGCAATGCGTACACAAGTCCCGTCAACAACAGAAGCGACGAGCACTCGACCACGACGACGACACACGAACGATTGATGAAACCATGTGAATCCGCGCACAGCCACAGGAGCACAGAACAACGGAGAAAATTGAGCGAGATTCCTCGTTACTTTGGCCTGCACGATGAAACGAACACTGACTGTGGAGAAGAAGGAATATGTCGTCTTGAGGTTCAAGGAGAAGCACCGCGCCCGTCGTGCTCCGTAGACACTTGATTTCTGGTGTTTCCTGCTGTGCTGGCTGGCGCTGTTGCTGTGATGACGATAACGAAAAACTTCCCGAGCCGAAAGCAGCAGCAGCAGCATGGCACGGAGCCCCAAAAAAAAAACCCCCACACACACGCTCTCTCTCGCTCGGTTCGTTTCCAAAATTTCCACGAGAGAGCGAGCGTAGAAAGGACTCGAAAAAGCCACCACCACCCACTCAGTCTCTGCCTCTCACCAGAGAGAGCGAGGGCACATTCCAATGGATTCCAAACACACACACATTCCATTCCCCAGTGGGCAGCAAAGAAAAGCTCCTCTCATCCCCTATTCCATTGTGGGGTTGGGGGTGGATTCCTCGTTCGTTTCCTATTTCGCGACAATAATTGTGAAACGCCGGCATTTTGTTATCGCTACTCGAGAGAGGGTGGGAACCGCGTGTGGGGGTTGGGGATTTTTCTTGAAATAATTTCACCACGTTCGAGTGGAAAAGTCTCAACAGGGTGTTCCGAAAGACAGCCCGCATGGGGTTGATGTGCTTTTGGGAGGATTTGGCGTTTCCTTTTTTTGCGCTAAATTTGCGTAGGTTCGGTGGTAGTTGGCTGGCGTGTGCTCTTTCGGCCTCCATATGTGTGCATGATTATTTCGCAAATTCCCAGATACAATGGATGGTTGCAGTTTTATGCGCTGTACGTGGGTTGGAAACATTACATTATTTTCGGCCATTTAATGCTGCTGCGGGAGGAGGGGGCGACGGCGACGACGAAAAAAAGGTCATATGCACTAAGAGCGTTTAAAGGGAAAAATCATGATTTATCGCAGCCCATAACACTCCTCTGCAGATGGTGTAAGGCATGGGCGACGTTGGGTTTGAATTGGTTCATTGACTTTTTGGTGGATAAACACGAACTGAATCGGGCTCGGGGATGGCATGTGGGCTGTGCCTTCTCGGGAGAGTTTGTGTCCTCATTAAGAATAATGATTTTTGAGATGTGTCATTGGGTGGGCCGGAGTTGGAGCCCAGTCGGAGGCCAGAGCAAAGATTGATGGCAAGAAAGGATGCAAATGTTAACGCCCAACGAGTCCTTCGAGAAACATTCGACATTGAGGATGGGTCGGTCACCGGACGAATGATGAACGTCTTTAAAATGTACAGAAAGGGAGGGGGCTTAAGAAAATAGAGACATTTCCCAGACTCCTCCAGACAGTCGGCGGAGAGAGGGCCTAAGATTCTATCAGAGACTCAAGGGGTTACAGAGATGTCGGCTGAGATTAACGGAAGGACAGATCAATCGTGAACAAAGGAGAATCCAGCCGAGGCTCTGTAAAGTTCAACGCTTTCGGGACGACAAGGAGGGGGAAATTCGACAAAGCGAAGGAATCATATTTTCGACTCCGAATTTCGGAATGTCGCTAAAGAATCCATCGGGTTTGGTGGCAAATGTCTATTTCGTGGCAGATTTAACTCCAAGCGCTAAGAAACTTGAATGCAGTGAGCTTGAGACGCACATACCAGCTTTAAAACTCTTTCCATCGACGCCACAACAAGGGACAATACTTAACATCAATGGAAGCAAAGAGCTGGCTGGAGAGGCATTTGGTTGAGGCCCAGGTCCACCCGGACAGTAGCGTCAATCAAAGAAGAAGAAGGAAGCAAACCTTGGGTCCGCGACAACGATCTTAGTGCAGTTCAAGCGCAAGAAGCAAAATCCATTTGATTAAAGCATTTTTCGCAAAACCAAGCGAAATGAAGACGTCGAAGTAACTCCCAAGAATGCTGTGTCGACGCAACTGAGGTTCGGTACGTTCGACAAGAACGACGGCGAATGACAACGACTCATCAGGTTCGGCCAAGAGCATTGCCTCCGATAGCAGGTTGAACCTGAACGAGCGTCCGTACAGCTATTGGTACAATGTCTTCTAAGCGAACACCGACCAAGATCCCAGTCACCGTCAGCTACCGAGTCGGAGTTGCCACGTCAGCCGCTGTGCCACCTTGAGATATTAAGCTATCAGACCAGTGACTACTGCAGCTCCACATAAATTGGCGAAGCATCTCTGATAATTTCATGAAAATCGATTAATAGGAATTTTTAGTAGTTGCAGGCATAGAAAGCTCGTCAGCATTCTTATGCTTTTCCTGTGAAGGTTGGCAAAATCAAAAGCAATACGACAGCACTTTGTTCAAAGATGGAAGTGCCGAAAATGAGGTCTTATCTTGTGTAGACATAGCCCGCCACGCCTGCTTCTCGCTTGGAAACGTTTTCAGGTCCAGCCAGCTCTCCACCTCACGCAAGCTTCGAATATTTAATTCCAACATAAAAGCCGTACTGTTTTACTGATGTCAGACTTGGAGGACAACCACCATCACGCCAAGCTTCGATTCCAACTGCAAATGGTGACTGGACCTAACGTGAAAAGCGTATTAACCTTGCTTTCACTTTTCCACGATTTGTACAAGATTAGGTGCTGTTGATTATTATGAGGTCCAATATTGAGAAATGACAACTTGACCGGTCTTACAAAGATTTATCGATAATGGCTTTGCACCATTCTGCGACTTGAACAAGTGCATTTTGTCTGACACCAGATATTGACGTGCCGTGCTAAGTATTTATTATAATCGCCAGGACATCAGCATAGCCTATTATTATGAATTGATAAGGATAGAATAGGTTTGGGGGTGGCGGATAAACCTCACTCAGAAAGTAGGTAACACACCTCCTCTGCAGCTGCCTCTGGCTTTTACATCGCTTCGACCGGTATTCATATTTTATATTTATTCTCTCAATATTTCATACAATAGGAAGATTATAGAAATCCTATAAAAATAATTGCAAGCTTGAATGAAAGTTAAGCGAAGTATACAAATATATGCAATACATTTGCGTCTCAAACAGTGACGCACATTCGAGATTCAGAGCGTAGTTAAAAAGAAAAGTCAGTTAATTCATATAACATCATATGGCCAAATAAGCAGAGACAGAGGTTATGAATCTGTCTGCACTAGTGATCTCTCTCAAATGCGGTAGTAGATAACTCCACAGCCTAGCGGCCTGAACAAAAAAACTGGCGTTCTGACTGAAGGCTTGAATATCTCGGTTTGATTGGAATAATGTAATTTTCTTAAACAGATATTCAGAATGTCGACTTTGTATTAGGCTGCTTTGAAAGCAAAGTGTTTTGATTTTTAATAAGTTCTTTAAGGAATATCCGCTAATTTGTATTGCAAATCTGTTTCGTCTGTCTCTTTTTCTTAAATTAATGATGAATCTAGCGATATTGTAAACTATCATTAGTTTCTTCAAACTCTTTGAATCAGGCTTACAGAATACTTCACAGTCACATAACAAAACAGGTAGAAGTAAGGGCTTGGCTAGTAACAACTTGATCTTCATAGGCAGGAAATTTTGCGTGGCCTTAAGTCTATGAGGTCCACCATAAACTTTGTTTTATTTGATTATTACTTACGTACTTATCAGGCAGACGAACCATGAAGGGTCTGAGCCTGAGCAATTGCTGCCTTACATCGGTGACGGTCCTGGGCACGCTGCTTCAAGTCCTTGATGCCAGGCTGTCTTGCATCCGCGATGACTTGGTCTTTGTACCGGAGGTTCGGTCTTCCTCTCCTTCTCAAACCAGGGGGCTGGAATTCGAAGACCCTCTTTGTTGGAGCGTTGTTATCCATGCGCTCGATGTGGCCGAGCCAGTGTAGTCGATGGATTTTTGCCTTCCGGACTACATCCACTTGTACAGCTCGTAGAGTTCGCAGTTGTGTCTTCTCCCCCATTGGCCTTCCTCGCAGACCGGACCATATATCCGACGTAGAATTTGTCTTTCGAAGGCACCAGCTCTGCAGTCTTACTTAATATCCAGCTTTCCGCTCCATAAAGTAGGACTGGCAGGATAAGGGTTTTGTAGAGCATGACTTTGGTCCTTCGAGTCAAGAGTTTCGAGCCCAGTTGTTTTGACAGACCGAAGTAGCATCGGTTGCCAAGGGCGATTCTACGTCGGATCTCCACGATGTCATTCGTGGAGTTTACGTTTGCCCCGAGGTAGACAAACTCCTTTACTATTTTATCATTACCCCAAGATTTTTTACAGAACCCCATTCAATGGGGACATCGTGGAAAGATCACATGGTGGACGGAGATGTCGAAAGCCTTGCTATGTTTATATTACAACTACCTTCGGCTTTGTGTGAATTCGTAATGCCCAATCATAAATTCGAGCTAAAATACAACGCAAAAAATAAACTGCCATGTCCATCTCATAAAGCCGTCGACTTGGCAAAAGTTGGAGGTCATCGTCATGCATGTGAATTTTGCAGTATTTATTTATTTCCAGCAAGTCATTTAGATGCAGCGAAAATAACGTAGGACCAAGGATAGAACCCTGCGGAACTCCACGTATCACGTTAATGAAGCATAAAGTTGTACCACCAGCGATTACACATTGTTGTCTGGTAGTTAGATACGACGATATAAGGATTCTTATGAGCCAAGAGACAGTAGGGAATTCAGGCTCTTCAAGTATTGTCATCTTTCGCTGGCTATCTCCAGCGACTCAAGACACGTTTCTTCCCGTCAAGGTGTGTGCAGCATTCTTGTTCGCGTTGTCACCTTCTTCGGAGTCGATGACAGCAGCTAATGCTGGCTCGTGGTCACAGAAGCATAGATGTTGAACAATCTTTCAAGAATCCACAAAGTTAACTTCAACTAAAGATAATGCTTGAACATTCAACGTGCAATTTTGTGCTATGAACTAGATTCTCTTTAATGCATTCGAACACCTCCTAGACTACACCAACCCTTGAATGACCTTAAATCTGTTCTGGGCGTCCTCCCCCTTGCCACAAAACAGCAGCCACTCCACAATCCCCGTCCGATCAACGACTGAAAACGACTGCAAACGCCCGCAAGGCACATTTAACCAACATCCAAAGGGCATGCTGTCCCGGAAAACAAACGATCCCAGGAGTAATCTCCTTATCTCTGATTGCTTGTGCTTCGAACTACCCTCCAACCGTCACACCCTCGAAACGTCAAACAGCCACCGCCACCGCCAGAGATCACAATCAGCGAAAGTCATCGAGTGAGTATCGTGAAATTGACTGCGAATTCCTTGGGACAACTATCAACCAATTTCACAGACGTCGTCGTCGAGCAGATTCGTCAGTCAGTCTCCAGTCTGAGAGGATTTTTCCGCGAGCAAATTTTCCATGTCATCGTCATCCGCTCAGCTCGATTGGGAGAGGCCACGACCAGGAATGCACTTCTTATTTGAATTCTCCGTTTTTTTCCCGCTCTCTCTCGGTCGCACGTTTATTTTTCTCGCCACACAAAGGGCGGGCTGGTAAATCTCTGTTTGCGGCAGAATGCAACCAACCGCCCCGGCCCGACTGAATTTCAGAGACAGGAAACGTGAACGTGAAAGGATTCGCATCCCGTTCCTTTGTTCGATTCTATTAAGAATATTCATGGCAGGCTGCCTGCACAGGCCCCACTCACCACTCATCCGCTCGACCACTCGGCAGTGGCAGCGAAATAAAATTTCCCATTCAAAGTTGTTCCTTATTTATCCTGTGGCCGGGAGCGTCGTCGGTGGGGCGGGGTGGCTCGGTGGCTGGCTGGCGTGGTATACAAGCCGAATATCTTAATTAAGTCGACAGCTCTCTGCTATTTTCCAATTTTGAAGAAACGTGGGTGTGCCGCCGCCGCCATCTGAGCATCCGGAGTACAATGCAAGCCGCCTCCTGCCGCACATCGCACCGCCAGGACCTTCTTTTTTCGGCTCGAAGGACGAGGGCTGGTATCATTACGGAGGAATTGTATTCGAGGAAGTCTTGCACGCATTCTTGACGACACAACTGGATTCCTTGGTGTTTCCCTTGGCCGCGGGACTCGCACCGTCGTCGACGGACAAATACGTTCTGGAATTTCCTTTTGTCCACCACTTGGGAATTCAAGACACGACCAGAAGGAGGGAGCCAGAGAGAGAGAGGGCAAAATTCAGTCGAAATGGAGTCGCACACGGCAGCGAAGAGCCGCCCCGCCACTTGCTGTTATTATTTGAAGGAATGTAGATTACGGAACGATAAGTTGGTGTGTCGCATAAGGACCGAAGGAGCCATTAGTTTCGATGACTGAAATGGATGGCCCAAAGTGGGTGGCCTTCAAGTGGGTTGAGGCGGTGAGGAGGCGACATTCCATTCAGTCATTCATTCGTAGCGTCAAAAATCTCTGCTGCGAGGTATGAAAGGGGATTCTGCTCGCTCGCTTTTGTGCGGACGCCTCGGATGGCACTCAGGGGGGATTTGAGTTAACTAAGTAGTTGAAGGAGAGGAATGGCTGTGCTCTTGTTTGGGAATGGAGTGCGATGCGGCATTCGGATGACAACAGAAGTTTTGGTTTAATTGAGTGGTTGCTTTAGGTACTGTGTGTCGTCTAATGGGGGCGCTGAAGGAGTGTGTTTTTTAAAAAAAAAAACAGAGGTACCCGCCGTCTAATGGACCATCTCCCCGTTTGACAGACAGTGAGACGAAACTTCTTCGAATTCAAATAAGTTCGCTAATTTATTCTTGCAGTCACACTCAATCAGCATAGTTTGCCCGCTTAATGCTCTTAGGGCGTCATTAAAAGTTCACGGGCGGGGGGATAGAGGCACCTAATCAAGGAGACTCATTCGGATGCAGGAGGTTCCTTTGATTTTCTAATGAAGTCCATCGGGACTGGATGGTCTGAATATGAATGCAATTATGTCGCCAGGATTTCGTACGTGTTTTAATCTTCGTAAGCAATGTGCCCTGTTGTCAGGTGGGGGCTTCTATTGATCCACCCTCGTTGCTACTCGCTGCTTTCATAATCAATCACATTTCTGTATGTCCTCCGGTGGAAGTTGCCTGCAGTATCAGAGGGTCGTGTTCCTTGTGAAGGACAAAGAGGATATTTCTTTGATAAATCTAAGGTAATCCTCA
The DNA here is from genome assembly GCA_916610145.1 of Eristalis arbustorum. Classification (NCBI taxonomy): domain Eukaryota; kingdom Metazoa; phylum Arthropoda; class Insecta; order Diptera; family Syrphidae; genus Eristalis; species Eristalis arbustorum. The sequence continues at coordinate 6,945,240 of OU744318.1, forward strand.
TCCAAGAGCAGACTGTGGACTGGCATCTTTATCAAGATCATCAGACTATTCAAGCATCGACCCCAAAGCGACTCTTATCTTGAGTCAACGATTCTTGTTGTCTGTTGCATATCAACGCAAAGCACCAAACACTACATTTTCAACAATTCATCATCCTCATTGCATCGCCTTCTGAGCCAGCAGCTGAAGCCACAGTGACCGAATGTCACCCGAAGAGCAGATGCCACGGAATGCGCCAAGAGCTGCCAATGGAACCAGAAGAGATCACGGTTCAGTGCGGAAGTACTGAAATTTTCAACGTGGCAGTAAACTTACTGTCAGTGGACGTTTTTTGCAGAAAATACATGCGCTGAATCCTAATATTTTCGTAGGCAGTGCTTAAAGCAATTGAAAGAAAACGATAAAGTCTAGGCAGAAGAAGGCAGTTTCCCTTCCGAAGTTTCCTGGACCCATGCGAATCCAGAGAAACAGCAGACGCACAACTACAGATGACATTTCTTGCAGGGGTTAGTCGCCGTTATGGGGTGCGAAATATGACTGCACGTGAGGGCCTCAACGTTGCGCAGCTGGTCCCTCGAATTGAAGGGGCTATGCTTAGACGGTTTCGTCACGTGGCAAGATTGTGGTAATCACCACGGCTACCTAGATGTTTCTGGAATGCGACCGCTTGATAGACCCAGGACGAGATGGTTGCAGTTCTGGATGGTTTAGCGCGGATATCATTCGTGCTTTGTCTTTGCAACCACTTTAGTGGATGGTGGTGGTCTGATACTGAACCTACTAACTAATGGCACACAACTAAACTACCAATATTGCTGTTGTCGGAGATTAATAACCTCCCCGTCACACATAACAACCCTGGACTGGATAATTGGCGGGCCGGTGGCTCACTAATTACTTCTTATCTTGTCCTTCTTCCTTTGTTTGTTAACTATTCAGAAATATAGATCGCATTAATCGTTTAAACAGTACGGTTGTTCTTATTTAGTTCATCTCGACCACATTCAGCTACCAAGAGATAAGTATACGTCACTGCCTGGTGGGTCACCATTCTCTTAGACTAAATCAAAGAAACAGCCAAGGACTCTGCATCATCTCTATTGTGTCGCCCCGTCTAAGCTTGAAAAAGTGAGTCAAACTAGGACGTTCCCTATCAACCACTTAAAGCGTAGGTAAACGTAGTGAAAAGTGGTGGCCCGTGGCGTTGTGGGTATGTGCGTGGACCCCAACCTCGACGTCGTAGGTTCGATTCCAGCTCTGAGCAACAGAAACAATTTTCACGGCCCCACCTCTTTCGAGTCACTGACAATGCTCGAAGAGTATTTCCTGTCTAGATAAAGCTTCTACAACTTGGCCGTTCGGAGTCGGCGTAAAACTGTAGGTCCCTTCCACTCGCGGGAGAACAATATCACGCACAACACGAGTGGTTGCTGAGAAGCTAGGCCCTGGCCCTCTATGGGCTGTAGCGCCACCCATATTATATATTATTATATTAAACGTAGTGAAAACTCACACGCCAATACTAGAGGCACGATCTTCCAAAAGTCCGTTTAACTGCTAGCATACGCGGACGACATTGACGTGATTGGCCGAACTCAGCGAGCCGTCAATGAAGCGTTTGCTGGTATTCAAGCGGAGGCGGCAAAAATGGGTTTAGCGGTGAATGAGGGCAAAACAAAGTATATGCTGTCATCAAGAAAGGACACACAACATCGACGACTCGGTCAGAACGTCACCATAGGCAGCTACAACTTCGAGGTAGTAAAGGACTTCATCTACCTTGCCTCCCAAGTTAATAGTACGAACAACATCAGTACCGAGATTAAACGCAGAATAACTCTTGCCAACCGCTGTTTCTTTGGGCTCAAGAGGCAATTGAGTAGTATAGCCCTCTCTCGAAAGACCAAGCTCACCTTATATAAGACCTTGATCATCCCTGTCCTGCTGTATGGCGCGGAAGCTGGACTATCTCAAGAGCGGATGAAGACGCACTTGGTCTCTTCGAGAGAAAAGTTCTGCGTTCAATCTTCGGTCCTGTTTGCGTTGAAGGTTCTTGGAGAAGGAGATTCAACCACGAACTGTACGGGCTGTACAGCGACATGAGCCTAGTCAGGCGTCTACGGATTCAACGCCTAAGATGGCTAGGCCATGTTGAGCGCATGGACAACACTGCTCCAGCCCGAAGAGTCTTCGACTCCGAACCAGTGGGACAACGCAATAGAGGACGACCACGAATACGATGGCGCACTCAAGTGGAGAAGGACCTCAACCAACTTGGAGTGCGAAATTGGAGGCAGCTGGCTAAGGATCGCACCAGCTGGAGAGTAATGTTGACCGAGGCCCAGGTTCACCCCGGACTGTAGCGCCACACGAAGAAGAAGAAGTGAAAATTTGTAAACAACAAGCGAGGTACTGGTCTCTCACTAGAGATGTGAACACACATTACGCTTTGGTTGGTTAAAACAGAGAGACCGAGTAGCACTGACTTCTGTTTCTTATCCGACGCGTATAGACGGGGCTGTGTGTGATGTGGCACGTTGTCTACCAGTCTACCTGTTCATCTCTCAATGTTTCTTTTAATACTTGTGTAGACCAGGTTTCTTTAAGGGTTGTTTTGTTCTACGATACCTCAAACAGTGTTACCACAGTAACACTGTAGTGTCTAAAGGAACTAATTTTTTTAGCTTGACTAGGGAACTCATATTAGGTGGCATAAGTAGGTGTTGCACGAGAGACATGCGAAGTGTACGGTCAAAATTCAACATTTTTATCAAAAACATCTATTGACAGTCATTTATAGTCAATGCGACTCATTTTTTAACCACATCAGGGAACCATGAAGGGTCTGAGTCTGAGCAATTGCTGCCTTCCATCGGTGACGGTCCTGGGCACGCTGCTTCCAGTCATCAAGGCCAAGCCGTCTTACATCCGCGATGACTTGGTCTTTGTACCGGAGGTTCGGTCTTCCTCTCCTTCTCGAACCAGGAGGCTCGGATTCGAAGACCCTTTTTGCTGGAGCGTTGTTGTCCATTCGCTCGATGTGGCTGAGCCAGTGTCGCCGACGGATTTTTGCCTTCTGGACTACATCCACATCCTTGTACAGCTGGTAGAGTCCGCGGTTGTGTCTTTCTCGCAGACGGGACCATATATCCGACGTAGAATTTTTCTCTCGAAGGCACCAAGAATCAGCTCTGCAGCCTTACTGTATGTCCAGCCTTCGGCTCCATTAAGCAGGACTGGCAGGATAAGGGTTTTGTAGATCATGACTTTGGTCCTTAGAGTCAGGAGTTTCGAGCCCAGTAGTTTTGACAGAAGTAACATCGGTTGCCAAGGGCGATTCTACGTCGGATCTTCACTACGATGTGGATGGGGAATGTATAATATATTATGCTGATAGTGCTCTCAGCTTAACCGAGTTTGGTTTGAATCAGTTTGACACCTATTTCGAATTGAGTAAAACCGAGTCCGAGTCAACTGGAGGTGCAATTCGCTTCGCTTCAACATCAAGTCGGTTGAACTCGAGTTTAGAATGTTTCGAGTTGGCACATCTCTAATGGAGACCTCCACAAATTTCGACAGTAGGAGCAGATTCAATCGATTTTTTTGGAGTTGGAGACGTCTTTTATAAACGTCACCGAATACCGATCTGATGCAGAATGTCCGACTCACTTCACAAGCCGATGAGGTCAAAATAAAACTATCGTCACTGAAATCTACGAACAGCCTGTGAATGACAAAATCTGTGGACTACACAGGTTCGACCACATCCAGCTCCAACTAAGAGAGTCTTCGATTCCGCACAACGAACCTCGGGGACGCATGACAAGTAAGCGAGGAGTGTTCGCGTACATTTATAACGCTCCCGTGATGACATGCATTTATTTCTCGTACACATAGGACGTAGACGTGATCATAGACACGTGCATTTAAATGTACGTTCCGAATCTGAGTTTACTCAGGAAAGTGTCCTGTAAATATTCAGACATATGTACGACCTGCTGAGTCTGTTAGCGAGTTTCGCACTTTGAGGTTACTAGCAAGCTGCTCCCACCAGTTACTTCATGCTTTGGCTGCTTGAAGTCTGCTTAATCACTGCCTGAACTCAACAGAGGTGAATGATTGTATCAATACCACCCATCGACACCAAAGACGAAATAAATTTCGCTACAAATTCGTTGACGCAGATCGATCCCACTAGCTTAAGTGTTTCTTAACGGTCTCTGAAGGTAGTAACATTGCGATTCTATTTCTAAAAGAGTGCGTCTCGTGTGCTCGTCATTATTGGTCCAACAAAGCATGTCACTTTCAACATCCGTCTCCCTTCCTGAGCCATGTGTACGGAATTCATAAACGGGTTGTGATTATCATTCGAGGGTCTGGCAATCCTTGTTGGGGCAAGATTTTCATTTAATCAGTGGCAATGTAACGCCTCGAGGAGGAGTGATACTGTAAAGCTGTGCTGATGGTCTCATAACCAAGGGAAGATGATGTTACTCCAATCTGAAGGGATTCGTGCAAGTGCACCGCCAATACAAGGACGCGATCAATTAGGGCTAGTTTACCAACAGTAAGCCAGCAGATAGCTTTACGAAACAAGAGTATGAGTCGGACACAGATGAAGCCTAGACAGTACGTCGTGCTTTTGACAATTGTCTTAATGTACAGTGCTCCTGTTGCTTGTCTACGTTTTGATGGGAACTGCCTTGAATCCACAAATTCAAGCGAAGAATGAAACAGTGTCCTTCGACGGAACATAAGAACTTAACGAGATAAGAGCACCGAACAATTGGGAGCATTTTGGAAGTCAGTACATTTTACTGACTTATCCATGGACCACCAGTTCACCTATCACCTGATGTGACAACTTGAGGGACGGCAGGTGGTATCATCACTGGAGTACCTAAGGGTTACCTTAAATGGCCAATTCTTGTTCGACGTAGTTAAAAATGCCGACTCGTTTAGGCAGATGTTTGCTTACTTCTAGAGTTCTTTGGGTCAACAAAATCAGTTCTGCAGTCCACTGGCGTATCGCACATGGGCTCCCACAGGGGACTGTCGTAGGACCACCACATTTTGCCTCTAAGGACTCCAGAGGTAGAACGAGTATAGACGCGCACATGGGCTCCCAAAGGGTACTGTCGTCGGACCACCACATTTTGTTCCTAAAGACTCCAGAGGTAGAACGAGTATAGACGCGCACATGGGCCCCCACAGGGTACTGTCGTAGGACCACCACATTTTGTCTCTAAAGACTCCAGAGGTAGAACGAGTATAGACGCTCACATGGGCGCCCACAGGGTACTGTCGTCGGACCACCACATTTTGTCTCTAAAGACTCCAGAGGTAGAACGAGTATAGACGCGCACATGGGCTCCCACAGGGTACTGTCGTAGGACAAGCACTGTTTTCAAAAGGTTCTAAAGGTAGAACGAGTATAGACGGGCATAAGCATCTTCAAGTCCGTCAAAGTTGGAGTTTTTCGTGCGGAAACAGCTCCTTTCCTGAGGTGCCCGCTAATTAAAAAATTAGTCAATATCTCAGCGCCCACATAAAGTGATACCATCGAAGTTGACTGAATGTCATGTTTCATGGTAATCCCGAATTCCGGCGACACACGCGATGACAATGGGAATTCGTTGTGAATTATTGGCGATTGCCTGCTAACGAGTTCACCGCTCGACATGACAGGTTGTTGACTTTCGTGACTTGAACTCGTAACAATCTGCTTTCTTTTTTGAGTCTAGGTTTACAGTGTTACATGGCCAATTGAGCGCGTGTGAACAAGGAAAACATCTCCACCGAGAGTCCGTCAATTAACCGAACTGGACAAACACTTGTGCTCCCTTTGATCCAGTTTCAAGTGCAAACACTTCACGTCGTGAACACGAATCTCCTGCGCTCCCCTCATCAAGTTGAATCTCTTGGAATTCATCAAGCGTCACACACACGTGGAGGCTCACAATCAATATCCCCAAATGAAGCGAATGTCTAAAAATAGGCTTTCACCTTAATTCTCCCTCAAGCCACAAGAAAAAAAGGACAAACGAAAATTGAGGGAAATGTGCCACCTCATCCCGGCTACACTTTACCACATTTTATCAATTTAAATTCCAAACAAGCTGAGGAAAAAAGAAGCCGTCACAATTAAACTTTCAGGTCTCCGCTCATCTGTCGAACAAACAGAATTCAATTCCATTAGACGAGTGTCCCGACGAATTCTCGGGAGTCTCCTGCTGACTGCTCTGCTCTGTTCTGCTCTGCCCCCACCCGGGCGCTGCCAATGACAAATCCTATTTCGACTAATGAAACTGTCAACTTACGAGAGAGGGCCCTTCCGAATCCGACCAACCGCACCATTAACTAAGAGCAGTCCACGAGGGTGGGAAAAAGGACACAAAAAGAAAGGAGGCCAAGATGGGGAAGGATCTCAAAGTAATCTTATTATCCTTTTTCTTTTTTGCCTCGCTCTCGTTGGATGCGCAACTGAGTCATTTGAAGTCATCCGCCTTCGCGTAATTAGTGTCCTTGGCTTTGGTGGCATCGCGAGTGAGCGCCGTGGCGGTTTGCCTATTTTGATCACCTCTTCTGTGCCTGATCTGTGGATGATGGAACGGTGGGCGGTGGGTGGCTGTGGAAGGCAGAGGCTGGCGGCAAGAGCCGGATGGAGGCGGCGGCGACGACGTGTAATACCTTTATCCTCGAACAGGACAATTAATTACATCCCATCGGTGATGCCGTAAGTTTGCGCTCAAAAAACCGACCGAATTGATTGTGTCCTGCTCCTGTGCGGAATGTGCGCGCGTGTGTGTGGGTGTGGGTGAAACAAAAAGTAAAAGTAAACAGAATCCCACCGGCGTTTGGCGTTCTTTTTCTCGTTTGTCCTGTGCCCGGAGCCACCCACACTCAACAAGACGTGCGTCGTCGTGGGGACGGCAGCCATTGGAACCGGTGAACAGCTGGAACTTTCTCTCTCTCTGGCCAGTGAGAGTGTGTCCGTGTGTCTGTGTGTCAGTTTCAACTTTGACATTTTGCATGACGTTTGCAGTCGCCCACACGAGCGCCGTTGAAAATTTCCACGGAAAGCTTTTCAGGGCGTTTACGCAGCTCGCATGCGCCGTCCACAGCGCTGAGTGGGTGGTGCGGGCACACATCAACGACGTCGACTGGAAGGGCAATGAATGGAAATTGCGGCGTGGCAAGCATTTACAGCGCCGCGGAGTGGGAGGGTTGGGATTTCGGGTGCACATTATGCACACGTACGCAAATATGTCGTTTGGCGTTTTTCCGGATGCTTTTGTGCCTCATTTGTGGGAGCGGGGCGCTGGATGGTGGAAAGGGAAATGAAAAATTACACCACGCACGTCGGCTCCTCATCCGAATGGCATTTGTCCTTTCGAGGGGCGGGTTCAAGAGGGACGACGATGATGGCAACAACGGCGACTACACCACGCCGCCCGTGTATCCATGTCAGGATTGAGGGTTTAATGCAGATTTTCTCTGTCAGATACGTAGTTTCCGTCGGTCGGTCGGTTGGACGGTCGCTTGAGGTAGGCAGATGTGTCCATGCTGTGGGCGAGCACTGTTTGCCCGGTTTTAATTGTCCCTCTGTGTGGTGCCACAACTGCGTACGAAATGACACACACGCGCACCCACCATCGGCCACGCCACATGTGGCCACGGCGAGGAGTTCAATAAGAACTTATAAGCCTGCCGGTGGAGGCCGGGACGGTTACACGCCTTATCACATCGACATGCGGGGCTTATTTATATTCCGCACCGAGACATCGGCCTGCTGGGGAATTTTCGTGTTTATCTTAAGCGATATCTGGGCTATGAAGCAGCAGCCCACGCGCGTCCACACACCGATGCCTGGCCACACCCAAGCGGGCTTAGTGGAGAAACGGTCCACTAAGTGGCAGTTTGTGTGAAAGGGTGCCGCCGCAGCAACAAGTTGAAGGCAATCATCTTTTCGGGGCGAGGCTGCGGCTGGGAGGTGGGTGTGCACAACTTTATGATCAGATTGCACAAGGAAGTGTGGCAAATTTGGGATGCTTTTCGGTGATTATCCTCCGTCAATGTCGAACGGAGGATTTCTAGGAATTCGTGCCTTTGATGAACTGGTCACCGGTCACTGGAGCCCATCGGCCGCTCTCAACGCTGTAGCAATAAATCATGAGGATTCCCTGAATCAGTTTGATTGGGGATGTAAACGGGAATGTCGGAGAGATCAAACGAACGGGGAACTTGTCGCATTCCTTGTCATGACCAGATCGACGGACTGATTTGGATCCACACCCCCTTTCGGCAGTCAATCGGAAGGTAAAGTGAATGTAGTTGGGTGACGGGTTTAAAGGGGGTCGGCGGCACTTTGGAGACGGTTGGACGGGACAAGAATGTCCGAGGTAAACCTGCTTCTACGGACACCACTCGTGTTGTATGTGTCATCACCAGCCCTGTTCCAGAAATAAGCCACATCAGGGGCATTGACAGGGATTCCTGAGTGGTGGGAGCATAAATTATGAATCCTGGGCATCTCATCAGGACAGGTGTCCATCCGCTCACTTTTAACAAAGTTTGGTCACATTTTTGGGTATTTCAGCAAAACTCGTCTGATCAGCACTAGAAATCAATGGAGTGCCACAAGGATCTGCTGTGGGGCCATGACTATTTGCTAAGAAACAAAAATTGATAAAATGGATCAGTGACTCCGACCATACGAGCTGCAGAACCCTTTAAACAAGAAACAGCTCATTCGGACTTTTCTTTGCGGGTTGCTGTCTATGCAAGCCCTCTGACATCCAGACATTCCAGAAGGAAGTTGAATACTTCTAAAAGGAAAATAGATCCATAACCGCTGGTGATAGCTAACATTGCAGAATAGACTCAGATGAGGACCGGGTCCATTCCAGGCTGTAGCAGCACTTAAAGAAGAGTGAAGCTATGTCGCCTTCAATTTGAAGTCTCTCTTTAAGGCATGGAACTTGACAAGGACAGACAAGTGAGTAAGTGACCTTCTGAATTTTCCACACTGTGCGTGCAATTGACTGCAGGCGTTTTCCCGTCAAGTGCCATCAGTATACCACTAGTACTAAATAATCCGTGGTCTCATATGCCCTGTACTGTTCAATTCAAGAACAGGATTAAAAAGTTGTTGTTTTAAGTTCCAACGTACTTGCTCGTACCAGCTCATGTGACGCCAAATATTCAGGTCGTTGTGAAAGCCGCGAGTGACATGATGACCATTTGGGCAAACGTGTGCCCACTTCCGCGGCGGTTGTTAACATCGATTACCTTGAAAAGGACAAAGCGATCACCAGCGTGTATTATTCAGAGCTTATGGACAATGCATTGCTAAGAAGCTAGGCCCTGGCCCCCTACGGGCTGTGGCGCCACCAATATTATTATTATTATATTATGGACAATGCGCAATGCAACATTTAATGAAATGACTTCATCCCCTGGAGTATCGACAGATTTGGAGCAGAGATGACTGCATTTGGGGAAGAAAACCTAAATGATCGTCAGTCTAAATTGGTTGTCGGTACGTTGTCAGATTGCATCGCGGGCAACGGCGAAGTCAATCCACTTCAGCTTGTCACTTGTTACAGCTAGACGGTAAGCATAACCACTAGTAATAGAGGGTCTTATGGTAGACACTGCTTTGATTGTGTCCCAAATCTAATCTCAACCTTAGGCGCTTCCACTTTCATCAGAATGAGGCAACCACCCATGCGGACAATTATAAGCATCAACCGTCACTACAGCTCACTGTGCTACACATGCCATCTGGTACGTCTAGCCATTTCAGCTATGAGCAGAGAGATCCAGCTGCGATTCATATGATGCTCACTTAGCCTTGGCTTGGCCGACAGTACCTACTTCTAAGCACTTTTTTTCGGTCACTCCTCTATAAGCGACGCCTTTCTTTGTGGTCAATTCAGCTGGATTCTGGCTTGAAGCCTTTCATTCATTTCAACGCCTTTTCAACGAACTCGCATTTTACAGGACACGGACATAAATTGTAGCGCCTTGAGTTGAACAAATACGGAAATGACAGTGATAGACTTTGCTGTAAGAACACCCGGTGAGCATTGCTTACGTTTAAGCAACAGAGGGTCTGTGTGTCGGTTTCCTTAAATACCCTCCATTTACCCCTCTGCAACGGACAATCATTGTGCTCTCAGAGGAGGTTATAATAATATGGGTGGCACTACAGTCCATAGAGGGCCAGAACCTAGCTACTCAGCAATCATTCGTGTTGTGCGTTCTCTCACGAGTGGAAGGGACCTACAGTTTTATGCCAACTCCGAACGGCCAATTTTGAGAAGGTTTTTCTAGACAGGAAATACTCTTTGAGCATTGTCAGTGACTCGAAAGAGGTGTGGCCGTAAAAATTGTATATTTAGTAGGAATCCAACCTACGACGTCGAATTTGGAGTCGACGAACATACTCACAACGCCACGAGCCACCACGTATTTCGTGTATTTAGCCCCTTTAAAACGAAACTCCCTCTATACAGGACACGGGCATGAACTTAAGCACCCAGCGAACAGATGACCCCTAATAACGCACGCATGAAGCAAACACGAATAAAAAAGAGACATACTTTGCTGTTAGAGGCCCGCCGAAGGTTTGATCAGTTTTCATAAATACCGTCCGTTCACCCTCTACAACGGACAATAATTGTGGTCCAAGAGGAGGTCAGCTATAGAAATGGAATGAATTGGAAAGCCGTACTTTCAGTCTGGCAGAAATAAAACCGACCAGCTTTTCGCTCCAAGAAAGGTACTCGAGAAGGCTTAGGAGTTGGGAGTATGTCACACCGCAGCTGTGGTGCAGATTTAGAAAGGCGTGGTATGATCGACTTCCTCGAGGCCATTGAGTCCCATCCATAAACTGTAGCGAAACACGACTGTCGCCAGGAACTCAGTGTCGGCCATCTACTTTTTTGGAAAAGAAAGGCTATGCTTGCTTGGTCACGTAGTGCGAATATCTCCATCACTACGCTGCGTGCCTTAAATGCGACTACAGTTGGTAGGCGTTCGCTCGACAGACACAGGAAGAGGTGGTTGTATCAAGTTCAAAAACTTGCTGTTTCCTGGGGCATATTTCCTTTTAAATTTAAGTGGCAATTTAAGCAAAATCTCTTGTGCGTGGAACTTTGGGTAGACCAAGTGACGTGGATTGTTAATATATTTCCTTGTCCTCCCATAAAAACTTAAAATTGATCAGAGTCAGCACTCAATAGTTTAAAAAGTAGAATTTCTCCGATCCACACGGTATAAGTTCGACTGTTTTTTGCACTTGAACCTGACCTAAGCTAGTCCATCCAGCTTCACTGAAGGTTCTGTTCCATTGAACCTGAGCTTCCAATAGACCCAATCGGGTTGAGTGTGAGTGATGGACTTTGGCAGGCATCCGCCAGCTTAACCTAAGAACCACTTAACATTGATTTTGTTTTCTTGAAACTGCTGTGCACTAGGAGTCTGAGTATGAGCCTGATCTATAACTGCCTTCTATCGGTGATGGAAGATTCGACAACAGATCCATCCTTTCAGTTTCTGTGAAGGTTGGGAGTCAAGAAGACAGCTTGAACCACTGCATTCATAGAGGTCCCAGCAAAGGTAGTCCATGTGTTTCAGCTCATCGCTGATGTCCTTCTACACATTCATCAGTGACCTGATGCAGGCCGCAGAAGTAATGTTGAATAATGTTGAAGCCAATCCAGCGCAACTACCGGGGCATGACAATGTACACACTTAGTCCTTGTCAGACTACTTTAGACTGCTAGAAATATACATCGCTGTTCCACTGTTGAGAGTATTTGCGGGTACATGCGGCATTGGGAGCTAATACGCACAGTTCCCAGAATAGTTGTGAGAAGTTGTGGTCGTATAAGCAGTTTCGCAGCGTCATGCTGACGTAAAGAAGACATCGTTGCTTTACGTCTTCGATCATTTGGTCATTTGGTTGTACCAGAGATTTGGTTTCCTCTTCTTCTCGTTTTGAAGTCACAGACGGGACCAAACTAGAATTGGGATTATCTAACCAGGAGTGTAACAAGATGACGTTCATTCCGGGATGAGGTGGATGGCGAAGATGCATGTAACAAAACATGCTAGCTGTGGTACATGCCAGAAGTTCTCCTGTATGGCCCATTTCAGTCTCAGCTTGCAAAGTGGACAGAATTCATGGGTATTTTGTTGCTTCGGATAGCAGGGGCTATGCTTCCATGGTTTGGTCATTTGGCGCGAATGAGGACATCTTTTCGTTCCGAAAATTCGTTTGCTTTCTAAACTCAAATTAAACGTTTCAAGCCTAAAAATGGACGACGATCAAGGAAGGATGTCGTGAAGTTCTTCAACTCTCCTTCCACCGCCTCATTGGATTCAGAAAGGTCTCAAAATCATCCGAAATAGCCCTCCTGTCTCCTCATTAACCTCCAAAATCCCCACCATGATCGATATCATCTCCAAAACCGGACCAAGTCATGCCGTCTCCCAGTGGCGCCCAACGCACAGCCTCATTCTGCACTCCCATCTTGCCATGAAAACACCACCTCAACATTATTTCCCCCAAGGGCCGCTGTTTGTTATTTAACAAGAAATGAGCCACTGCACTTCTCAAAGGACACAGACACAAGCACCCTCTCCCTCCCGGAGACCCTCGCTCGCTCACCTCGCACACCGCTCCGGCGAAGGATGCTGCTTGGCACTCGGTCGCTCAGCTTTTAAGCAGCTTGTGGTAAATGTACTTAGCCCTGCCAGCCGGCCAGCCGGCCAGCCTGCCAGAGGCAATGGCTATCATTTGCTCAAGCTGTGATCATAAACCCATTCTCAGCTCCAATCGAGTATCCAATAAATAATACCGGAAAAATAATTCCAAGGGGCTGACGGGGAACACAGGGATGCCCCTAAATCAAGTGCCAAGTGAACACACTCGCTCGGCCCAAAGTGCAACCGCATTAGTTGCAACCCATGCCTGCTGTGGACTGCAGTAATAAATTGAAAATGTTTCGAGAGGAAATCCTTTTTATTCTGTTACCTTCCAACCCCTGCCCCCGACGGGGCCATGCGAGAGGGATGAAGGACTAGAGGAACAACATGATATTTTCAATTTTCAGCCACCACATTATTATTTTTGGCAAGTGAGTGCAATCCAATTGTCGGTGTGGCACTGAGTGTGCCGTGCTGTGCCGTACAGCCGTCCGGCCATCCGGCCGGCCGCCCGGTGGTGTGACGCTTAATGGGCATGCATTTAATGTGCAATGGTGTGGCACTAATGAAGATGTTTTCGGGCGCTGCCGTGGTTTTTGTGCTATGAAATGGAAATTTTGTGAACCCCACCGCCGGAGGCAGACAAATGGGCACTTGGAGCGTAATCGAAATAGTTGATGGCTCTCCTGCCAATCACCGGGATGATGTGGTGTTGTGGTCTGACAGCCGACGGGGGTGTCTGTTGCCTGTCTTGACGGAGTTTTGTGTGAGGAGTGTCGATGAGGAGCGGGGTATTTCAACAGGAGAAAATTCATTTGCCCTCTGAGCAGACGGGTAGGTGTCCATGGGTGTGAGACGTGTCGGCCATCAGTTGAGTTTTAAGGAATTCTGTGCCCGCGGTGCCTTATTAAATTGGTGTCCCATCAGCCGCTGGACACTTGGCAAAGTGAGACCGACGGACAGCATTGATTCGATTTATGGAATAAATTATGGACAAGGCGCGTTCTGATGGACACAGGCATAGAGTGGAGCTTCGAAAGTAGACGTCGATGTTCAAGTGCATTGGAGTCGACGCACACCCCACGGGCCATCACACAGAATTCACCAAAATCTGGCATAAATTCGAAACATAGAAGGTGACTTTAAGGTTCGTCGGGCTAAGTGCTAACGTGTGTAAGTCGAAGGGCCGTAGGCCCGTCATCTGCCGCATATTGCGAGATACCATGCATCAGACGGAGCCATTAACCCCCAGTCATCACAATTGTGTCCCGCCTTGTGTGTCATCACTCAACTTGCCTGACCTCGCGGCATTTTTGTCGCGATTCCGAAGTTCCTTATACCCCAGGCTATCTTCGAGAAGAAATTCTCTATCAGCATTTCCTCCAGATCGGACGGAAGGCGACGTTGGATGATCATCTGCGTATTTCACAGACTGATGGGTGCGAGTGTCTATTCCCAAGATCTCAAAACTGCTATCTCTTTGAAGCTCCCTGATCACTGTAGAGTTTTTCAGGCAGAAACCATAGTGATTAAAGAGGCGTTGTCATAGCTCTGAAATAACGTGATAGTCAGGCCGCTAAAAAATCCCTGGACAATGTCATATATGGTGTGGCGCTACAGTCCATCGATGATCAGGGCCTAGCTTCTCAGCAACCACTCGTGTTGTGCGTGATATTGTTTCCCCACGAGTGGAAGGGACCAACAGTTTTATGCCGGCTCCGAACGGCCAAGTTTGAGAAGCTTTTTCTAGACAGAAAATACTCCTTGAGCATTGTCAGTGACTCGAAAGAGGTGGGGCCGTGAAAATTATTTTTGTCGCTCAGAGCTGGAATCGAACCTACGACGTCGAGGTTGGGGTCGACGCACATACCCACAACGCCACGGGCCACCTACAATGTCATGTTCTACTTAAAAACATCCCTTTATTGCAGGCTGTCTCTTAACGAGATGGCCGAGCATTTCAACATTCACATCATGTGGGGGCCGGGACACTGTGACATACCAGGAAACTGCAAAGCCGATGAACTCGCCAGGTGTGGTACAACCTCCTCACTATCAATAGCAGGGGTACCACCTTCCATGCAGATCGCTACAGCTTACCATCTAAGATTCTAAGATCCACACAATTAAAACCACTAATGACAAAGGGCTAGAAGGAACCAATCTGGTCATCACTTAACCTAAAACGGTCACTCAGTCCACTTAGACTCAGCAAGCACTCATTAAGAACTCTCATAGGAGTCACAATCGGGCACTGTGCAATTGGCACTCATGCTCGCAGGATGGGTGCCCTATATAATGATTTCTGCAGAAGCTTCATGGATGGATGGATGGAGGAGGAAGAATACACTCATCACCTACTCTGCTCGTCCAGCGCTCTGGCTAGTCATAGGTTCCTACACTTAGGGACCTACTACTTCAGTGGCCAGCAAAATCGCTTCACTTCAAGCACCAACTGGTTCCACTGTTAGGAGAAATCAATCCGCGTGGTATCACAATGGGCTTACTCCTGCCTAAGTGTGACTGCCCTTAGCAGTCAGCCACTACAACCTAACCTAAGCTAAGTGCGACTTGAAGGTCCCTTGTCCTCCGTGCTATCGTTTTCAAGTCAAACGGGCGTGGATCCCTTATCTGCAGCATATCTGACAAACCATGCATCAGATGGAGCCCTTAACTCACAGTCATCACAATTGTGTGCAGCCTTGTGTGACATCATTCAACTTGCCTGACATCACGGCATTTTTGTCGCCATCCCTCTGTTTTTGAAACCTAGACGTTCTCCTAGCAGTTACGACAATTCCCAGCAGTAAACCTAACCTTGTCGCAGATCCGAAACTGAGGCCGCTTGACTTGTGTTTGGTCCGTTGGATTGTCCCCCTAGACCAGTGTCGACCTCTGCCAGAAGGCACATTTTCAAACTCAAATTGTGGAGCGTTTGGGACTCAATTTCGGTCCAAAAACTCCTCTATCTTGTGATGACAATCAAAAATATACTGCTTCTCTTCAACTTATTGAAGTAACAGCTCGCAGGTAGCTAAGGACACTCCTCGTTGCCATGTTTTCACTACAGGATAACTTCTGGCTTGTACCATGGCTACAATGTTAGACGGTTCCATTGTGACATGGAACGTCATGTGTAGATTGGTCCAAGGCATCAGACATGCCATCCACCTCATCTCAATATTAGCGTCATGTTGAGACACCGCTTGACAGGGAGACCCAATTCCAGTGATTTAATGACTAACCCTCGCTGTCCGGTAAGAGAGTTCCGCGTATTTCTGAATATTTCCTTCAGTACAATAAAAACTATGCTAGAACAGTGCTTCACGAAGTATGATCGTTTAAAGCATTTTTTGTGACCATCAACTGGTTCCAGGGAAGTCATGCAAGCCAGCGTGTTCTTGGTTGACATTGTCGGGAGTCCTTATGTGATTTGTCCTTCGCAGGGGCGTTGCAATGAAGGTGCAAGCTTCAGAAGAAGTCACTTCAGGGCAGACACATTCTGAAGGTGTGACGTCGATGAGAGCAGGGCTCGAAAATCAGGTCAAGCCGTGTTAACTCCTTGTTACTTCGTTATGAGGCAGAAGTGATTCTCTGATCCTCTACAATTGGACATGGAAATGCTTTTGATGCAGAACTTCCGCAAAGACCCATGAGCTAGTGCTCTTTCCGCCGAGTGTTGGTCAGCCTTGCAGTTTTCTGTAATGACACACTTTTCTTGGATCCTCACGAGGTGTGTGCTAAAATGGTCGGCCGTTTCATTCAAGAGTTTGGCGGGAACTAAAGGAAACTTCATTTTAAATGCGACTGCATCAAGAATCTGCATAGGACACAGCAAACCGTCAATGAGGCGTTTGCTAGCATTGAAGCAAGTATACTGTCATCACGAAAGGACGCACGTGTCGGACCAAGCGTCATAATGGCCAGTAGAAAGTGTGAGGTTGTCAAAGACTTCATCTACCTCGGTAAACAAGGACAATGACACCAGAATCCAAATCAAGCGCAGAATTACTCTTGCCTGCACTCGCTGCTTCTTCGGGCTCAAGAGGCAATTGAGTGACAGGTCCATCTCTCTCAACACGAAGTTGACTTTATATAACACTCTCATCATCCCTGTCTCCTTCTCTATGCCGCAGAGTCATGAACGCTGTTGAAAGAGGATGAAGAAGCAATTGGTCGAAAAGTTCCGTGTGATATGTGGTCCTGTTTCCTGTAGCTGTACAGTGGCCCGCACCTATATAAATCATCGGATCCAACGCTAAAGGTGGCTGGGTCATGTAGAGCGGATGGACACCACGTCACCGGCAAGAAAAGTGTTCGATACGGAGCCATTGAGACAACGCAACAGAGAACGACCACGAAGCCGATGGCGCGCACAAGTTCAAGAGAAGGACTTCAACCAAATTGGTGTGAGCAGTTTGAGGCAGCTGGCGAAGGATCGTGATGATTGGAGAGGCATATTAGTTAAGGCCCCGGTCCACTCCGGACTGAAGCGCCAAACCAAGAACCATCTAGAATCTAGAAACATCTCATGTAGAAAACAGACGCTGCCGCTGATTAGGATGTCGACCGAGAGTTGTCGCCCCTTCAACAACATCGAGTAACGAGCTCAATGTCAGCTCAACAATTCAACTTGTTTACAATCGAAAATGGTTTTAGGCAAGTGATCCTGTTGACAATTTCAAATCTCGAGTTGTCTTTAACGTGCTGCTTAATTCTCATGATTTGGTGGCACGTAGAGTGGCCGACTCGAAAGCCTGCTGGATGAATATTTGCTTGGTCGATGTGCGAAATGAGATATTCCTTTATTTATTTTTTCAAACAGCTTACAAGGGTCTGTAGCTCTTAGGATTGTTTCTTGGTTTACCGGGCTTTTCAGACGAAATGGCTGGCAAGGTCATTTCCAGTTATTAGGCAAATAGCCGATTTTTTAACAATAATTGAAAACGAACGGCTTCGTCTAAGTGTGCTGGCTGGATTGTGATGGCAGCGCAGCGATAAGGTGAATAATACGTTTTTTAACACGATTGATGAGTGGTTCATCTTTGCCGTTTTTGATGACAGAGGTCTGTTCCATCAGGTCAGCTCCAACACACAGCCGGAAACAAATTCTTCTCGAAGAGATGCTTACGCGGCAGGAAATCGGTGTTTCGAGCATGAATCTGAATCAGATGTCTAGGACGGTGTTCTTGCCACTATGGCAGTTGACTACAGTCTGACCGCTGTGCTGTCTGTCACCTGCCTGTCGAACTTAGATAATGTCGCTTATGTCCAAGTGGCATCATCAGTCAACAAAAGTTCTTTTTTTGCAGATCTTCTTCTGTAAACCACCCGAGATGGGTGTGAAGCACTAGCTTTTCAGACTCTGAACGACGATTTTTGGGATTATCATCTGTACACAGTGGTCTTGATTTTTGAGAGAGGACGATGTGATTGGGGATGAAGTCAACGCAAATGACAACAGCGTTCGATGATGTTGATCTTCGATTCCGAACAACTGGGGCAACGCAATAGAGGACAACGTAGCCGATAGCGCACACAAGTGGAGAAGGGCCTCAATTAACTTGGCGTGCGAAATTGGAGGCACCTGGATCGTGACAGCTGGCTGATGCCCAGGCTGACCCCGAACTGTAACGCAATAAGAAGAAGAAGATGTTGATCACTCTAGACATCGATGCCCCGGTACGTCGTAGACTGCATCCTGGCCAAACCTTAGGCGGATGGTATCAACCCGAAGGTCTTGATGGCGGAAGTGACAACCTGCTTCGGTCGCACACCCTTTCCAGATATCGTCATTTCGGTGAAAAGGAAAGGTGATGGATACTTTAGTGGTGGTCATCATCTCTGGTGGACCTGGAACTCAACAAACAATCCTCTCCAACCAGCGCGGCCTCTAGAATGCCGGCTCGAGTTAGGCACATCAATTCTGTTGAAAATGTGAGGACGGTTTGGATCAGCCTCAGGATACAACTGGCAAGGCTTAGTCGGGACGGGTTAGCGTAACTGACAGCGAAAACGCCAGGACCACGGTCCATAGTCGGACTGCTTCCACTGATGGACAACTTCCATGACAGAGCCGTCAATTTGATCCCAACGGCAAATCGTGACTAGACTAGATTTGAGAACAAGATGAAGGCGTTTAAAACCTTGTTTTCAGTGGGATTCGAACCGGGGATCCCGGTAACCAAGGACATGCACTCAATCAACTGCGACATCCAGCCGTTTTTCGTCGCGACCGGCATTGGATCCATTGGCACCTTGACGCCCTCGTAGAGCTCGTTTCAATTCAAGGCATTAGCTGGCTCGATCTCCGGCTAAGTGGCTGTGCTCTGCAGATGATGGCGAGAACACGCGGATTCGAGGTCAGGGAATCGTTGCAAAGTCCAGAGATTTTTGATGGTTAACAAGGAGCAAACAACGGCCACTTTGTCATCCCTCGCCTACGACTCAATCTCAGCGGAACCGAAGAATTGCTAGGAATCTGGGAGAGCTTGTCATGGACTACCGTTCACTGCTCCACTGCCACACCCCGTGCAACTGCACACTGACCCACAACCCAGGCCAAAGTCAAGAGGATCCACTGAAGGAATGTGTGGCCAACGGCTTAGGTTTCATTTCAGCGCTGATTCCCTTTGTCATGCACCCAAAGCCAATCCCTGCATCGAGCCGGTCTCTCGGCGTTTCAAATTGAATCCGTTTGTTTTGCTGGCGATTTTGTGGCATGCCCCACCCCCACCAGCTTTAAGCCAACAAACAAGAGTGCAAATGTCAAGCATTGAACGGCTGATAACGTCAGCCGGGGAAGAAAGAAAATGCTCGCTTCGCTTATTCACTGCACAAAAATACGAAAATATTCCCTTTCTTTGAAGTCCGCATGGACGGTCCTGCACAAAAGGATTCGACTTGGCTTTTTGTGTGTTGAATGTGCACCATGTTGCCATTCATTTCGCTTTTCTTCTCTTTTTGTTCGTCCTCTCTGAACAAAGAGACAAACAACAAGGAGCAGCGCGAGCAGGCCGAGGACGGGGGCGGCGGAGAAGGAACAGAGGAAAAAATTGAAAATCATCTGAACGAAAGACGCAAGGATTAAATGGCAGAAATCTGCGGATAAGGATAACGGAGCTTCGGCGGCAAACGACGACAAGCCATGACTTGGCGAGGGAGTAAGTGGGTGGATCTGCGTTCTGCGAGTGAACACGAAGGAGACCAGATTAAAGCGATTAATCGTGGATCCCGGCCAGAAGGAGCAGAGCGCTGGGCGAGGAGCGACTGGATTGGTAGAGCGCGAGTGGATTAAAAAATAAGGACTCCGACTGTGGTCCTGTGGCTGTGGCCGTGATGGGTGGCGGTGTAAGCGGGCGCATTTCGACTTGGAATTAATGACGCTGCGGACGGGGAATGGCGTGCGAGTGTTGGAATGCAGGGCGGGGAGAGGGCGAGAAATGGGCAAACGTCAATGTCTCTGCTGGTGACAGTGAGGTCTGGGGAGGGGGTGACGGGTTTGGAATGATGGATGATGGGGTCTGATGGAACGGCGCCACGAAGGCATGAAGAGCTTCGACGCCACGGGATGGAAGAAGGCACGGAGAACCTCGTTCCACGACACCACGGGCTGGAGGGAGGCATGGAAAGCCTCTTTAGACGGCGCCACGGGCTGGAAGGAGGCACGGAGAGCCTCTTTGGAAGACGCCACGGGCTGGAAGGAGGCACGAAGAGCCTGGATAGACGAAGCCACGGGCTGGAAGGAGGCACCGATAGCCTCTTTAGACGAAGCCACGGGCTGGAAGGAGGCCCCGAGAGCCTCATTAGACGACGCCGCGGGCTGGAAAGAGGCACGGAGAGCCTCTGTAGACCTCGTTCCACGACCCCACGGGCTGGAGGGAGGCAAGGAAAGCCTCTTTAGACGAAGCCACGGGCTGGAAGGACAGCCTCTTTAGACGACGCCACGGCTGGAAGGAGGCACGGAGAGCCTCTTTAGACGACGCCACTGGCTGGAAGGACAGCCTCTTTAGACAACGCCACGGCTGGAAGGAGGCACGGAGAGCCTCTTTAGACGACGCCACGGGCTGGAAGGAGGCACGGAGACCCTTGTTCCACGACACCACGGGCTGGAAGGAGGCACGGAGAGTCTCTTTAGACGACGCCACGGGCTGGAAGGAGGCACGGAGAGTCTCTTTAGACGACGCCACGGGCTGGAAGGAGGCACGGAGAGCCTCTTTAGACGACGCCACGAGCTGGAAGGAGGCACCGAGAGCCTCTTTAGACGACGCCACGGGCTGGAAGGAGGCACCGAGAGCCTCTTTAGACGACGCCACGGGCTGGAAGGAGGCACCGAGAGCCTCTTTAGACGACGCCACGAGCTGGAAGGAGGCACCGAGAGCCTCTTTAGACGACGCCACGGGCTGGAAGGAGGCACCGAGAGCCTCTTTAGACGACGCCACGAGCTGGAAGGAGGCACCGAGAGCCTCTTTAGACGACGCCACGGGCTGGAAGGAGGCACCGAGAGCCTCTTTAGACGACGCCACGGGCTGGAAGGAGGCACCGAGAGCCTCTTTAGACGACGCCACGGGCTGGAAGGAGGCACGGGGAGCCTCTTTAGACGACGCCACGGCTGGAAGAAGGCACGGAGACTTTCTTTAGACGACTCCACGAGAAAAAAGGCACGAAGAGCTATTTTAAAACGCGCAACAAGCCAAGAGAGTCGTTGTAAACCTCGAATTGTTCCTAAATTCAACAAGCTGGAGAGTGAGTAACTGAAGGAGTCTGTGGGCAGACAGTGCACGTGACAACCGTCGCCACGAAATGGAGTGGAGCACCGCATGACCGTCAGGAATCCATCACGGTCCCGCAAATCCTTGTAACTCAATTTGGCAACAAACACACGGTCACGATACCACATCGATCATCATGTGAACCGAATCTAATCACCTCCTTAGTCATCGGGTCTCGAGAATTACTTCATTAGTCGTGTCCCACCGAACCCCCGTCGGAGTCGGAGTCCCCTCCACCACCCCAGCCCTCATCGACTGCCCCACCGCACTCAACAGTGTTCAGTCGTCGTCGTCGTCGTTCAGTCATTAAACGCTAATTTAATAGCCTTCCTCCGCACATCAAAGCACAGAAACCAGAGCGCCGCTGCCATCATCCGTCTTCGCTCGGGCCGGAGCGTTGCGCTGCGTTGCGCTTATTAGCCATTTACAACTTTGTATTGCTGCCGGTTACAATGCCGACGACAGTCGTGCCACACACGGATAATCGCATTTCATTGTGTGGCCGGCCATAAACCCCCGTCGCACACGAGACCGGCTCGTAACCAGCCAGACATGCGAGGCACTCGCCCGTAAACTCTCACACATCGAACTCGAGCCGTAGTTATGGACTGCGATTCCTCACTTGCGGCCAGGGTGGCCAGGGTTGTGCATGGATTTCTAGTCACCCCCGTCCCGACTGGTGTAAAATTCAGTTATGACGTCATAACTCTGAGAACATCATCTCGGAGTCCATTAATGGCCGATAAAGCGGATTATACGAGTCAATCGGTGGCCGATGGTTGCCGGGGGAGCGTCGCGGAGGCCGTCCTTAGACGAATTTCGGATTCCGGCGGGAACTGGTGAACGGGCAATTAGTTCGCGTCCATCGGTTTGTTTTCTTTGTTTTTTTTGCACGTAATTTGCTGTCAGCAGCCGTGCCTGTGCAATCGATGGGTGGAGTGGGTGGAGGTGCCGCTCATTAGCGGGGATTTGTTGCGGATTTTGCATTTTTGACGTCGAACCGAGGCAGTGAAAGGTGGGCAATGGTGGGAGTTTTAAGTGCTCTTCGATGGGAGTTAGGAGGGACGCTGTTGCTGGGATCTTTGAGAGAGAGGGATTAAGGGACGGCCTCAAGAATTCAGAATGGACGTGCAAACTGTGCGGCAAGCAAACATTAGAAAGTACGGGAGTTAATCTTCTTGTCAGCCATTTCACGTGAATTCACGGATAAGCGTGTCACTTTGTATTACACGGTTTCATTTCGATGAATCGATATACGTCACGTGAATTCACGGATAAGCGTGTCACTTTGTATTACACGGTTTCATTTCGATGAATCGATATACGTCACGTGAATTCACGGATAAGCGTGTCACTTTGTATTACACGGTTTCATTTCGATGAATCGATATACGTCACGTGAATTCACGGATAAGCGTGTCACTTTGTATTACACGGTTTCATTTTCACTTGCACACGCTGTCACGTGAATACACATTCGTTTTGTTCAACACGGCTGCACTGATACAGCGGCTATGTTGTGCGTACACTACAAATTCACGCTTATATCCGTGTACTCGGGCCAGATCGTGTGATGCAATTTCACGTGTACACGCTGCACTATTTATAAATGTTTGTATGACAAGATAATGAGTTTGGTATGCACTTGCTAGTAGAATTGCAGTCGGTTATTGCTTGCGTCAACTTTTGTAAGTCGCGGCACCACATCAAGTGCTGTCAGGAAATGTCGCGCCTCACTGAAGGCAATTAGACACCTAGTCACACTCTGCTGGATTTCTGGCCGCCATCACGACTAATGTGCCAGACAAGAATCTGAAAGGGGGCATCAGTCTAGGCCCAACTGCAGCAACAGACAAATCTCATTTCGCTTTCAGTCATCAACACGATTCTCATATTTGTCTCAAGACATTAGGCAGATGCCACATCACTGCTAAGATAGTCAATTGCGGCCAGTCATCAAGGCTATATCCGTCGACAACGACTTGAAGGATGAAACAGACATCATTTGGAAAAACTGCCTCAATCGGAAGATGACTTTGCAAAGAAGCATCCCTCATTGAATTTAGTTTGAGGTTGCCGAAGGTTTGGAGTGAGACCTGAAATGAGCTTCATAAGGCGTTACTTGCTGGAGGTGGACATGGAGCTAAAAATAATTCCAAAGTGACTCTCGCTACAGATCGAAGTAGAATTGGGTCGATTATTTGTGTTGGACGTGCTGTAATTCGCAAGATGAACCCAATATGGCGAATCAAAGGATCATCAGTTAAGCTCTGTTGGCTGCCGAAGGACATAAGGAAGGTGGTGTCAAGCAAATCAAAGTTGGTGGGTCGAGGATTGGGTTCACCTCATTGGATTAGCCGCAGAATCTACAGAGATCGCCTTGCCTGAACCTGCAGTGCCCTCCTAGAGAGCCTGTTATACATCCCTCAAACCACTTTCGGTTGCACCAAGCTTTGTTCCAAGTTTCTGTTCGGGTCCTTCTTTCTAGTTCTCTGAATTCTTCTCTCAAGACATAGTCTCCTGCCGCGCAGGTTGGTTCGGAGCCTATGAAGGATTCCGATGGTCCTCTCCTAGCTAGGCAGTCGTCGTTCCTTCACCTTTTCCTAGCTTCTGTCTGTGGCATGCCCACACCTGCCATGATAGCTCGACTGGTCGATTATGTCGCACTTGAAATATTTTCTATTAAGATTGATTTGAACGCCTCTGTCTATGCTGTTGCTCTGGAAACGAACACCCCTGCCAAAGTTCTTTCATCAGTCCTCTATCAGTCTGTATGCCATTTTATTGTATTGTGTCTCAATATGTGAAGTCATTGCTGAGCCAAAAGATACAATTTATTAAATCATCCTTCGGGATGGCAAAGAGTTTCATCTTTTTGACTAGAGCATCGAATCAAACATTCTCCAGCTCCAAGACGCAAGAGCGCAGCTACAACAACATCTCAATGACGGCAATTGGGCAATTATTCATGGGCCTGCCGTAATAAGAAGGCGTTATAATCTCTGAACTTTGCTGGCTGACTCTTCAGATTGGTTCCCTTTCTCCATGCCATTGCTCCGCTTTTGTCCAGGAATAGGATTTTTTTAAAGCATCACAGCCCAGGCAATGTGTGTTTTCTTCCAAGCTACTCAAATTTCGCCCGATGATCTCCGAGATGGCCATCTTGGTACTACTACGAGCTGATTCTGGCAGTCTCAGAGCTGGGCTATAAAACTGACACATGGCTCCAATTGGATACCTTTTTCTTATGAAGGCGCCACGGTATACGTAACATAGATAGGATTAAAGGCATTATTTTAGAAACCTTACTCGTCAGAAAGCAAACTCCTGACTCGAAGGATCAAAACCATGCTCTACATAATTATTATTTTTCCCGTGCTGCTTTATGGAGCCAAAAGCTGGACCTGGACCCCAAGTAAAACTGTGGAGCTGGTTCTTGGTGCCATTGAAAGACAAAGTCTAGGGCGAATGAAGGCGAAGACACAACCGCGAATTCTACGAGCTGTTCAAGGAAGTGCAGAGGTAATTAGTCGTCTCTGAACAAATTGTTTTTTACGTGGTGAGGGTGTTAAACCATTCTGGAGTCCAGGCCCATTTATTTTACCCTTGGATGACTCCGGTATCGGTAACCTCGCTGAGGTTGTGAGTGCCGCCGTTGACCCTACACGATAGGGTTCCTCCGCCGCCAACTCTACTCCAAAATCCCGATATGATCTTGAAGGCAACCGTTTAGATCTGAGCTCCGAATATGTCAGAGTAGCTCTGGATGTCGCCGTTGGCTAATCTGATGATAAGCTCCTCCGCCGCCATCCGTAAAGAAGATGAGCCCTGATACAGACTCATCCACTCTCCCCCTCTCTCGTTTGCAGCCGCCACTGACGTCCCACGGGGGTTGGGTACCCCATCTTCAGTCGAAGGTGCTCGGCTCCCGGATTTCACCACGGGGAGGTGAGAGTAGGCGTTCATTGACAGAGGCTAAGTGCAGACGCCTGTGCCTGCATAAGTCGCTTGTCAACGCTTCGAAATCCGAAACTGGAGACAGCTATCCAGGGATCGCGCTAATTGGAGAGGCATGTTGGTTGAGGCCCAGGTCCACCCCGGACTGTAGCGCCACAGAAAGAAGAAGTACAAGGAAGTGGATGCGGCCACATCGAGCGCATGGACACCAATGCTCCAGCTAAGAGCTAGTTCGAGAACTAGAGGAAGACCGCGTCTCCGGTACAGAGACCAAGTCTTCGCGGATCCAAGACAGCTTGGTCTTGATGACTGGAACCAGCGTGTCCAGGATCGGCAACGATGGAAGGCAGAACTATCTTAGGCTCGCATCCTCCAGTACTCGTCAGAAGGCGACTCACAGTCTCATCGTTAGCTCCCTTGCTACTTAAAGAACTCGCTTCAAATGAATCCAGAACTCCAGAGGGCAAGGAACACGTTCCGTCCGTGATTAAGTTCTTTTCCTTAGGAAACCCACAACGCTTGTTTAAAGGTGCAAAGTATTTCTTCCTTGAAAGCGTACTGTTCTCTGAACGATCCTAGGAACAAGGGCGAGATATTGCCTGTCTAGAGCTGCATCAGATGATCCCTTTGCCAAGACCGCTTAAAATGAATCCAGAGCTCTGTGCAGGGGCAACGAACACGTCCCGGCAATATACCATCTTAAGCTGACAACAACGTCAAGAAACAGTCATAAGCAGCTCGCGCTTTGGACCAAAAAGAACTTCGCCTTCGCTCCTTGAAAAGTTTTCCACACAGCGACCAAAGGTGGACCACCACTTCCATCAATTGAATGACCCGCAAACCATCGTGAGAAACGTCCGTTCATTCGCATTCGATTTTCCCACATTCCCATTCGAACACCGCACATCACCGTACATCGTTGGACCGCAGCTTATTTGCCCGCAACTGCCTGAGCACAAGAAGCAGGAGCAAATGTTTGCCAATTTCTGTGCGCAAATGTATCATTTCCGTAATCGAATGCAAATTGCATCTCTTATTTGCCCGGCAACCTCTAGTTAGCCGCATGCTCCCCCAGTCACTCCGCGAAGACCGCAATTATTCAATTAAAATCCAACCCCTCCTCGGTTGTGGAACTAATTCAAGACTGACCCACCTCCCCTCGAAGCCACCCCTCCTCGTGCATCGGCAATTATCAATTTTACGCGAAAACGATTATAATTACTCGCAATCGATTAAACCGACATAATAGCCGGCCGCCCAGCCACCCCATTCCACATGGATACAGCGGCGTGGCGCTGCCTGCGGATGAAGCGACTGAACCAACTCGAGAGCAACTCCATTCGTGGTTCGAGGAGACCCCCAAAACACAGAAAAAGCCACCACGTAGCTCGTGTGTGTGGCAGGGCGGTCGACACGGCACGGTTCTGTGTGCATGTGCACCTCGGCATCTGGTGCGACTCGGCAGCGGCACTGTGTAACGTGCGGCCGCACGGGCACCAGCAGCGCGTGAATTAACCACAGTCTCTGGCTTAAATGATGTTATCGCGTCGCGAGATAGACTGCGAGTGTGTGTCCCTCGGCCGAGGGTGTTCGCGTTCGCTGACTGAGCTCGAGGAGATAATGCCATGCACACACTCTCTGCGTCGTTGACAACCAGTGCCCCTGGGTTCGCGCGGGGTGAATGTGATTCGCAATCTGGACGTGTACTTAAAACAGTGTTTGTCCCCGGTTTTCTGCTGGTTTTTCTGTCCGCCCCGCGTTGCTGTTGCTGTTTGCCTCGTCACGTGTCCTTCTTGGAAGCGAATTAATTGCTCAGGGTGACGCATTTCCGTCACCGACCCTCGCGATATGCTAATATTGGATTGAAGGGAATTAATAACACAAACTTAGTGGCTTATGGAGGGCGGCACAGCGCTCTCTCGGGGTTAGGGTCGCCCCGCTGCTTATCTTAAGGACAAGGCGACCGGGCAAGTGCATATGCACGCCCTGGCCCCAGGGGAACAGGTGAAACGAATCTGAGATGGAAATTATTAATTGTTGTCCGTTTGTCGGTTGTCTGATTGCCTGATGCAAATCCCTGGCTTGGAATTCACTTGGGGGTTGTTTGATTTTTTGTCGTGGAGGGGGTGAAAATGTTGGTTGTTTGCACGCAATGTCGCACTGAAGTGTCGTTTGGTGGTCAAGTTTAGAAGCGGAGGACTTGTCGAAAAGTTTACTCACACTGCCTCTGTTTGGAGAAGAATCCTTAGCAGATCATTCACGATGGCTTTTCATAGCCGTCAGGAAAATGGCAAATTTTTCGTCGGGACGTGAAGGAAAACGATCATAAGCAACGCCGTGTGTTCACTAACTGCCATCTCTAGCGGTTCCGAAAGGACTAAAGGAGTCCTTACTTGAGCACAGAAACATCCTCGGCAGTGCAGACCATCTCCGAATGAAAAGGAATGTTAAAAAGGAAAGGAGCCGGATTAGGATCGATGCCAGCGCACGAGGACCACCAAGTGACAATGCATCCGCACAAAATCACAGTTTGGTGTGGATGGTGAAACCGCTTTTCTTCTTCGGCTGGCGCTTAAGTCCGGACCTGAGCCTCAGTCAACATGCCTCTCCTGACTAGAATGATCTTGGGCTAGGCGTCGCCAGTTTCATACAGGCAGCTGACTTATGTCCCGCTAGAGTCACCTTCCAGGGCGGAGTCATACCTCTTCGCCTTTGGGTCCCAGTCATTAATGAGATCCAAGACAGTTGCTGCCAACTCTCCCAACTCTCCGTTGAAAGCGTTATGAAAATTATCCTTAAAGGTGGCATTAACCCGCAAAAAAACTGGATCTTCATTCAACAACAGGATCATTCCGCCATTAGTACTGCCAACAATTGAAGGTGCTACCCTTAAATTAACAGAGGTCGCGAAATACCTAGGGGTTTATGTTAAATTGAAATTTAGAGCAAAGAAGGCAATCTGCAGTCGGTACAAGGTGCGGCCCAACCGGAAGGACGATCCTGGGGATGGACACATCCATCATAAGGCCTTTATTGGCATATGGCAGTGTAGCATGGTGGCAGACCTCCGCGAAATCTTTGCTAACCAGAATGTGGCCACTAGAAAGCCTAAACGTTCCGTGGGCAATTTCCACCACCCCAACCGGAGGCCTTGAAGGACTGTTGAATCTCAACTGTATATGCACCGCTGACAAGAGTGCTATTAGAAGTATTCAATCTAAATGCTGGCTTCAAAGTCGGAGTGGGCGTGCTACACATTGAATATTTCAAAATATTTCCACACACTGGGAGTTTAGCACGACTTTGTCTATCTCAAAAGTCAGGGGTTTGAGGGAAACAGGCACAGGCGCCGGAAACATGGTCATTAAAGCAATCTCGTCTTTAGAACTCAAGTTAAGGCTACCGTT